>JAVSCE010003278.1:0-344088 GCA_032199065.1 Smutsia gigantea
ATGTATGTTTATGTATGTGTGTGTATGTTGGCGTATGTTTGTGTTTGTGTATGTTTGTAGTTATGTGTTTATATATGTGTGTATGTAGTTCTTTGTGTATGTATTTATGTAGGTTTACATATATATGTGTATGTATGTTTGTGTATGTGTGTTTTATGTAAGTGTATGTTTATGTATGTTTGTCTTTACATATGTATGTTTATGTATGTGTGTCTACGCAGCTGTATGTTTATGTATGTTTGTGTATGTTTGTGTATGTTTGTGTATGTGTGTGTTTGTAAATCTATGTTTATATTTGCGTGTGTATGTAGGCGTATGTTTATGAATGTGTATGTTCATAGATTTGTGTTTTTATGTGTGTGTATGTAGGTGTATGTTTATTTAGGTCAGTGTATGTAGGTGTATGTTTACCTATGTGTATGTACGTTTCTGTATGTGTGTTTATGTATCTGTATGTTTATGTATGTGTAGGTATGTACGTGTATGCTAACAATAGTGTATGTATGTAGATATGTTTTTGTATGTGTATGCATGTATGTGTATGTTTGTGTGTGTGTAGTTGTATGATTATATATTTGTGTGTATTTGTGTGTACGTTTGTTTATGTGTGTGTATGTAGGTGTGTGTTTATATATGTGTGTCTATGCAAAGTTATTTTTATGTATGTGTGTATGCAATTGTATGTGTATGTGTTTCTATGCAGGTGTGTGTTTATGTATGTGTGTCTACGCTGTTGTATGTTAAGTATGTTTGTTTATGTAGGTGTATGTTTGTGCATGTGTGTGTATGTTTGTGTATGTGTGTGTATGTTTGTGTATGTGTGTGTACCTAAGTGTATGGTTATGTTTGCCTGTGTATGTAGGCGTATATTTAAATATGCGTATGATCGTAGATGTGTGTTTAAGTATGTGTGTGTGTATTTAGGTGTATGTTTATTTATATCAGTGTAATTAGGTCTTTGTTTATGTATGTGTAAGTATGTTTGTGTATGTTTGTGCATGTAGGCTTATGTTTATGTATGTGGTGTATGTAGGTGTATGTTTATGTATGTGTGTGTACGTAGGTGAATGCTTATATATGTGTATGTACGTAGATGTATGTTTATGTATGTGTGTGTATTTGTGTGTAGTTTTGTGTGTGTGTGTAGGTGTATGATTATATATGTGTGTGTTTGTATGTGTATTTTTATGTGTGTGTGTTTATGCAGGTGTGTTTTTCTGTGTGTGTTTATGTTGGTGTATGATTATGTATGTGTGTGTATTTAGGTGTATGTTAATGTATGTGTGAGTAAGTAGGTGTAATTTTATGTCTGAGTATGTATATTTATGTATTTGGGTGTATGTATGCGTATGTTTATGTATGTAGATGTATGTTTATGTATGTGGGTATATGTAGGTGTTTGTATATTTGTGTGTAAGTTTGTGCATGTGTGTGTAAGTGGGTGTATGTTTATGTATGTGTGTGTATGTGGTTTTATGTGTATGTATGTTTGTGTATGTAGGTGTATGTTTATGTATGTGTATGTACATAGATTTATGTTTATGTGTGTGTGTATGTAGGTGTATGTTTATGTGTGTGTAAGTAGTTGTAGGTTGATGTATGTCTGTTTGTTTATGTATGTATTTAAATGCATGTTTATGTATGTGTGTGCATGTAGGTTTATGTTTATGTATGTGTGTGTATGTAGGTGTATGTTTATGTATGTGTGTGTATGTAGGTGCATGTTTATTTATGTGTGTGTATGTAGGCATATGTTTATGTTTGTGTATGCAGGTGAATGTTTATGTATGTGTATGTATGTAGGTGTATTTTTATGAATGATTGTGTATACAGGTTTATGTATATGTGGGTTTATGTGGGTGTATGTTAATATATATGTATGTATGTAGATGTATGTTTATGTATGTGTGTGTATGTAGGTCTTTTTTTATGTATGTGTGTATGTAGATATATGATTATGTATGTGGGTGCATGTTTGTTTATGTTTGTGTGTGTGTATGTGTATGATTATATATGTTTGTTTATGTAGGTGATTGTATATATATGTATATGTATGTAGATTTATGTTTACTTAGGTGTGTGTATGTAGGTGAATGTTTATGTATGTGTGTGTATATAGGTGTATGTTTATGTATGTGCGTCTATGCAGCTGTATGTTTATGTAAGTGTATGTATGTAGATGTATGTTTATGTGTGGTTATGTTTGTGTATGTGAGTTATGTAAGCGTATGTTTATGTATGTGTGTCTATGCATGTGTATGGTTATTTATGTGTATGTATGTAGATGTATGTTTATGTATGTGTGTGCAAGTTGGCGTATGTTTGTGTATGCTTGTGTATGTGTGTGTCTATAGGTGTATGTTTATATATGTGTGTGTATGTAGGTGTATGTTAATGTATGTGTATGTATGTAGATATATGTTTATGTATGTGCGTGTATGTACGTGTCTGTTTATGTATGTGTGTGTATGTACGTTTATGTTTATATATTTGTGTGCAGGTAAGTGTATGTTTCTGAATGTCGATGGATGTTTATATATGTGTGTTTATGCAGCTGTATGTTAATGTATGTGTATTTATGTAGATATATGTTTATGTATGTGTGTTTATGTTGGTGTATGTTTATGTATGTGTGTCTATGCAGATTTATGATTATGTATGATTATGTATGTAGATGTATGTTTATGTATGTGTGTGTATGTTTGTGTATGTTTTTGTCTCTGTGTGTATATGTACCTGTGTATGTTTGCATATGTGTGTGTATGTAAGTGTATGTTTATGTATGTCTGTGTATGTAGATGTATGTTTATTTATGTATGTGCATTTTGTTTATGTGTTTGTGCGTTTGTGTATGTGTGTTTATGTCAGTGTATGTTCATGTATGTGTGTCTATGTATGCATATGTTTATGTATGTGTATGTATATAAATGTGTGTTTATGTATGTGTGTGTATGTAGGTGTATGTTTATGTATGTTTGTATTTGTATGTGTATGTTTGTGTGTCTGTGTGAATGTAGGTTATGAATATATGTGTGTGTGCATGTAGGTGTATGTTTGTGTGTGTTTGTTTATGTGTGTGTATGTAGGTGTATGTGTATGTATGTGTGTTTATGTACGTTTATGTTAATGTATGTGTATGTATGTAGATGTATGTTTATGTATGTGTTTATATGTAAGTGTATGTTTATTCATGTGTGTTTATGTAGGTGTAAGTTAATGTATGTAGATGTATGTTTATGTATGTGTGTCTATGTAGGTGTTTGTTTATGTATGTGTGTCTATGCAGGTTTATGTTTATGTATGTGTATGCATGTAGATGTAGGTGTATTTATGTGTGTGTAGGTAGGTGTATGTTTTTTTCTCTGTGTGTGTATGTAGGTGTATGATTATATATGTTTGTGTATATAGGTGTATATTTATTTATGTGTATGTATGTAGATGTATGTTTATGAATATGTGTGTATGTTTGTCCATGTTTGTATATTTTTTGTATGTGTGTGTATGTAATTGTATGTTTATGTATGTGTGTGTATGTAGGCGTTTGTTAATGTATGTGTATGTATGTAGATGTTTTTATGTATGTCGGTGTATGTTTATGTATGTGTGTGTATGTAGGTTTATGTTTATGTATTTGTATGTATGTAGATATATGTTTATGTATGTTTGTGTATGTAGGTGTGTGTTTGTGTGTGTGTATGTAGGTGTATGATTATATGTGTGTCCACGTAGGTGTATGTTTGTGTATGTTTTTGTATGCAGCCGTATGTTTATGTATGTGTGTGAATGCAGGTGTATGTTTATGTATATGTGTATATGTAGGTGAATGTTTGTGTATGTGTGTGTTTGTAGGTGTATGTTTATATATGTGTGTGTATGTAGGTGTATGTTTTTGTGTGTGTCTGTATGTAGGTGGATGAATATACATATGTGTGTATGTAGGTGTATGTTTACACATGTGTATGCTTGTAGATATGTGTTAATGTATGTATGTGTATGTTCGTTTATGTGTGTGTATGTATGTGTATGTGTGTCTATGTCAGTGTATGTTTATGTATGTGTGTCTATGTAGGCGTATGTTTATGTATGTGTATGTATGTAGATGTGTGTTTATGTATGTGTGGTATGTAGGTGTATGTTTATGTATGTTCGTGTATGTAGGTGTCTGTTTTTGTTTGTGTGTGTATGTAGGTGTGTGAATGTATGTGTGTGTCAATGTAGGTGTATGTTTGTGTAAGTTTGTGTATGTGTGTGTATGTAGGTGTATGTTAATGTATGTGTATGTGAGTAGATATATGTTTATGTATGTGTGTGTATGTAGGTGTATGTTTATATATGTGTGTCTATGCAGGTGTATGTTAAGGGATGTGTATGTATGTATATGTATGTTAATATATGTGTATATTTTAATTTTATAGTAAGTTTGATATCAGGATGTGTACGTCACCAACTTTGTTCTTTTTCAACACTGTGTTTGGCTTGTATGTAGTTTTTATAGATGTCCATCATGAGGTTAAGGATTTCCATTCTCTTCCTAGTTTGCTTATAGAGTTTTTATGAGATGTTGGATTGTGTCAAAATCATTTTTTCATCTATTGAAAATACCTCTTTGTCAATTACTTAGCTTTGAATGTTAAACAAATCTTGAATTCTTGGGATAAACGTCACTTAGTTATAATTTTTATATTTTTATATTTTGCTGGAATCTATTTGCAAAACCGTGGATAAAATTTTTTGCATCTATGTTCATGAAGGATATCAGTCTTAAGTTTCCTTATAATGTCTTTTTCTTGTTTTCTTACCAAGGTAAAGCTTGGCTTATAGAATGAAAATGTTCATTCTTCAAATTTCTGGAAGAGTTTGTGTAGAATGATATTACTTCTTTATTTAATATTTGGTAGAATCAGAATCCACCAATGAAATAATCTAGGCCTCAAGATTTTTTTAGGAAAGTTTTAAATTGTGAATACGTTTAAATAGATATCGCTTTGTTCAGGTTATCCATTTCTTTTTGTATCAGTTTTGGCAATGTATGACGTTTATGGAATTAGTCTATTTAATAAATTGTTGAATTTCTACATATAGAACTGTTTCTAGTATACCCTTACTCAGCAAAGTACTTTTCTTTTAAAATCTGTGGGGTCTTTAAGTGAAATCTTTTCTTGCATTCCTGATATTGGTAACATGTTGTGTTTTCCTCTTTATGGCAGTATATGTGTATATATTTTCAAAGTAACAGCTTTTACTTTCATTAATTTTCTTTACTGTTCTTTTGTTTCCCGTTTCGTTTATTTCTGCTCTTATTATTTCCTTCCCCTTCTTATTTTAGGTGTTTATTGCTCCTCTTTTTCTACTTTTTATCTCACATTTATCACTGCGTTAGTTGCATCCCACAAATTTTGATGTTTTAATTTTTGTTCAATTCAGGTCTTTGACCCATGGATTATCTGTTATGATGTTAATTTCCAAGGGTTTGGAGACTGTCCTGTTACCTTTTACTGATTTGTAGTTCAATTTCATTGTGATCCGAGAACATGTTGTGCCCAAATCGCGAGTCCCCGAGAGACCACCAAGGAGCCGATTCCGATGCAAACACAAAAGGGTCATTTATTTCAAGCTCGAGCACGGACCCACAACCTTCACCGACGCAGCAGGTCAGGAATGTGAGCCCCTACCTTAGGGCAGGCAAAGCATTGCAAGGTGCAGGGATAAAGGAACCTGCACCTGGCCTCTGCTGACTGGATGATTTAATGTAAGTGTGGCTTGTACATTCTTTATTGGTTGAGTCCGGCTGGTGCTAAGCTGCCGGCTGATGTAACATGTAAGGTATGCTATCTTTAAGGGACAGGAGACCCTGGACCTTGAGTGTCTGGACCTTGAGGTCGTTGCTAGGGAACTACCTGGGGTGAGGGTTACTGGAACAAACACTGGGTGGTTTTTCCAGGAACTGGAACAAAGTTTTGTTAGAACTAGGTTGAGGTTGAGACTTCTTTGTTAAGTTGGCCTTTTTAAAATGGATTTTCTCTTGCTCTCACAAACATATTCACTCTGACTTAAATTGTATTAGTTTTCTTAAGATTTATGGCCCCTTAATAAGTGGTCCTAAATTCTGATTTTCTTCTCCCATTCCCCTGCCAGCAGCTGCTCTATGTATTCTGCCCAGGAAGCTAGTTGCATTCAGTAGGACGGCAGGAGGAGGGTCTTGTGGACCCGAGCCAGCCTCCCACAGCGCGGCCTCACCTCTAGGGGCGCCCGTCGCGCCAGCTCGGTCTGCGCCGCTGTGCAGGCCGCCTGAGAGTGGGGACACCAAGTCAGCCAGTGGCCCGGCCATAAACTCGGCTTTAAGTCCCACATCCGGACACGACATGCGCATGCCCGTCATGCGTGCGGTGGAAATCCCGCCTCCCGGTGCAGGTGGTTGGCGCTGGCTTCTAGGGCTGAGTCCCAGGAGGAACATGAGCAGGATTGTGGGAAGCTAGAGAGTCGGGGGGAGGGGGCGAGAGGCTCCGTTTCCCTATTGGCTAGGTTAGCGCAGCCGTCCCGCTGCGATTGGTGGGGCCGCTGGGACGGCAGTCCGGCAGCCTGCCTCTCGGGCTGCAAGAGGTGCCAGGATCATGAGCACCGGAGAGGCGGTGGCAGCGGCTCGGGGGCTGTGTCCAAACCCCACGGGGGGCGGGTGACGGGCCTCAGAGCGTCAGGTCCTCGCCCTGGGTGGCGGTGGGCTGGTGCGGGTCTGGCCAGGGGCTCGGAGAGCCAGGCATGGCGGGTGTTGGCACGGCTCCGGACATGGGCCTTCATGCGGCCCCCGCGGCCCGCGTTCTGCTTTCCTTCCTTTTCCAGGTGATTTATTGTTTGGGACTTTTCTGCAGTCGTGAATTTTGGTTAATCTGCTTCACGCACCACTCACTGTTCTGGTCTGGGTGAAGTGGCACATGCATGCAGGTGACATTTGTCACTGAAACGTGGGCTTTCAGTCGTCTTGTTTGCCTTTTGCATTTAAGGGGAGGGGGTGACATTGTGATTTGGTCTCTCAAGACCGCTCCGTCCCAAGGTTTCGCCCACGCCGCGGCAGAGCCAGGAGAACCGGCCTATGGCCCCCTCCTGTGCTGGGAGTAGGCTTGCCCTCCTCGCCCAGTCTCTCTCCATTTTTCTCCTCTCCCTTTTTTGTTCTTCACACTCCTTTTTCTTCTTTTTGCCATATTAAACCCTGCTGGACAGTCTTTGTAAAATTCTGAAGTGCTTTAGATCTTCGATATCTCTCTCTCCCTTGCAGGTCTGACCAGCTGGGAGGAGGCTAGAGGAAAGATGCCCTCTGATTCTTCCTGTTTGGCTGCCCAGGCTCGACTTGACCCCAAATGGTTGAAAACAGATATACAGGTGGGGTTTTGACCTGCCTTTTTCTTTATGCGTACCTGCCTTCATGTTGAAATTTCTGGTTAAAACTTTCTTTTGTAAACGTAAAGGATTTTGTCATATTAAAGAAGGAGGCTTATTTCCTATAACTAAAACTGTACCTTTTATTAATTTTAAGGCTGTTTTTATAGATTGTGTGTGGCTGCATTTTAATTGCATTTATTTTTAAATGCAAGAAACTTGAGATCTAATTACAGAAATTTTTTCCTATTATTATTTCTTAAGAGTTCTGTATCATTCTTAAATATACCTTTCTTGGTAGTCATAGTTTTTGAGATGTTCAGGTAATTATGTGGGAGAGAAGTGCCATGCACTGATATGTCCTACAGAGACTCACAGATTTTATGAGCTCCTGTTTGTGTTTTTGGAAAGACAAGAGTTGGCTTCAACTGTGTGTTTTTTATTGGTGACTGGTCTTAGCTAGAGCAGTGCTCAGGTTTTCACATCAAGAACATGTTGTAAATGGTGTTGGCCTTAGACTCTCTATAATGTTTTGATTTAGTGAGGTAATTGCATGCTTGCCAGAAATTATCAAATAAATAATAGCAGTAATATTTTTGTAGACTTTATCCCAAGTTAGTTTTGCATGCAAATATGTTCGGGAAAACTTTTGTAACTCTATCTTATTGGCAAAAAGAAGTATGTGAAGTATCTTGTAGTATGTAAGTGTTTTTTTCTCTCCCATGAGGTTAACCATTTTAAGTATTTCTCAAGTAATCTATCTTTTCAAATACAACGTTACACACTGCATGAGTGTTTATTAAGAGTCATGTGTTCTGTAAACTGTTGATCATAGATACATGCAGTGAAGTATTTTTGCCCCTCCTTAGTTGTTGTTTTTTTTCCTCAGTGTTGAGTCCTAGTTGATATGAGGACCAGTTATTTAGAACTGTATTGTGGATAATGGGCTTGTCATTAATGGTGTGATGTTAGATAAGGAAAGCATGAAGAATTGGGTCAAGAATTGGCAGCGTAGTGACTCTTGGTTTGTGTTTCTTTAAACAATGCCTTTTATTTACTGTTTTCCTTTGTCTTTATTTTAAGCACGGTCAGGAGAGGTGAGAGATGAGTAATTTCTTATTTCTGAAGTCTTGATACTCAGGCAGACTGATTTAAGAATTATTTTGTGTTAGCGTTTATCTTAAAAAACCTGAAATAAAGAACTTCATCTAATGAAGTTTTTTATTTTTCTAGTAATCATAATTGAGTACTGCTTAATATGAGTTTTAGCATCTTAATCTAAAACCAGTTTAATGCTGAGTTGAGTGCCTACGGTGAGCAGGCAGATATATATAAGAAGAAACCACACCTGTACCTTAGAGTGCTCACCATTTTACTTTTGATTTATTCAGTGTAGTATGCAGGGCTTAGCGCTTTGTACACATCTCGATTATTATCCAGAAGTCTTCCAAACTCTGCCCAGGAATAAGTGAAGGGAACTAGGTTTTGGATAGTGCATAAGAGGGAAAATGTGTTAGGAGTATTAAAGTATGCAATATCATGAAAAAAGTGATTTCTGGCCTTTGTTTTTATACAGCTTCTTCAGCATTACTTATTAAATGTGAGGAATATTTGTTGTTGTTTTATCCTAAGGAATCGCCTAGACTTAGTTTCACTCCTTGGTTTACTTCCTGCAGACACACATTATGGATGCAAGCCATACACTGACAAGTGTTACCCTTGTTGGGGATGTCTCCTACATGGAGTGGGAAGCATCCCATTCCTTAGGTAGAGCTTTTGTATTGGGAACAGAATTGACACCTGGTTAATGAATAACATGTGGGGTAGAAAATTGTTTATTAGTCATAGGATTTAGCAAATCTATTTCCTACAGCTGTTTTTGTTTGAAATGTGCTTGAAGTTTTCAGTGACTTTAGAAAGGGAAAATTCTTGGAGACTGTGAAAACCTTTATTTAATATGTATTATAAAGATCACAGACCCTGATGCTAGATTTTCATGATTATAGATGTGTAGGGGTGTCAGGTCTAGGACCTTGCAGTCAGCTGCCTTCATGGAGTGCATACATAGCGGGCATGTAGCTGGTTTCTACATACGTAATGCTTCTACTATTTCAATACTGTTTTCTGATTTTTCTGTGGAGTCCCTTGAATTGCCATGTTTTCCTTCACATTTCTTCTTGATGAGGCAATAAAATACAGAGCAAAGAGGGTTAGCTGCCTGATCATTACCATTTTGGTGTTTACAGTAAAAGTTCTTCTGTCTGATGTGATGTAGTTTTTCTGTGCATCAAAAAGTTAAAGGAAAGGAATTATAAAAAATAGTACATGATACCTTACAAGCTTTTTATTCTTAAAACATATACATATTTGTTTGCTAATCCTGATGTAAGCTAACCAAGGTGTGTCTTTGAGTTTGGGTCCAAAGAATGGATTTTCCTGTTCTTTCTTGCATAACTTGTACTCAGATGAATCTCCTGCATTTCTATTTTTGTGTTCTTTGAAGTGGAGCATGAAATTAGATATGTATGTAGCAATTTTTTAAAACTTTTATTTTGAAATAATAATACACTCACAGAAAGTTGAGAGGTCACTGTATACTCTTCACCCAGATTCCTTCAGTGTTTGTGTCTTATATAACCCTAGTGCAATATCAAAACCAAGAAATCAACATTGGTGCAATGTGTGCTTAGTGTTATGCCATTTTATCACCTATGTCACATAACCACGTGTGATCAAAATTGAGATCCAGAACTCTTCCATCCTGCAAAGATCTCCCTCCTGCTGCCCTTGGAAAGTCATGCTGTCCTTCTACCACCATTTCTGAGCCCTGGCAGTCACTAATCTGTTCTCCATCGCTGAAATTTTGTCATTTCAAGAATGTTGAATGATATGTGACCTTGTGAAATTGGCTTTGCTCACTCAGCATGATGCCCTTGAGGTCCATCAGAGTTGTTGAATATCTCAATAATTAAACTCAGTCTTATTTGTCTCTTCTAATCATCAATTTAAATGATAATGCATATTCTCTGATATGACTGCCTTTGCATTGTTCACCTTGTGAGAACTTGTTCACTATGTTCCTTGCATTGTTCACCTTGTAGGAGCTTGTTCACTGTATTGGAACTTGTTTGCTGCATGGTGAGCAATAATGTCTTGTGTATTGAAAAGTTGTTAAGAGAAAAACTTCAAAAGTTCACATGGCAAGAAAAAATAATTTATAACTATGTATGTTGAAGGATGGTAACTAAACTTACTGTGATAATCATTTCACAATAAAAAAATAACTAAAAAAAAACAAAAAAAATGATAATGCATAAAGGTGACTTTTTAAAAGAATTTATTAAATGTACATGTTATTACTTTATGCTTATCAGTAGATTAGAAATGCAAACACGAATATCTTGGTAAATTCTTTTCTCAGGTTTTGTTGTTTGTAGGTTAGTTAGCATTGATCACTTTTTAATTCATGATTTTGCTTATTTGTATCTTCTTTATATTTGCATCAGTCTTATCCAGGGTTTATATATTTTGTTAGTCCTTTTTAAAGAACCATCTTTTAGGTATGGTTCTTGGAAAAGACTAACAATGGTTATAAGGGAAAGAAAATGAGTTTACCATCTGACTTTGACAGCAAGGCTTTATGGAGAAGAAAATTGAGTAATATTTAAGGCATCCAAGAAAAGAAAATGTCAGCCAAGAAGTTTATGTTCTAGTAAAACTGACTTTCCAGGTAAAAAGGACACATGGTTACGAATGAGCAAGAACATTGTTCCAATGAGCCCTTCTGAGGAATTGAGCAGAGAAAACTCTTTAGACATTTGAATGACTGTAGATTGACATGGAGACTGGTGGTGGACATTATACCTGTAGTATGTGTAGAACTTGGAGTAAGTGAGTTTTAAAAGAGAGAGTATAGCATGTAAGAGCTATATGCTTAGACAAGGTAGTGTATAGTATATCTTTTCTACACTGTTTCATCTGTTAATCCTGTGTATTGAAGTTTTTACTTTAGATGTGTTTTTCATCTGTAAAGTTTTCCATTCAGGTCCTTTTTATATCCTCCATTTCACTCATTATCATGTTCATATTTTCCTCTTCATTTGTGAGCATATGGAGCATATAATAGAATTTCTAATCTTGTCTGCTTGTTCCTTCATCTCTATCATTTCTAGATTTATATCTGTTGATTGGTTCTGTCATTTCTATTGACTGATTGCTTTGATTATGGGGCATGTTTGCATGCCTGGTAATTTTTTATTGAATGCTAGGCATTACAAATATGTTATTCCGTGCTGGATTTTGTTTTATTTCTTTAAAGAGCATTAGTTTTATCTAGCAATAATGTAAATTATTTGGGATCAATTTGACCTTTTCAAAGCTTGATCATGAGGTTTGTTTAGGTTGATCTAGCATAGACTTTAGACTTGTGTTAATTTATTTTCCCTATTAGGGCAGTGCCTTTCTTAGGACTCTGCCTAATGCTTGATATGTTGGGAGGTCTTTCCATTCTGTCTGGTGGTAATACAAGCATTTCCCATACTGTGAATCATGGACATTCTGCCTGTTCTTGCCTAGTGTTGCTTTCCCCAGACTTGGTGGTTTTCTCAACTAGTGCCCAAATCACTACTCAGCCAAAGAATCAAGGGGTTGCCTCTGCCCATTTCCAAATATCACTGTCTTAGCAGCTTGCTGATCTTCTGTATTCTTGTCATTTTGACTGCTTACAGCTGATGTGTCTATTCAGCAGGACTTCTTTTCTCTATTTGGGTTCCCCTTGGCTGTGCTGCAACCTGGAAGCTGTTTCTAGGCAGTAAGGTTGGGCAGTTTTAGGCCTTCCTCATTTGTTGCCCTTCTAAAGGGTCATAATTCTGCATTATCTGTTGGCTGGTGTCTGAAAACAGCTGTCTGGTTTTCTAGATGATTACATCAGAGGTAATTCGTAAAGAAGTTAGTCCTTCATGGGGAAAATACAGGCCTTCACAATCTGCTTTTAATCTCATTCATTGAGTTCTTAATTTCAGATACTGTATTTTTCAGTTCTAGAATTTCCATATTTCTGTAGAAATGAATTTTATTGAGGTAAAATAATATTTAGTGAAAGGCATCTATTTAAAATGTTTAGTTTGAAGTGTTTTGGCAATGTAACTGCCATGATAGGTACTTCTTAATATAGTTTCTAGTTCTGTGTTGAAATTTTCAATCTGATCTTTTATTGCTTGTAGATATCAAATCTGTGCAGCCTCTTGGTTCCCTGCCTGCCTCTTTGTTCCCCTCTGAGTTGACACCCCAGCATGCCTGTCGGCTGCTTTCCATTCCCAGTCCTGGATGTAATGTCATGCACGGGGCTGGATTAGACTTTCCTATTGCCTACCACAGAGCTGCTGACATAGCCTAGGAGGAGGGGTGAGAGCAGGAGCTAGCTTATGAGGGGGACATTCACCAGTTGTCAAGGAGAGATGAGGAAATGGGTATTTTAGTTCTCTCTTTTCTTCCTTCTCTCCTTGGGCTATACTGTGGTTTCTTCTTGCAAACATTGTAGAAGAACCCCACATGCTTAGTGAATGTGCCTCCTGAACAACCTACTGTATCTGCTGCTTACTGTGGAGTGGGGACCATTGTAGCAACACTGGAGTCAGTAAACTTTTTGTGTAAAGGGCCAGATAGTAAATATTTCTGTGGGCCATATGTTCTCTGTAACAGCTATGCATCCCTGCCATTGTCATTCAGAAGCAGCCACAGACAATAGATAAATCAGTGTGTATGGCTGGGTTCTGTCTTGCCAGAGGTTTTCAGCTCTGGGCAAGTGCACTCTGGGTTTGGTGAGACCGAATAACAACAGTGGAACCTTAGGGGTAAAAGCTCTTCTACTCTTCTTCCAAGTTTTATTCATTGCGGCAGTTCAAGTGCTAGAATACTGTCCATATCCATCAAGTCTGCAGTGTCTCTGCCAGCCAGCCATGCAGAGCACTGGGAAGACCTCCTTATATAGCAAGGCAGCTTATGAAGACTTACTGCCAATGCATATGTATGCATGTGTAAGCATGTGCCTATTCATTAGGCCAGTTACATCTTTGCATCTGTGTAGTGTGCAAGTAGATTAGGGTCAGGTGAGGATCCTCGCCATAGGAACTTCCATTTTCCGTACACTCCACCCTCTGGGATTCTTGCCACACAGTCTGTGTGCTCTCAGTCTTCTGCAGTAGTCCCTGTGCAAGAAAGCTGGAACATTGTAACCAGATTCCACAACAGTAAGAGAGGTTACAACAACATACAGATAACAACAAAAATTATGGTACAGATAACAACAAAAATTATGATAATAATGGTTGTCATCAAGCCTGAGGAGATTAATTGCCACCTAGTGGTTATTCCAGTTATATTCAAGCTAGTTCTACTCTGATGAGTTTATGACTCACACTTTCCACAGGAGAACAGTAGCAGAACTGGTAGGGTGATCTGTGCACACCCAGCAAGCAGACATGCTGGCACTTCTTGCTATGGTGTATGCCCAATCCACAAAGACTAGAGGAGATTAAACTCAAGGGCAGTAAGACACATATTTTAATGACACCAACACAGGCAAATCTTGTCCATCAGGTAGGATGCATGCGAGAAAGTGGTCTTGTGATAGGACCATGGCAATAAGTGGGCCCCCTCTGTGTCAAGTATACTCCACTTTATCATCTCCCTGTGGGGTTTACCAAGGGTCTGTGTATAGTGCTACTGGAGGTTCATTCACTGGTCACATAAAGATAAAACAAAATTCCCTGGTAAGAAGCTCCTACCTTCTGGCTGTTTAGGGTACACTACCATTGTCTGTGGTGGCCACTCTGCCATACTAGGCCTTGTCCCCAAGTTGCCAGGAGGGCCAGCCATTGCTGGTGCAAGTGTGAAAATGGCCAAGGCCATGTCCACTGAATGGAATCAATCTCCAGGGTTTATTGCAGTTGGTGCTGGCAGCAATATATTACTCTGGTGGCCAAACCTGTCTTCACCAATTCCTCCTTGGTTTGTACTTGCAGTTGTATAGGGGAGACAGCACTGTATGTTAGCATGTCTATGGGGTTCAATGCCCGCTTCTGGGGCGTCTCATTCAAATGCCATAGCACTGTCCATAAGTAGACTGACCATCCCTGTAGACTATTGATGTCTGACTTGAGGCCAGAGCTTAACAAACCATTGTACCTCTCTATCATGCCTGCCTTGGTAGGATTATGTGGTACATGAAACTTCCACTTTATCCCTAAGTGCTGCACCCATTCTTCTACATGTTGAGTAAAATGGGTGCCTTGACTACAATCATTTGCCTGTGGTATGCCATAGGCTGCAGAGAGATACTGTTGGCCTCTATTGGTTGTTCACTGGTCTGCACAATCTGCAGGAAAAACACCCAGTAGCTGTGGCCACACAAGTCATGGCTTATCAATACCCTTCTGATATGGGCAGAGGTCCAGTATAGGCTATCTGCCACTGAGGAGGGGTTTCAGCTCTTTAGCTATTGTCCCATGTTGCTGTGGACTCAGTGTAAGTCCCTTTTAGAGCATGCAGTCCACTCCTGCCATGCTCTGCTGACTTCAGATGTTAAAGGTATGCCCCACCCATGGGCTATAGCCATATTGTCTTCCTCCGTGCATACAACAAACGTTGGTGTAACCATTGGACCACATCAGAGGCAGGCTTTCCTTCTAGCCTGTGTACCAGGGCCAGTGTGTCTGTTTCATTTTCTGGGGATGCCAGCAGCAAATGACCTATCACTGTAACTGTTGTGGTCTGACGAGAGGCCCATAATTCTTGGCCACAACTCTTGCCTTCAAAGGGGGTTGGTGACCAACCAACCAGCTGACATGATACCGTTTTGGTAGCCGCAGAGTCAAGCCCTGATGACGGGCTCTGTTGCCAGCAAGGTGTGGTACATGGCAGCCAATTATTTCTCTGTTAAAGTGTACTGGACCTCTGCTCCTTTCCAGAATTGTGACGAGAGTCTAATAGGTTAGTAAATTTCGCTCAAGCTGCTGCTGGAGACCCCAGCCATAACTATCTTTGGTAACATGGACATCAGCTCGTAGGGCCTTGACGGGTCTGTCACACTCAAGGTGTGCATGGCCTTGACTGCCTGTTTCACAGTGGTAAAAGCAAATGTACATGTCTCATTCCAGTCCCACCTGACACCCTTTCATACCAAATAGTATAAGTGCTTCAGAACTTGTGCCAATTCCAGTAGCCTAAAAGACCCCAAACCTCTTGCAGTAGTGTTTAAAGTTGTCTGAAAGAGAATCATGACATGATACACAGTATTAGATGCCCTATTCCTAACAGGATCTGGGCTTGTTTCACTCTGAAAGCCTTACCCCTGTATCCATCTGTAACAGTGAGGGTCCTGGGAAGCCATTCAGGGTTGCCATATATCAGTGAGCATTCAGCTCATGTCACTAGATCCAAGACACGTTGTACATTTACTGGGGACCAATGAAGTGATATTTTAACATGTGGCCTCCGGTCCCCACCTGATCCCTCAGGGCGAGTACCCCTCCCCTCCCCTCATTCAAACTGTATTGCCCAGTCATCTTCCTGTGAGGGTCCAGGCGAGGCTGCCTCATTCTCCAGCAGGAGTCTTGCAGGCACATGGGCCAGACTTGTGATTTTGTATCTGGCGTCCGTTTCTTGGTCCTCAGCAGCTGAAACTTGCTCTGGCTTCAGTTGTTGACACAGCTCTATTAAGATTCTATTTGACTTCCAGTTTTTATGTCTGCTCCTGCTCCTATTAAATCAACCCACATCTTAGTCCTCATGACCCTCATGGGGCCCTCTAAGCCCTTCTTCTCAGTACTGAGCTACACTCCCTTCTGTGCCTGCAATGCTTCAGCCTCCCCCAAACCTGCCACATTATGAGTAACTACATATATGGGCTTCCCCAAATGAGGGGCAAAAGTAGTCACTAAGGGCACAAAGAGGGATGGGGGAGCTGTTTGTAGTGCTGTATCCCTCATCCCTGCCATAAAGAGATCCTTGTCCGAGCCATAATTTACTGGCTTATAACTAGCAGTTTTCATTAACAACTCCGGTAACACCTGTTGGAGCTTGGCATACGTCTGCCATCTAGTGGGGGAAGATGGTAAGTCACCCTGATTGGGCCATGCAGTGTGAAGAACAATGCAGAGCCATCTGAGAAGTGAGTGATTCCCTGGGGTCTCCTGTGTATTCTGCAGTCACTGCTACAAGGCAGGATGAGTTGTCAGGGAAGCCATTTTCCCATTTCTGATTCAGACAGGAGGGTACTATCCACCCTACATACCAAAGGTTCAGGAGCCAGGCTGATAGGAACTCCAAGGGTTTCTCCTCAAACCAGGAGCCCAAATCCATCAGCTCTGCCTGTGTATAGGGGCAGAATATGGAGTGCTCCATGAGCTGGGGAGGGGGCTGCACCTCTCTTGGAGAATCCAATGTTTGTTGCATCTTTATTTTCTTAACTACAACCAGGTGGGATTTCAATAGAGGAGGTGTTGGTGCCTTTTGCACCACCTCTGCCTCTTTGTTCTCCCCTGGCTCCTCCATCATTTACGGGGCTGATGGCAGCTCTCTTGCTGCTCCAGAGGTACCTCCTCTGCTGCATCCTTTACCTTCTCCACAGTGCCTCGCAGTGACGCTGTCTCAGATTTGAACAACTCTCTTACCATCTCCTTAATACCTCACATTTGGTGTTCCCATGCTGCCTCTTCTCATATTGTTGTAGGAGTACATCTTTCTCCTTTATGGCCTTTGCCTCTTTCACAGTGCCTTAGAGTGACGCCATCTCATTCTGCAAAGAATCTTTTACCTCCTCCATAGCTTCTTGCAGCTCGTGTTCTCATGCTGCCATTTGTGTACTTCTTCCATGAGTGTGTTCTTCTCATCTGTAGCCTTTTTAAACACTGGGAGAAACAGCTAATCCTCATTGGCTCCCACCACCACATGGGCACTTTGTTTCTCCAAGGATTTCCCTTATTTGTACAGCGCCTCTGCCACTGCTTGAGACATCGCCTCCACCTCCTCCTAGTCCAGGAGAGGGGCCCACTCCTCTGGGAGGATCTCCACTTCGGACCACCTGTCCATTAGCGGATACCTGAGTATCTCTGCATCCATAGTGGCAGCCCGCGGAAGTACTCCTCCCATAAGGGCCAGTATTTGGTCTGCAGTGTAATCTTGCTGACTACACCAAATATTGCACTGGAGGTTTTCAGCTCCTGGCAAGTTCACTGTGGGTTTGCTGAGACTATCAATAACCACAATGGAAGGTTGTGGGTAAAAGATCTTATAGTAAGCTTTATTTTTGGTGGCAGGTCAAGTGTTAGAATCCCATCTGCATCCAACAAGATTGCAATCCATCTCTGCCAGCCACACAGTGTGCTGGGCAGAGCTCTATACAGCAACACAGCTTTTAAATGCTCATTGCCAACACATGTGTAAGCATGTACCTAAACAGTAGGCCAATTACATCATGGCATGTGTGTAGTGGGCAAGTAAATTAGGGTTGGATGAGGATCCTGGCCACAAGAACTTCCATTTTCCTCACAGTTCAAATAAAACTTTATGAATACAGAGGTTTCAACATCACAATTTTCAGATGTTGTGAAATGTTTTCCTTCTCTTGAATTTATTTTTCAACCTTTGAAAAATATGAAAACTGTTGTTAGCTTGTGGGCTGCATAAAATCAGGTGGTGGGCCAGATTGGGCTCGTGGGTTGGGCCTTAGTTTGCAGACCCTTATAGTAATGCTGTGTCATGTTCTTCATGTGCTTCCTTGTCCTGCCTACCTCTTCCTCTTCCCCTCACTGACCTGGCCTGGCATCTACCAAATAGAGTCAGCACTTTAATATATTGACTGGCTGTCCTTTTTAGGAGAAATTCTGTGTCTTTATTTGTTTCGTGGTTGCACTTGATCTTCTGTTTTTTTAATTTTTCAATCACATGGTCGTTTTTTTTAGTTTTCTTTTTTTATCTTATGAAGGTTTCACACAAGCAGCATTGTGGTTACAACATTCACCCATATTATCAAGTTCCTCCCCTCCAACACCCCCTTGCAGTTATGGTCCATCAGCATAAGATGCTACAGTGTCAGTAGTTCTCTGTGCTATACTGCCTTCCCCATGACCCCCCGACATTATGAGTGCTAATCATAATGCCCCTTAATCCCCTTCTCCCTCTCTCTCCACCCACCCACCCCACCCACATCCCTTTGGTAACTGCTAGCCCCTCCTTGGAGTCTGTTGCTGTTTAATTCCTCCAGTTTGCTTTGTTGTTATACTCCACAAATGAATGATATCATTTGGTACTTGTCTTTCTCCGCCATGCTTATTGCACTGAGCATAATACCCATCCATCTAGCACTAGCTCCGTCCATGTTGTTGCAAATGGTAGGATTTGTTTTCTTCTTATGGCTGAATAGTATTCCATTGTGTATATGTACCACATCTTCTTTATCCTTTCATCTACCTATGGACACTTAGGTTGCTTCTATGTCTTGGATAGTGCTGCGATGAACAGGGGTGCATATGTCTTTTTGAATCTGGGATCTTACTTTCTTCAGGTAATTCCTAGGAGAAGAATTCCTGAGTCAAATGGTATTTCAATTTTTAATTTTTTGAGGAACCTCCATATTGCTTTCCACAATGGCTGAATAAATTTAAATTCCTACCAACAGTGTAGGAGGGTTCCCCTTTCTCTGCATTAACTGGTGTGAGGTGATATCTCATTTTGGTTTTAATTTGCATTTCCCTGATGATTAGCGATATGGAGCATATTTTCATGTGCCTTTTGGCCGTCTGAATTTCTTCTTTGGAGAAGTGTTTGTTCAGTGGTGAAGCCATCTGGTCCAGTGGTTTTCTTCATCGGTAGTTTTTTGACTGTCAGTTCAATTTCATTGCTGGTAATTGGTCTGTTCAGATTTTCTGTTTCTTTCTGGGTCAGTCCTGGAAGGTCATATTTTTCTTGAAATTTGTCCATTTCTTCTAGGTTACCCTGTTTGTTAGCATATAGTTTTTCATACTATTCTCTAATAATTCTTTGTATTTCTATGGTGTCTTTAGGGGTTTTTCCTTTCTCTGATTCTGTTTATGTGTGTAGAATCTCTTTTTTCTTGAAAAGTCTTTCTAGGGGTCTATCTATTTTGTTTATTTTCTCAAAGGACCTGCTCCTGCTTTCATTGATTCTACTGTTTTATTCTTCTCCATTTTATTTATTTCTTCTCTGAACTTTATTATGTCCCTCCTTCTACTGACTTTGGGCCTCATTTGTTCTTGTTCTAGTTTCATTAATTGTGAGTTTAGACTGTTCATTTGGGATTGTTCTTCTTTCTTGAGATAAGCCTGTATTGCTATATACTTTCCCCTTAGAACTGTCTTCACTGCATCCCACAGGTTTTGGGGTGTTGAGTTGTTATTTTCATTTGTCTCCACATAGTGCTTGATCTCTGTTTTAATTTGGTCATTGACCCATTGGTTACTTAGGAGCATGTTGTTAAGCCTCCATGTGTGTTGGATTTTTTGTTTTCTTTGTATAACTTATTTCTAGTTTCATACCTTTGTGGTCTGAGAAGCTGGTTGGCAAAATATAAATCTTTTTAAATTTATTAAGGCTCTCTTTGTAACCTAGTATGTTGTCTATTCTGGAAAATGTTACATGTGCACTTGAGAAGAATGTGTATTCTGCTGTTTTGGGGTGGAGTGTTCTGTAGATGTCTGTTAGATCCATCTGTTCTAATGTGTTGTTCAGTGCCTCTGTCTCCTTACTTATTTTCTATCTGGTTGGTCTGTCCTTTGGAGTGCATGGAGTGGTGAAGCATTTTCATTCTGTTTCCCCCTTTAATTCTGTTAGTACTTGTTTCATATATGTAGGTGCTCCTGTGTTGGGTGCATAGATATTTATAATGGTTATATCCTCTTGTTGACTAACATTTTATGATTATGTAATGTCCTTCGTTGTCTCTTTTTACTTTCTTTGTTTTGAAGTCTATTTTGTGTGCTACAAGTACTGCAACTCTGCCTTTTTCATCCTATTATTTGAATGAAATATCTGTTTCCATCCCTTCACTTTCAGTCTGTGTATGTCTTTGGGTTTGAAGTGAGTCTCTTGTAGGCAGCATATACATGGTTTTTTTTAATCCATTATGTAACTTTGTGTCTTTTGATTGGTGCCTTCAGTCCATTTACATTAAGGTGATTATTGATAATATTGCATGTTTTAGATTTGTGATTACCAAAGATTCAAGGACAGCTTTGTTAGTATCTAAGAGTCTCACTTAACTCACTTAGTATGCTATTTCAAACACAATCTAAATGTTCTTCATTTTTTTCATTCCTTCTTTTTCTTCCTCCTCCACTCATATACTGGGTATCATATTCTGTACTCTTTTTATATCCCTTGACTGATTTTGTTGGTAGTTGATTTCCTTTTGCATTTACTTAGTTATTAATTGGTCTACTTCTTTTACTGTGGTTTTATTTTCTCAGTTGACAGCTATTTAACCTTTGGAGCATTTTCATCTATAGCAGTCACTTTAAAATACACTGTAGAGACAGTATGTGGGAGGCAAATTCCCTCAACTTTTGCTTATCTGGAAATTGTTTAATCCCTGCTTCAAATTTAAATGATAATCTTGCCAGGTAGAGTATTTTTGGTTGGAGGCCCTTCTGTTTCATTGCATTAAATATATCATGCCACTCCCTTCTGACCTCTAAGGTTTCTGATGAAAAATCTGACAGTAGCCTGATGGGTTTTCCTTTGTATATGATCTCTTTTCTCTCTCTGGCTGCTTTTAATAGTCTGTCCTTATCTTTGATCTTTGCCATTTTCATTATTGTATGTCTTGGTGTTTCTTCCTATGGAGATCTGTGCACTTCAACGACCTGAGAGACTGTTTCTTTCTGCAGATTGGGGATGTTTTCAGCAATTATTTCCTCAAAGAGAATTTCTCTCCCTTTTTCTCTCTTCTACTTCTGGTACCCCTGTAATGCAACTATTGTTCCATTTGGATTGGTCACACATGTCTCTTATTATTCTTTGATTCCTAGATATCCTTTTCCCTCTCTCTGCCTCAGCTTCTTTGTTTTCCTGTTCTCTAATTTTTATTTCCTTTACCATCTCCTCTACCTCATCTAATCTGCTTTTAAATCCCTTCATTGTATGTTTCATTTCAGATACTATATTTTTCAAAGTTCCTATTTCTTTCTTGAAGTCCTCCCTGAGATCTTGAATATTTTTCTGTAGCTCCTTGAGCATGTCTATGATTTTTATCTTGAAGTCTTTACCAAGAAGATTGGTGATTTCAGTTTCACTTAAGTGTCTTTCTGGTGCTTGAGGGATTCTAGTTAGTAAAAAATTCTTTTTCTGTTTCATATTTCTAATGATTAGCATGGAATAACAACATTTTGTAGGTGGTGCCCAGGTGTTGGTACCAGCCCCCACTAAACAATGCCTGGGCTCTTGGAAAGAAGGCTATTTGAGGGCAGGGTATTCAAGGTGGGCCAGGAATATCTTTATGTTTACACCAAAAATGTTGCTCAAAGCCTGATGGGGACTATGGGCCAAATTTATAATTTTGAGCATCAAAATACAAAACTATAGAGGACTGCAAAAGTAAACTAAAACACAAGTCCATAGTGATATTCAAAGAAAAAACCAAAAAACAAAAATGATCTCACTTATCAGTATTTAAGAGTCAGAAAAGACTTCTCAAAGCAAGCAGCCAGCACATGGCAGGATCATGGAGGCCACCCAGAGAAGGCATCCATTCTGAAAACTGCAGGTGCAACAGATACCTTCTTACCAGACACACAAGATCCTTCACACTATAGTAGACACAACTGTTTGCCCATCCTTCAATGGCACCCATGGTTGTTCTTTGTTCACCAGTCTACTAACACATTCTTGTCATCTTCCCAGCATACCACACTCATGAAGCATCTACTATTTTCAGTCTCAGTTTCTTTAAATGGAACAAGTTTGGGGGTCAGGCCTCTTTCCAAATCCTACCTCTGACAGTCTTGGTGTTATGTGATATTCGTCAAGTAATTGAACCACTGAATTTCATTTTACTTTCCCTTAAAACTGGTTCTATTACTAACCTGTTGCTGGCTTCTTATCAGGATGGAAATGCTTTTACCTCTCAGGTTAATTTAGAGGTATGAGGTAAGAATGTGAGAGCAAATTGGAAAAGGGTCCTATGACCAAATAGTACTAATTAGAAATATCTGGATTGTGTATTCAAATGTTAAGTTTAATATCTATATTATCACTCTTTCGGAGCTTTTATATGTTAGCTATTGATGAAGACAAGCCAATTATAGTTGCACATAGACTTGTTAATTGACAAATTGGAGTGACTTTTATTTCCTGTAGAGGCTGTTATTCCAATGCTGTGATTGTTTTCCAGTTTTCCTAGTTTCCTTCTCCTTGGGATCTTGTTCTTCCCTCCCAGTGACCTGGAATTCTCTCACAGGGGCTTATCTCCCCTTCCACAGTGCCACTCTTGCAAGCCCTCCACCAGGGTTGCATCCTTTGTTGCCTTAGCAATGTTCCTCCTTCCTTGAATCCTGTAAGGTGCCCCCGCTGTTGTACTTTGAATGGTGCTTACTGAGTCATTGGCTTATTTCCATCATTGGATGAGCCATTCCTAGGAGACTTCTGTAGCATGTGTCCCTCCAGGTGCCCATTCTCCACCTTCCACACAGATTCTGCCCCAGCCTTCACCCTGTGGACACTGCCCAAGTGATGAAAGGGTGAGTGGTGGTGGTAATTCTTGTTTACACATAATCTGGGCTTATTCCTTGGCTTAGTCTTTAAATGTTTTATCTTTTGGCTTTTCCCCCCATTTTTATAGCTAAACAGCAATGTTTCTCAATCTGGGCTTCATCCAAAAGCACTGATGCCTTAACCTCAGCCACTCTGGGGTCTTCTCATTGGGCATCAGGGCTGAGGGCCTTGGTCTGCTTTCTCTCCTTGAGTGTTGGTGTCTCCTCTAGGCCATGGCCTACAATCCATTTGCTGATGACTCTGATTTAAATCTCTTGTCCTGAACACTGTTAGGATCTGGATTTGTGTTTACAGAGTGTGTGTGTATGTTTTGTGCATATTTGTATCTGAGTGTTCATACATGTATGTATGGCGTGTGCATGGAGAGAGGATATCCATGTTTATGTTCAGTAGTTAGCACAAATCTCAGTGGTTAAAATGGAGCTAATTCTCTCTCCTTCTGATTCAGCTCCCTGCTTTTTCATTTTTCACGCCTGATCTGTACCATTTGATCTGAAATGTGAGATAAAAAAATTCATTTTTTTAAATGAGTGAGTAATATTCTATTGTGCATATATACCACATCTTTATCCATTCATCTATTGATGGATACTTACATTGCTTCCATAGCTTGGCTGTTATAAATAATGGTGAGATAAACATAGGGGTGCATATATCTTTTCGAAGTAATCTATTTTCTTCAAGTAGATACTCAGAATTTACTGGATCATATGATGTTTCTATTTTAAATTTTTGAGATACCTCTGTACTGTTTTCTATAGTGATAATTTTCCTTATAATTAATTAGAAATCAACAGATTTGAAACCTTCATTACCTATGTGAAATTCCTTTACCATTGCTATAGAAGGAAATGAAGCCTAGTCACAGGTGTTATGTCCTATACTATTCATAGGTCCTGTCCACACTGAGAGGGAATTCCCTAGGGGATGTGTGCATCATGGGATGAGGAACTTGAGGGCCCTCTTAGAGTTTTGCGTACTACACGTGCTTTGGATAAAAGTGATGTGCTGAAAACATTACTTGAACAGGTTAGGTAAGAAAGAACTGCAAAGGATTGGGGAAAATGTCTTGAAAGTCTAGAAGAATCCTGTTCTCAGATTGCTTACAAGGTGCCATTTGAGTGTTGCTCCATTTAAAGAAACTGAGACTGAAAATAGTAGATGCTTCATGAGTGTGGTATGCTGGGAAGATGACAAGAATGAGTTAGTAGACTGGTGAACAAAGAACAGCCATGGGTGCCATTGAAGGATGGGCAAACAGCTTTGTCTACTATAGTGTGAAGGATCTTGTGTGTCTGGTAAGAAGGTATCTGTTGCACCTGCAGTTTTCAATATGGATGCCTTCTCTGGGTGGCCTCCATGATCCTGCCATGTGCTGCCTGCTTGCTTTGAGAAGTCTTTTCTGACTCTTAAATACTGATAAGTGAGATCATTTTTGTTTTTTGGTTTTTTCTTTGAATATCACTATGGACTTGTGTTTTTGTTTACTTTAGCAGTCCTCTATAGTTTTGTATTTTGATGCTCAAAATTATAAATTTGGCCCATAGTCCCCATCAGGCATTGAGCAACATTTTTGGTGTAAACATATAGATATTCCTGGCCCACCTTGTCTACCCTGCCCTCAAATAGCCTTCTTTCCAAGAGCCCAGGCTTTGTTTAGCGGGGGCTGGTACTTAGAAACCAACACCTGGGATCCGGTCCAGAGTGCCATTGATTCTAGTTCCTTTTCCAAAGCAGCAGGCAGATATTTTCAAATATAAATTCATATTGAGATTTCCAATTTAAATACTTTTAAAAAATTCTTTGGTTTTATCTCTTTTACACTTAAGACCTTAGTTTGTAATAACCCTAACATACTTTATCATAAATATATGTTCTATTACATTAGCATTGTAGTATCATACAATATATATGAAATAGTTGAACATTTTAAATGTTAATATTAGGATTGTCAAGACCAATGATTAAGGTTTAAAATTTTTTTCCCCTAGAGTAGATCCTACTAAGGCATAGTTCAAAAGGCCCTTGAAATACTTTTCTTTTTGATAAACGTTTGATAAAAGAAATACTTTTCTTTCCTGCCTTCTACGCATGTTCCCCTTTCCATCTACCCACAGGTAATCATTGATATTTGTTTCTGGTTTATTTTTCCAGAACACGTGCATGGATGTGTCTTTATTCTTGCAACTTACAAAAATGTTGGCATCGTATACATGTTGTTATGCACCATGCCTTTTTTCACTTAACTTTATTTCTTGAGATGAGTTTCATTAAATGTTGAATGAATGAATAAAAAAGATGAAATGAGACATTTCCCTATAATTCTTTAAGAATTGCACTGTGAGTATGATCACTCTGTAAGTTTGTCTTCTTTATCAAATTGCCAACTTGCCTTCACACGAGATAGGCTTGGTGGTCTGTGGAATGAAATGGTTAAAGACGGAGAAATTGTGTACACTGGGACAGAATTAACACAGTATGGAGAACTGCCTCGTAGAACAGGTGAGAACCTTTAACTAGCATTTTTCATTTTCTAAAGGTCTTTATGAATTGCATTTAATAGAAATTTTGGAATGTGATATAGGTACAGTAGTATATGAACATAACTCCTTAAAGTTTTGTTTTCACTTTCGTGATTATTGTCTAAATGATAGTTAATATTATGAGCTGCTTGGATTTCACTGTTCTATGTGAATTTGAAGTTATTTTCTTTGCAAAACAACCTTACTATGCTACCCATACTCTGATGTCTTAATTGCAGCCTATGGGATCTCCAGTTTTAACATTTCTTCATTTAGAAGTTTTGAAATATGTCTTGCTTTGGATAACTATAAATTATTGATTATTATAAAATTGAGTGGGAATAATTATTCTTTCAGTTTTTCCTGTCTGATTCTCCCATGGGAGTGTATAAAACACTTTTTGGGATCCTTTGGCCTATGGACTGGACATGGCCCTTTATTTTATTGTATATTGTCATCTATGCATGGAAATACGAGTGAACACTTTTCATTATTTAGCCTTGAACTTAAGAAAACTCAGTGAAGCTATCATTCAGACATTGTTGGACACACAGACTGGCTGTGAATCAGAATCACTGTTGAGGCGTTAAGAAGAAATGGATTCCTATATCCACCCCAAACCTGTAGAACCTGAAAAGCCCCACTTCAGACCCACTGCTGAAATTGGTTAGCCCCACTATTTTAAAGTCATCAAGATGGATAAAAATACTTTAGAAAATAGTTGTTTTTCTCTTTGTAGAATAAATTGGGCTAGTGTCCACTTGAAAATATATTAGAAAAAAGGCATATATTTTCAGTTACAATGTCTAGCAGAGTTTCCTGTTCTTTTTTTTTGGAATTTTATTGTGAAAATTTCCACACACCAGAACAACTGAAAGAAAGTGAGCAGCTGTACACCAGTCCTGGGATCCCACCTCTGGTGTTTCTCTCTGCCTGGTTGTCTCAGAGCTCCCTGGCTATAAGTCCTTTTGTCCATCTATTTTCTTACCCAGATCCCTTAGACACTTCATGCAGACTATTAATTTGATCAAGTTCAGTTTGGTGTCTTATCTGGAAGGTAACAGTTTTGCATAATGAAATGCACATATTTTCAGTTTCACAAATTTTGACAAATGTAATCTGAACCTAAACCTCTCAACATTACTCTCACTCAGAACGTTCCCTCTTGCCCATTCCCAGCACATCCTCGCCCCACTGCCCAGAGCAGCCACTGGTCTGATTTCTGTCTCTGGTGATTAATATGCCTCTTCTAGAACTTCATGTAAACGGAATCACATAGTCACATATGCTCTTGTGTCTGGCTTCTTTCACTCCATAATATTTTCATAGTCTTAGAAGTCTGGTTTTGAATATTTAAAAAAGTTTTATACCTCTACTTCCCAGCCCGCCAGTATCTGTTTTTTTAATAGTTTATTTTGGTATCATTAATCTACAGTTACATGTGCAATATTATGTTTATTAACCTACCCCTTCATCAGGTCCCCCCACCAACCCCATTACAGTCACTGTCCATCAGCATAGTGAGATACTATAGAGTCACTACTTGTCTTCTCTGGGTTGTGCAGCCCTCCCTGCACCACCACAACATAACATCTGCTAATCGCTGTGCCCCTTTTTCCCCTTGGTCCCTCACTTCCCACCCATCCTCCCAGTCCCTTTCCCTTTCGTAACTATTAGTCTGTTCTTGGGTTCTGTGAGTCTGCTGCGTTTGGTTCCTTCAATTTTTTTCTTTGTTCTTACACTCCACATATGAGTGAAATCATTTCTACTTGTCTTTCTTGGCTTGGCTTATTTCACTGAGCATAATACTCTCTAGCTCCACCCATGTTGTTGCAAATGGTAGGATTTGTTTTCTTGTTATGGCTATATAATATTCCATTGTGTATATGTACCACATCTTCTTTATCCATTCATTGACTGATGGACACTTAGGTTGCTTCCATTTCCTGGCTAATGTATATAGTGCGTGATTAACATAGGGGTGCATATGTCTTTTTCAAACTAGTTTGCTGCATTCTTAGGGCAAATTCCTAGGAGTGCAATTTCTGGGTCAAATGGTATTTCTATTTTGAGTTTTTTGAGGAACCTCCATACTGCTTTCCACAATGGTTGAACTAATTTGCAGTCCCACCAGCAGTGTAGGAGGGTTCCCTTTTCTCCACATCCTCACCAACATTTGTTGTTGTTTGTGTTTTAGGTGTTGGCCATCCTCACTGGTGTGAGCTGATAGCTTACTGTGGTTTTAATCTCCATTTCTCTGTTGATTAGTGATGTGGAGCATCTTTTCATGTGCCTGTTGGCCATCTGAGTTTCTTCTTTGTAGAAGTGTCCATACATGTCCTCTGCCCATTTCTCAATTGGATTATTTACTTTACATTTGTTGAGGTGCATGGGTTCTTTATATATTTTGTATGTCAGCCCCTTACCAGATATGTCATTTATGAATATATTCTCCCATACTGTAGGATGTATTTTTGTTCTACTGATGGTGTCCTTGGCTGTACAGAAGCTTTTCAGATTGATATAGTTCCACGTGTTCATTTTTGCTTTTGTTTCCCTTGCTTGGGGAGATATGTACATAAAGAAGTCGCTCATGTTTATGTCTAAGAAATTTTTGCCTATTTTTTTTACTAAGAGATTTATGGTTTCATGACTTACATTCAGGTCTTTGATCCATTTTGAGTTGACTTTTGTGTATGGTGTTAGACAGTAGTCCAGTTTCATTCTCTTACATGTAGCTGTCCAGTTTTGCCAACACCAGCTCCTGAACAGGCTGTCATCTCCCCATTGTATATCCAAGGCTCCTTTATCAAATATTAAATGACTGTATATGTTTGGGTTAATGTTTGGATTTTCTATTCTGTTCCACTGGTCATTGGGTCTGTTTTTGTGCCATTACCAAATTGTCTTGATTACTTTGGCTTTGTAGTAGAGCTTGAAGTCAGGAGCGTAATTCCCATTTTATTCCTCCTTCTCAGGATTGCTTTGGCTATTCGGGGTCTTTTGTGGTTCCAGATGAATTTTAGAATTACTTGTTCCAGTTCATTGAAGAAAGCTGTTGGTATTTTGATAGGGATTGCGTTGAATCTGTAGATTGCTTTAGGTAGTATAGCCATTTTGACAATATTTATTCTTCCTAGCCAAGAGCATGGGATGAATTTCCATTTATTAGTGTCCTCTTAATTTCTCTGAAGAGTGTCTTGTAGTTTTCAGAGTATAGGTCTCTCACTTCCTTCGATAGGTTTATTCCTAGGTATTTTATTGTTCTTGATGCAATTGTGAATGGAATTGTTTTTCTGATTTCTCTTTCTGTTAGTTCATCGTTAGTGTGTAGGAAAGCAACAGATTTCTGGGCGTAAATTTTGTATCCTGCAACTTTGCTGAATTCAGGTATTAGTTCTAGTAGTTTGGATTGGATTCTTTAGGGTTTTTTATTTACAATATCATGTTATCTGCAAATAGTGACAGTTTGATTTCCTCTTCACCAATCTGGATGCCTTGTATTTCTTTGTTTTGTCTGATTGACATAGCTAGGACCTCCAGTACTATGTTGAATAACAGTGGAGAGAGTGGGCATCCCTGTCTTGTTCCCAATCTTAGATGAAAAGCTTTCAGCTTCTCGCCATTAAGTATGATGTTAGCTGCGGGTTTGTCATATATGGCCTTTATGGTGTTGAGGTAGTTGCCCTCTATACTCATTTTTTTGAGAGTTTTAACCATGAATGGCTGCTGAATTTAGTGAAATGGTTTTTCAGCATCTATGTAGGTGACCATGTGGTTTTTGTTTTTCTTTTTGTTGATGTGGTGGATGATGTTGATGGATTTTCGAATGTTGTACCGTCCTTGCATCCCTGGGATGAATCCCACTTGATCATGTTGTATGATACTCTTGATGTATTTTTGAATTCGGTTTGCTAATATTTTGTTGAGTATTTTTACATCTATGTTCATTAGGGATATTGGTCTGTAATTTTCTTTTTTGGTGAGGTCTTTGCCCTGTTTTGGTGTTAGAGTGATGCTGGCTTCATAGAATGAGTTTGGAAGTATTCCCTCCTCTTCTATTTTTTGAAAAACTTTAAGGAGAATGGTTGTATTTCTTCTGTATATGTCTGGTAGAATTCAGAGGTGAATCCATCTGGCCCGGCGGTTTTGTTCTTGGGTAGTTTTGATTACTGATTTAATTTTATTGCTGTTTATTGGTCTGTTTAGTTTTTCTTTTTCTTGCTTGGTCAGTCTTGGAAGGTTGTATTTTTCTAAGAAGTTTTCCATTTGTTCTAGGTTTTCCAGCTTGTTAGTTAGTATATAGATTTTCATAGTATTCTCTTATAATTCTTTGTGTTAGTGTGGCGTCCGTCGTCATTTTTCCTTTTTCATTTCCTAGTCCGTTTATGTGTGTAGATTCTCTTTTTCTCTTAATAAGTTTGGCTAGTGGTTTATCTATTTTGTTTATTTTTTCAAAGAACCAGCTCTTGGTTTCATTCATTTTTTTCTATTGTTTTATTCTTCTCAATTTTATTTATTTTTTATCTGACCTTTTTTATGTCTCTCCTTGTTGTGACTTTGGGCCTCATTTGTTCTTCTTTTTCCAATTTCAGTAATTTTGTATTTAGACTATTCATTTGGAAATGTTCTTCCTTCTATAAATAGGCCGGGATTGCAATATACTTTCCTCTTAGAACTGCCTCTGCTGTGTCCCACCGAAGTTGGGGCTTTGTGTTGTTGTTGTCATTAATCTCCATATATTCTTTGATATCTGTTTTGATTTGGTCATTAACCCATTGATTAATTAGGAAAATGTTGTTAAGTCTGCATGTATTTGTGAGCCTTTCTGATTTCTTTCTAAAATTTATTTCTAGTTTTATACCTTTGTGATCTGAGAAGTTGGTTGATAGGATTTCAATATTTTTGAATTTGCTGAGGTTCTTTTTGTGGCATAGTATGTGGTGTATTCTGGAAAATTTTCCATGTGCACTTGAGAAGAATGTGTATCTTGCAGCTTTTGGGTGCAGAGTTCTGTAGATGTTGGTTAGGTCCATCTGTTCTAGTGTGTTGTTCAGTGCCTCTGTGTCTTTACTTATTCTCTATCGGGTTTATCTGTCCTTTGGAGTGAGTGGTGTATTGAAGTCTCCTAAAATGAATGCATTGCTGTCACTTGCTCCTTTAATTCTGTTTGTATTTGCTTCACATATGCTGACACTCCTGTGTTCAGTGCATACATATTTATAATTTTTATATCTTCTTGTTGGACTCACCCCTATATCATTATGTAATGTCCTTCTTTATCTCTTGTTACTTTCTTCGTTTTGAGGGCTATGTTGTCTGATCCAAGTACTGCAACGCCTGCTTTTTTCTCCTTGTTTATTGTATGAAATATCATTTTCCATCCCTTCATTTTTAGTCTGTGTATATCTTTGGGTTTGAGGTGAGTCTCTTGTAAGCAGCATATAGCTGGGTCTTGCTTTTTTATCCATTCTGTTCCACTGTGTCTTTTGATTGCATTCATTCCATTTACATTTAGTGTGATTATTGATAGATATGTACTTATTGCCATTGCTGACTTTAGATTCGTGGTTACCGAAGGTTCAAGGGTTGCTTCTTTACTATCTAACAATCTAACTTAACTTTCTTGTTAAGTTATTGTAAACACCGTCTGGTGTTTCTGTATTTCGTTCACTTATGTTGTTCCACCTCCATTCTTTATATAATAGGTGTTTTATTCTTTGCCCTTTGTTAGCATTTGGATGGTCTGCTTTCTTTGCTATGATTTTACTTTCTCTTGTGACATCTTTTTAGCCTTAGGGGTTCTTCCCTCTAAAGCAGTCCATTTAAGATACCCTGTATTGGTTTATGAGAGGCAAACTCTCTCAACTTCCGCCTGTCTGGAAATTGTTTAATCCCTCTGTCATATTTAAATGATAATCATGCTGGATACAATATTCTTAGCTCGAGGCCCTTCTGTGTCATTATGTTAAATATATCATGCCATTCTCTTCTAGCCTGTAAGGTTTCTGTTGAGAAGTCTGATGGTAGTCTGATGAGTTTTTCTTTGTAGGTGATCTTTTCTCTCTCTGTAGCTGCCTTTAATACTCTATCTTTATCTTTGATATTTTCCATTTTAATTATTATGTGTCTTGGTGTTGTCTTCCTTGCGTCCCTTCTGTTGGGAGATCTGTGGGTTTCCATGGACTACGAGACTATTTCCTTCCCCAGCATGGGGAAGTTTTCAGCAATTATTTCTTCAAGGACTCTATCTTTTTTTCTCTCTCCTCTTCCTCTTGTACTCCTATAATGCTAATATGGTTCCGTTTGGATTGGTCACACAATTCTCTTAATATTCCTTCATTCCTAGAGATCCTTTTATCTGTCTGTACATTAGCTGCTCTGTATTCCTGTTCTCTGATTTCTATTCCATTAACAGTCTGTTGCATCTCCTCCAGTCTGCTGCTAAGCCCGTCGATTGCTTGTCTGATTTCTGCTTTGTCTTTCCTCACTTCCCACACTTCCTCCCTCAGCTCTTGCACATTTCTCTGTAGATCCATCAGCATGGTTATGACTTTTGTTCTGAATTCTTTTTCAGGAAGACTGTGCATTTCCATCCCTTCAGTCTCCCTCTCTGGGGTTGTCTGGTTGATCTTAGTCTGGACCATATTCCTCTGTCTTTTCATACCTATAGAAGTGGTCGCTGGTAGTTGCCATGTATCTCAGCTGGGCTCTTTAAGGCTTTAAAAAGAAAGAAAAAAGAAAGAAAAGAAAAGAAAAAAGAAAGAAAAATAAACAAAACAAAACAGCCGCAAAAAAAAAAAACGTCCACCTGGAGTAGATTCTCTGAGGATGCTGTAGATGGCCCTGTTTCTCCACTCTTCCACAGCCATGGCCATGCCGTTCTGCAGGGCCCTGTGTAACTCTGGCCGGGTTGGGAACGAATGGGAGGCTGTTGATCTGTGTGGCAAGTCTAAGTGTAGCCACCCTTTCCTAGTCTCCAGGTAAGGGGTCGGAAACTCCCCAGGACTCCCAGCCTGCTGGGCTGAGTGTGCCCATGCAATTGGGCTCCTCCACTGGGCTCCTGCCACTTTAAGATCGCTGAAAAAAGTGCGCGCTTTTTTTTTTCCTTTTCTTTCCTTCCAAGGAGCTGGCTGCAAGCACCCTTGTGCATTCCTCTCTCAGATCCTGGACCCTCTGTCTCTCCATTCTCTGCTACACCACGTGATGTGTGTCAGCGATCCTTGCGCAGATCACCGTGGGTGGTTATTTTGCGGGATGTACTTCCACTCCCTCCTTACCTGCCTCACGTGGTGCTGAGTCCTCTCAGGTGTAGCTCCGCGCTGTGCACCTTCCTGTCTATTCTGGTCTCTCTTTTAGGAATAGTTGTATTTTCTGTATTTTCATAGATGTATGTAGTTTTGGGAGGAGATTTCTGCCGCCCTGCTCACACTGCCATCTTCCCGGAAGTCCTCCCAGTAAAAAAGATTTTATTTTTTATTCTAAGAGTTTTTTAGTTTTTCATTTTATTGTTAGATCTTACATCTTAGCTTTCTAACAGTTGCCAACATAAAGTAATATTTCATTATTTTATGTTTTTTCTATGTATAAGCTTGAGTATTTTTTGTAGCATTAGCCATTTGGGGTTCCTTTTATTGGGTGTCTGATACTTCCTTTTAGAATGCATCAGTTTCTTGAATAAATGTTCCTTGTTGATTTTAGATATTTTTTGATATTCTTTACTGTTTGTCGTAATACAGTCTCTTTCACAGATTTAGATGTATATTTCAAATTATGTTATTTAGAAAATAACACATGTAGGAAGGGCCTTCTAGGACAGGACATGTTTGTACTGTAAGGTCCAGATTGCTGTCTATTCACTTGCTATGTGAGGAATTTCATGGCATTTGTTCTTGACAGAAACTTTTAAGTTGTGAATGGCTTAAAGTCATGGTTCTCAACTTTTCATTTGTGTTCCAGTGTTCCTGAATTATACTGTCGATGGTAGTGCACTGTGTAACAGTGGTTCCTCAGTTGGTAGATATAGGGCAATGTGTAGTTAAAAATGGTTTTTGAATTATATGCACATTCAACATCCTCCCTTCCTGTGGACACACAGCAACTGGGAATTAGTGGACAAAAGCAATTAAGGTGAAGTTCAGATAGGTAAATATCAAAGACTGATAAATTTCTTGTTGTTATATGTAAAAAATTGATGGAATGTTTTGGAGGACATGCTTCAAAGAGGAATGTGAATGATATATTGGTTTCTTTATTAAAATTATCACTGGGCCATTAATTACTTTGTAAATCACACTGTACCTGTTACAGTAATGATTCATGAAATTTTAAAAAATCATCAAACATTCAGCTAATGCATGTTGTAACTTAATCTTTTCATTTCTGGGAGGAACATTTGTAAAGAGACTGACAAGTGGATGTCACATTTTGAAAAGCAATTTATAGATTTAAAAATTTTTTAATTTTCCAGATGATGGTGTTGATACTCAAAGTGGAACAAAGAAAGAAGATCTGAATGACAAAGAGAAAAACGATAAAGAAGAAACTACTGCCCGTACATGTAGGGCCACATCAACCTTGGAGAGCTAGGTATGGGGCAAGCAACCAAGTATTAGGATCTGAAGTTCTGGGACTTTGAGAAACTTGATTTGGCATATATTTTGTAGTTACCATAGATGGAAATTTATTTTCATTGTAGAATTTTTTGAAATTTAACTTAAATTTTATTTATATTGTGGTAAACTCTGTACATAACATACAACTTACCATTTCAACCATTTTTTTGTGCAAATCAAAAAATTTTTTTATTAAGGTATCATTAATATACTCTTATGAAGGTGTCACAAGAAAAACAATGTGGTTATTACATTCACCCTTATTATTGAGTCCCCCCCATACCCCATTGCAGTCACTGTCCATCAGTGTAGTAAGATGCCACTGTAACCCACTCTTTTCTCAATGCATTGTGTGTTAATATATCAACAAATACATGTCAGCATAATTTTTAATGGCCAATTTGTGTTGTCTTGCTTATGCTGGTATCATGATTTAACCATTCCTTTCTTGGTGGTCATTTAGGTAATTTTTGTATTTTTACTTTTAAAAACAGCCCTTGTGTGATGAAATCCTTGTAATGCAGGGCTTGTGATTGCCTACTTCAAATCCTAACAATGCCATTTATTTTTTTTTTCAGTTTTTTAAAATTTATTTTGGTATCATTAATCTACAATTACATGTGCAATGTTATGGTTATTAAACTACCCACTACATCAGGTCCCCCCTACCAACCGCATTACAGTCACTGTCCATAAGCATAGTGAGATGCTATAGAATCACTACTTGTCTTCTCTGAGTTGTAAAGCCCTCCCCATGCACCCCCAACATTACATCTGCTAATCGTAATGCCCCCTTTTTCCAACTTGTCCCTCCCTTCCCGCCCATCCTCCCCAGTCCCTTTCCCTTTGGTAACTATTAGTCCGTTCTTGGGTTCTGTGAGTCTGCTGCTGTTTTTTTTCTTTCAGTTTTTTTCTTTGCTCTTATGCTCCCCATATGAGTGAAATCATTTGATACTTGTCTTTTTCGGCTTGGCTTATTTCACTAAGCATAATACCCTCTAGCTCCATCCATGTTGTTGCAAATGGTCTGATTTGTTTTCTTCTTATGGTTGAATAATATTCCATTGTGTATATGTACCAGATCTTTTTTATCCATTCATCTACTGATGGACACTTAGGTTCCTTCCATTTCTTGGCTATTGTAAATAATGCTGCGATAAACATAGGGGTGCATCTGTGTTTTTCAAATTGGGCTGCTGCATTCTTAGGGTAAATTCCTAGGAGTGGGATTCCTGGGTCAAATCGTATTTCTATTTTGAGTTTTTTGAGGAACCTCCATACTGCTTTCCACAGTGGTTGAACTAATTTGCATTCCCAGCAGCAGTGTAGGAGGATTCCCTTTTCTCCACATCCTCGCCAACATTTGTTGTTGTTTGTGTTTTGGATGTTGGCCATCCTTACTCTTGTGAGGTGATATCTCATTGTGGTTTTAATTTGTATTTCTCTGATGATTGACGATGTCGAGCATCTTTTCATGTGTCTGTTGGCCATCTGAATCTCTTCTTTGGAGAACTGTCTATTCATGTCTTCTGCCCATTTCTTAATTGGATTATTTGCTTTTTGTTTGTTGAGGTGCATGAGTTCTTTATATATTTTGGATGTCAGCCCCTTATCGGATACGTTCAACCACTTTTAAGTATACTGTTCAGTGACATTAAATACATTCACATTGTTGTGCAATCATTACCACCAACAATTTCCAGGATTTCTTAATCTTCCCAAATGGAGACTCTACTTTTTAAGTGGTAACTCCCCTATCCCTACCCTCATCCCATGGACAACCACCATTCTAATTCTGTCAGGATTTTGCCCAGTCTAGTTACCTCATAAAGAAATCATATAATACCTGTCCTCTTGTGTCTGTCATATCCATTATTTAACATGTCTTGAAGGTTCATCCATGTTGTAGCATGCAGACTTTCCTTCTTTTGGAAAACGATTTCCTACCTTTGGGATCACATTGACTGAACATGGGTATACACATGTTCGTGTGTTTATTTATCATCTGTGTAGCTTCAGTGGAATGCCTATTCATGTCTTCTGCCTACTTTCTAGTTGGATTGTTTGTTTTACTGTTGAGTTTTTAGACTTCTTTCTATATTGTGGATGCTAATCCTTTGTCCTATTTTTGGTTTGCAGATATTTTCTCTCTGTTCATAGTTGTCTCTTCATCCTCTTAAGTGTCTTCAGTGCAGCAAAAGTTTTATATTTTTTGATAAAGTTCTATTTATCAGTTTTTTCTTTTATGGATTTTGCTTTTCTTGACAAATCTTAGAACTCTTTGCCACTCCTAGAGACTGAAAATTTTCCTATTTTTTCTAAAAGTTCTGTATTTTTAAACTGTTCCACATTTATGTTCCTAATTATTTTGAGTTAAATTGTGTATATGATGTGAGGTTTAGGTGAAGCTTCTTTTTTTTTCTTGTAGATAATCATTTGCTCTAGCACCATTTTTTGAAAGGCTTTCTTTTTTCCATTGAATTGCTTTTGCACCTTTGTCAACAATTAGTTGGTTATATTTGTTGGAATACTTCTGTTTTCTCCGTTTCACTAATCCATGTATGTGCTTCTGTGCCCACATGTCAATCTTCATTACCATAGCTACAGAGTGAGTCTTGAAATCAGATAGACTGGTTTCTGTCACTGTATTCTTCTTTTTCCATATTTTCTTAGTTATTCTAGTTCCTTTTCCTTTTCATATGAATTATTGAATAATTTGATGTACATGTGTTCATTGCTAGTATTAGAAATACAACTTATTTCTGTATGTTTATTTTGTATTCTGCAACCTTACTGAACTGACTTACTAGTTCTAGGAGTTTTGTGGTAGATTCCTTGGGATTTTGTACATAGACAATAAGTGATTTTCATGTTGATGAGTGTGTAGGTCTCATAGGTAATAAATATCAGACAGAACACAAGTCCAGGATACCCCTTGTTCTCACCACCACCAGGAGCTATACTGTTGTAGGCATTGGTGAAATGCAACTTAATTGCTGTAAAACTTAAGGTAGCCTTATGCTTAGTTGGAATACTAGAATCCTTTGACTCATTTTCATTCATGTAATTGTCTCTTAGGTACTTGAAAAAATCTTAGTTGTGGAGAAATTCGCAAACATACACAGTAGAGAGAACAGTATGACAAAATACCACTTACCTTTCACTCATTCTAATTAGTTACTTAACTTCCCCTAAAATATTCCAGTAAATGCATTAGAGTTCATGATTCATGTGTGCTGTGCAATTTTATTGAAATGTTTTTATTTTCATTTTAGTTTTATAACATAAAAATTAAGTTTAGAGTTTTTTTTTTTGCCTGTGTAGGATATGGGTGGCTATTAAGTAATGATTTTATATTTGTATGTTAAAAATTTTTATATGACATTTCCAGAGAAGCAGTGTACCTTGGTGGCTCAGAGTGTTGTGACCCATGTGCCTAAATCATCTGGGTGATCTTGGGCAAGTTCTGTGCCTCGATTTCCTCCTCCATGTACTTGTACAGTACCACTACCTGATGGTTGGCTATAAAGATTACCTAATAGTGTAAAATGCTTAAAATCATTTTTGGCACATATTAAACACTCAGGTGTTACCTATTATTATTATGTAGCCTATCAATATTGTAATGGACTTGAATGTAAGTCATGAAACCATAAAACTCTTAGAAGAAAACCTAGGCAAAAATCTCTTGAATATAGGCATGAGCAGTTCTTTCCTGGACACATCTTCTTGGCAAGGGAAACAAAATAAAAAATGAACAAGTGGGACTACATAAAACAAAAGCTTCTGTACAGCAAAGACACCATGAACAGAACAAAAAGGCATCCTGCAGTATAGGAGAATATATTTGTAAATGACTCATTGGATAAGGGGATAACACCCAAAATATATAAAGAACTCATACACCTCAGCACCCAAAAAACCCAATTAAGTAGTGGGTGTAGGACCCAAGCAGACACTTCTCCAAAGAAGAAGTTCAAACGGCCAACAGGCACATGAAAATATACTCCACATCACTAATCATCAGGGAAATGCAAATTAAAACCACAACCTCACAGCCGTTTGAATGGCCATTATCCAAAAGACAATAAATAACAAGTGCTGTCAAGGGTGTGGAGAAATGGAAACACTTCTAACACTGTTGGTGGGACTGCAAATTGGTGCAAAGCTTTGGAAAGGAGTATGGAGGTTCCTCAAAAAACTAAAACTAAAAATACCATTTGATGCAGTAATTCTACTCCTAGAAATTTACCTAAAGAAAACAAAATCTCTGATTTGAAAAGATATATGCATCCCTCTGTTTATCACCATACTATTTGCAATAATGAAGATGAGGAAGCAACCTAAGTGTTCATCAATAGATGAATGGATAAAGAAGATGTGGTACATATACACAGTGTAGCATTATTCGGCCATAAAAAGAAGTCTTGCCATATGCAACAGCATGGATGGATCTAGGGGGTATTATGCTCAGTGAAATAAGCCAGATGGAGAAAGACAAATACCTTATGATTTCACTTATTTGTGGAACATAAAAACAAAGCAAAACAGAAGGAACAAAACAGCAGTAGAGTCAACACTGAGAAGTGACTGGTAGTTACTGAGGGGAGGTGTTGGCTTAGGTGTGGGGGGAGGCGGAGGGGGATAAAGGGGCACAATAATTCACAATCATGATATATAAGTTGATCATGGGGACTGTTGAACCAACAGTGATGTACATTTGAAACTAACATAAGATTGTATATTAATGACACTTTAATAAAAAGAAAAACCCACAACATTGTTACAAGAAAAAAATATAATGGACTGTGCCCAAGATATTGAGAGGTTGGGTATTTTCTTACTTTAATTTCTAGACGTGAATGAACTGAAGGAATGTCTGTCTGTATTGGTTAAAGAGGAGCAAGCGCTGGCCATCCAGTCGGCCACCACCACCTTTCAGCCCTGAGACGCCAGCAGAGGCTCATCATCTTGGAATGGTATTTAATTTCCTTGAGTAGAGCTGTTTTCCACGAGAGTGTTAAAGGTTAAGTGGAAAAGCAGCAGCATTTCTTTGCCTCCTGTGGACAAAAAAAGGTAATAATATAATGAAAGAATTCTGATACCAGCTAAATATAAAATTCAGGCTCTTTTGTTTTAGGAACATTTAATTAAATCTTTCAATGTAGTCCCTTCATTCATCTTAGGAAATTTATTCAGTTCCCCTGTCATGTTTCATATAATCTGGAGAATGGTTTTTCCAATTTGCTCATGTAGTAAGAAGCTATGTTGTGTAATCTGTGCCATTATTTTAAAAACCTTTTTGAAGTAATTGTAGAGGCCAGTTAAGATTTAGGTTGGTACATCTAGATTTAAAGATGGAACTGTACCACTATACTCCTTTTGTTTTGTTCTGCTACTGTATAGAGAATAGTCAGGTCATAATATTTAGTGTCTCACTAGTTAATATGCTTAATTTTCCTTCCTTATGTGATTTTCTTGTTCCTTTATTGCAAGAGTTGCTTCCGGCTTATGATTTTTAATATATTGACTGACGTTAGCAGATTTTTTCTGAGCCACTAAATAGCTGCTAGAATGCTTAAGGCTTGTATAAAATTGTCTTCTGGAGTTCTGTTCTCAGAGGACTAGACTAAAAGGTTTTCAGATAGAACTCATACTTTATGTAGTTAAGGGAGTTTGTTTGATTAGAATATTGACTTTTACTTCCTTTAGAGAACATGGAAAGTTCAGGAGACAGAGAAGCAGGGGTGAAAACCGTTACTATCTTACCACCCAGAGACAAGAAGTGCTAAGTGTTGCATATTTTCTTTTTTTTAAATCCAACTGAAATCATATTACATGTCATATAATTAAGTAGTAATTTTAGGATAAATTAAACCAAGTGATGGGGAGGATTCCTGCCCACTGGTGATAACCAGTGCACAGTCTTTCTTCTCTTCCTGCTGGAGAGCAGGTGGCCCCCTGTGAATGCCACTGATCAGAGAGGTTTTGCATAAATGGGTGTAGATTCTGAGATTCTCTAAGCACTCTTCTGTGTTGAATCAAACTGAATTCCCTAAGAGGCAGAAGCAGCCAAGAGCTCAGATGCCTTTTCTCTGTGTTCTTTTCTTTGTAGTGACATAAGAGTTGATAGGTTAATTGAAATCTTTCATTAAATGAAAGAAATTCCTAAAATTAAAAATATTTTTGAGATAGTTGTAGATTCTCATGCAACTGTAAGAAATAATACAAAGATTGCTGATGTCCTTCCCCAGTTTCCCCCAGTGGTACCCTCTTGCAAAGCTCCAGTACAACATCACAGCTAGGATATGGACTTTGATTCAGTTCACCAGTCTTACACAGATTTCCCCAATTTTCCATGCTCTCAACTCTGCATGTTTGTATTTCCATGCTATTCTATCCCAGGTGTAGATTTTGTCACCAGTGCATGTCAGGGCACAAGATAAAGAAACTTTCCAAAGCCACACCTTCATGCTGCCCGCCTCCTTACTCCCTAGCGGTTGCCACTGTACTCTGTTTTCCATGGCTGTTTACGTGGCCCTGTGAGGTTGGCTTCTTTTACTGAGCACTGTTCCCTCAGGATTCCTCTAAGTGTTTGCATGTGACATCATTGCTGAGTTAGGAGTCCATGGTATGGGTGAACCACCTTTTGTTTAATTGCTCATCTGCCAAAGGACATCTTGGTTGTTTATAGTTTTTGAGTAGTATGAGTAAAGCTGCTATGAATATTTGTGGATAGGTTTTGTGTGAACCTAAGTTTCATGCCTCTGGAATAAATGCCCTATTCTAGCTCCTTGAGATTATTTCATGAGCATTTGCAAGTCATTTAAAATTCTTTGTAAATGTTTTTTTTTCCTGAAGAGAAATGTTTCCTTTACAAAAGACATTTGATAAAAGGTTCTTAAAAAATGAAATTAAATATCACTGGGATCTTGCTGTCAAAAGAAACACATTGATCACATTTTGGTAGAAATCTTTCTGTATTATTTATTTTATTTTAGTATTTGCACATTCCTTTGACTAACCAGTTCTCACAATCCCCCTGTGTGTTGTCCACAGTTCCTGGCCCACGGGCAAAGGTGTGGAAGGCCTTGCGAGAGTTGGATCTGGAGCAGCTCTTTCCTTTGCCTTTGTGTTCATATGCAGGGCCTAGGGTTCAGGTGTGTGTGCTCCATGTGTTCTGTTTCCCTTCTACATTAGAAATTTGGATTCCCTTTCCAGCTCTGCACCCATATGCCCTTAGGCTCAGCCATGTTCTCTCTGTGCCTCATTTCCTCATTTGTAAAATGAGAGGCTTCAGAGTCTGTTTGACTTTTCAGGGCTGTGGTTCTTTGTTTAAAACAAAAGAGTGTGGGTGGTCACACATCCCAGGCTAATCACTGCAGTTCCTCAATGCTGATTTGTTTTCTAGGAGAACAAGAAGTTACAATAGTTCATGTGAGGTTATAAAATAAATAATTGACTTTAGGACAACTCTATTAGTCTCTTGAACTCTTGGAGTATCTCCCTGAAAGGAAAGCACGGGGATGGAGACGTGACAGTGGTGCCCCCTCAGGCTGCTGGGTTGGAGCCCCACCCAGACTGGGGCAGCCTCCTCTGATCCTTGTGTGTGCCCAGGGGATGATGCGAACCTCTGCAGTGAGCTGTTGCAGGAGACCTTGGATGCCCTGAAATCCCTGCCTGAGACCTCGCTCTTCGATGAGAGCACAGTGTACTCTGTGTGGCTGGAGGTGGTAGAAAGAGCAACAAGATTCCTCAGGTCTGTTGTGAAGGGGTGAGTCCTTTCTTTCCTTATCTTAATGTGTGAAAAGTTCTAACATGCTTCAGTCTCTGCTCACCTTCTTCTCTTAGAGCCAAGAAACTTAGACTGGTCATGGGTAGGTGTTTCCAGCACCCCTCAGCTCTAGCATTCCAGATCTTAGTTCTTAGCTGTTTATTGGACTTCTGATATTTTGATTGGACCCAGGAAGCTGCAGTATTGAATGGGAAGAAAGATACTTGTAATTTTTTTTCAGATATTTTATGATTTGAAATTCAGTCATTCATTAAGCATTTGAGCAGGCATTTGCATCTCTCAGAACATAGATGCCACCGTTCTGAGTGATGGCAATGTCTTAGACAACTTGGGACTAAACTGTTCAAGATTATAATGTTTAAACCACATCTAATCTTAGTGTGAGAAAATCTGAAACAATAATTTTTTTTGTAAGGAAAACCATGAAGATGGGTGCTATATATTTTTGTTAATGGTTTTTAAATTTAAAGAAATGTATATTCTCAATACAAAATTCAATAGCAAAGACATACTTAGATGAAAAGTGAGTCTCTTCTCATTTCCTTTGTCAGAGGTCATTAATGCGCCTCTTCTAGAGAGCAGGGACACCTGTGGTGCCTGTGCTAGGGGGCTGTGAGTCTGCCTCTGGGGTGCCAGTGAAGGCATCACCAGGAGTTTAGGGCTGGGACCCTGAAAAAAGGCTTGGAGTTAATTTTTAAAATTCAACTTTAATCACAATCCTTCCTCCCCCTATCTTGGGTTAACAAGACTTGCTATTTATTATTGGGGAATGAGGAAAGGTTAAAAATACCTCTTGTGATCAGCAATAAAAATCATAGACATTTTGCCTAGAGATTCTCAGGTAGTTTTAAAAGTGGATTATTCAGAGCAGTGTGAAGAAGAGACGAGAATGACCCCCGGACCGACCAAAGCCCGCACGCCGCTGCAACCACTCATCTACCGTTTACGTTCCGCCGCCGTCCCCACCATGCCTTAGAGAAAGGCTGACGGGGATGCTAAAGGAGATAAAGCCAAGGTGAAGGACGAACCACAGAGAAGATCCGCAAGGTTATCTGCTAAACCTGCTCCTCCAAAGCCAGAGCCCAAGCCTAAAAAGGCCCCTGCAAAGAAGGGAGAGAAGGTACCCAAAGGGAAAAAGGGGAAAGCTGATGCTGACAAGGATGAGAATAATCCTGCAGAAAATGGAGATGCCAAAACAGACCAGGCACAGTAAGCTGAAGGTGCTGGAGATGCCAAGTGAAGTGTGTGCATTTTTGATAAATGTGTACTTCTGGTGACTGTACAGTTTGAAATACTATTTTTTATCAAGTTTTATAAAAATGCAGAATTTTGTTTTATTTTTTTTAAAGCCATGTTAGCACACAGAACACTTCATTGTTGTTTTTTGGGGAAGGGCATATGACACTAACAGAATGTCTCCAAAAACTGGATTAATGTGAGGGAAAAACACCTTTCTCTTCTAGTTTTGAGAGACTTCCTCTTGGTTCCCATGAGGAGGGATTTCTTGATGTTGACACATAGCCACCTTGGCACAAATGCCTTGTGGTATAGAAAAACTAAAATTTGTTTTTATGTCCTCTTCTCCCTCTCTGCCTTCAACATAGTCTTGACTCCCTTAAACACAGGGAACTGACCCCAAAATTTGATTACCAACTTGTCAGGCAATCTGGACCTTCTGTTGCCACCATTGAGATGGCATCCGTCAAAAGAGCAGCAGTTCCTTTAGATCGTGAATCTTCAGATTGATAATTGTGCCATTTTCATTTCATTTCCTGAAAGTCAGGGTCGGCTTGTGAAAAGTTGTTAAACAACATGCAAAATGTGAAATGTCAACCCTCACTCTAAACTTTCCCTACTGAAAGCATAAAATGAAGACTTCATTGGGTTTTTATAGTGGCTTTCTGATTTTGGTAGTCCATTGAAGAAGGGAGTTCGAAAGTTGTTGTATACTGTTAACGATTGTCTGCCCATGTCCTGCCTGAAATACCATGATTGTTTATGAAAAGTATCTTTAATAAAGCTGGATACAGTTTGGCTTGGAAAAAAAATGGATTATTCTCCAGTTCTGTAGAGGAATGCTGATACTCTATTATTGAAACTGGAAATACATCTAAACATTTTTCTACTCATGATCTGAATAATGATGTTGATAGTTTTATGCTACAGAAACTTGGAATATGTCTTCTAATGTAATGATCTCTTTTAATATTTGAACCAATACCTCCAATAAAAATGTGCCTTACAAGTTAATTTATACTTTAAAAATCTCTGACCAAATTTGGGTTAGCAACCTCAAGAAACTTGATTCTAAATATCAAGAATATATTTGTCTGTGGGAACGAGTCTATAATTAACACCTTAGTATTATTGTAAGTATGTGGTCTTTGAGCTCTGACATCACTTTGTCCTTAACATCCACTGCTGCCATTTCCAGATGTTCATGGAACACCTGGTCCCAAAGGACTGGGCAGCATCTCCCTGTGGGCTCAGCATCTGGCTCTGGCTATCCTGTACAGCTGGCTGTGCAGAGGGGCACACTGAGGGGAGGGGTTTGCAGTCTGGGAGCTCTTCAGGGAAATGCCTCTGTGCCCAAACATCTGCCTCATCTCATGGCATTTCATGGGATCATTTGTGATTGTAGCAGATGTGTGGCATTCTGTAGTCAGAGTATCCCTGGACTCTGTTCTTTCCAACATGGGGACACTTAGGTTTTATTCACTTCCTTTTAGTGTGCAGTTTTCTAGTAGTCTAGAAACTGTTCTTTTTTTCCCATATAATTTTCTTCAATTAATTATTTTTAGTCCATTAATTTATGTCCTAGAAAGTGTAATTTGAGCTTAACTGGCTTTATGTTTCTTAACCATAGAAAGTGGATGTCTTGTGCTAAAATGTTGGTGATTATTCAATGATTCTACTGCCAAAAATTGTTTTCATGGCATTATAGCTTTCTTTGAAATTTAAAGTATTTCTTCAGTTTTATTTAGCTGCCTCCTTTTATATTTGACAGGCCATGGCAGAAAGTGTCAATCTGTTTTTACTGGAGAATAAAGATACTTTCTTTTTCAGGCAGATGTCGTCTGCCATCCTGCTGTTGCTCCAGCTCTGGGACAGTGGGACGCAGGAAACTGATAATGAGTGGTCTGCCCAGGGCATCAGTGCCCCTCTTCTCCCTTTGCTGCAGAGATTCCAGAGCATCACCTGCGGCAAAGACACCCCTAATATAGAAGGGGACATGCATGTAAGCATCATAAGAAGACTGCCTTTAAGTAGCTCTCTTCACTTCAGTTACCCTAAAAGAGTTATACTTTTATACAGGACCACAGTGTATGTCTGGTGGTGGTGTTTCTAGGGGGAGAGTGTGTATTTGTTGAGTACAGCAGTGAGTCAGGTGTGGGACACATGTGGGAGGTAATGGGGTGAGTTACAGTTGATGTGGGGAACGTTGCATGAGCGTGTTAGGATTCTTTGAAGCAACTAAGGCATGGCCAGAACCAGCCCTGTTTTTTAGACCCTTGGTTCTGTGTGTTTGTTTTAGATCATGTGTATTTAATAGGAGGAAAATATTTCTCAACATGTATCAACCTGACCTTTTAGAGAGATCTGTCTGCTGCCTTGTTGGCCACACAGTTTTCTTTCTTGACTGGAGCCATTGAGCCTTTTGTGTTTGTGGGTGTAGTGTTTGCGTGTTCCCAGCAGCCACTCAAGTTGTGCTTTTGGGGGTGAGTATAAGATGCTGTGGAAGTTGTAGACAAGGCATGCTCACCTCTGTAATGGAGTGAGTCAGCAAGGGCATGAGCATGGGTAAAAGTCCTGGCAGTGTTTCAGACACAAGGTGTGAGAGTCAGACCAGGTCCTTAGGTGCCTTTGGGAGGCACATGGGGAGGTGAGGTTGGGCTGGTGGGAAGGAGCTGAGGAGGCGCTCTGCCTTGAGGTCTCACTCTGTCCACGCTTAGAGTGCACATGCACACAGCTGCCTGGTGGGTAATGCTTGCTTGTTCTGATGCTCCCTCAAGGAGTGAGCTAAATCTTCTTCCTCTGTGTTTTCCACATGCCATTTAGGGAGAAGAGCTCAGATCTGTGAGCATCAGCTATGACACAGCAGAGCAAAATCTGAAGTGTGCTTTTAAATAAATATTAGGAAAAGAACATTGAAAATAGTGGCTTATTTTGTTGGCCTTTCCTCTGTGTGGGGCATTATGTGATCACATCACCTCCGTCCTCACTGTGTCTAGTCCCAGGATGCCAAGGCTGGTAGTGGAGCAATGCCTGCCAGGGCCCTAGGTCTCAACCCCTGGGACTGCTGCTTTTTAGGGATACAAGTTGATTTTACATGTCTTTTCTGGAAAGACTTAGCCATTCCATTATAAAGTTTCAGCCTAATTTTTTCTATCACTCGGCAGGCTTTAATGACAATAAGGCAATTTTTCCTCTAAAATAATTGAATTATTTAATATGTAAATGAAATTACGCTTTCTCTAGAATGAGCAGCAATTAAATCGAAGTAAATGGCTATGTTTTCCATTTTCAAAGCCAGGTTGAGAGGTCGTTCTGTGCCCCCGGGGAGCTTGCTCTCCGTTCTTACAGGAGTCTTTAGGGTGGTGGGCCTGCATGGTGTTTGGACTGTCTTTGACCTGTGCGGGTTCTGCACATGGGTGATTGATGTGCAGATGTGCAGGTGCTGCTGAGTGTAGCTCTCCAGCCAGTGTGTAAGTGTGTAGATGCATAACATCGGTGACCCAGCAGCACTTACCATCTGTGGCCCAAAGGAGCAGATTGACAGATAATACCCAGCTGGGAATACCAGACTATAAAGAGTTGTTAAGCACTAATTGTGTTTCTTTAATTTTTTCCACTGATTCTGAAGATGCTTGTTTCCTTTTTCTCTCTAGCTTCTGTCTGGCCCTCTGAGCCCCAACGAGAGCTTCTTGAGGTACCCTACTCTTCCACAAGACAATGAGCTTACCATTGACTTAAGACAAACTGCTGTGGTCGTCATGGCCCACTTGGACTGTCTGGCCACTCCCTGTATGCCGCCTCTGTGTAGCTCTCCAACGTCTCATAAGGTGAGTGTGAGAGCAGGGTTGATGCTTTGTAAGTTCGTAGTGCCACTCCTAGAGTCCCATTCTGTGCCTGTGTGGAGGCTTACTTTTTCTGGTATTGGGGGTAGAGCTGGCTTGCAGATTTTAAAAATGTATATTTTAAGGTGTTGTCAGTACCCAGAGCAAGCGATGAACCAACTGAGGTGCCCAGGGGTTCTGGACCAACCTAAGTGTCTCAGGTTCCAAATTCAGGTGTGTCCCCAGAGAGCTGTCCTTATCCACATAGGCTTGTGTCATATTGCCTGCCTTAGGAAGGGTCCAGGGCCTTTTTTGTACACTAGGAGCTCTGAACATGGCCTGTTGATAGTGGTGCTGATCGTAGCAGGGATGACACTGACCTGGTGCAGGCTTCACGCATAGTTGTATCCAGTCATCACAGCACTGCCCCTTTGTATTAATGTGAAGACTGCCCTTTGGAGTGGCAGTGAACTGTGCCAGGGTTCCCCAGAATAATCCTGTTTTTGAATCCAGGTTTTTTCTGCCTTTTCATTTTTAATATGAAGAATGTTTATTTAATTTTACAATCATTATTTTTTCCAAATAGTATATTCACATGGTTCAAAAACCAAAATTAAATGCAAAAACACACTGTTACTTCCTCCCCTGCCCCCGTCTACCCAGTTTCCCACCAGCTGCTGCTCACTTTTCTTTCCCTCATGTGTCCTTTCAGTGATCTCTGGAATGAATACATCAGCGGTATCATGTTATATACAGCTTGTTTTTTTTTCACTAAACAGTATAATGAAGAGCTTTTTCTGTTGATAAACAGAGATCCCCATTTTATTTTTTAGAGAAGCTCAGTATTCCGTGTGTGGATGTGCTGTGATCTTTTAGACCGGTCTGGACTCTTGCGTTGCCAGAAGTCCACCACTCATGTAGTGCCCTGATGGTCATCAGCCTTGTATGTGTGTCTCTGTGCACGTACGTGTGGCAGTGGTGGTGTGCCTGGTGTGGGTGGACGTGTCAGCCATTCAACACATTGCTCACACACAGCCTGATCACTCTCACCCCCCTCCAGCAGTAGGGGTGCTTGTCTCCCAGCTTTGTGATGATGCTTTCAGGTTTTTACCTGTTATGGTGCAAAATGGCAACTTGATGTGGTTTGAGCATCTTTAAATATGTTTAAGGCCTATGTGTACTATGTTTTAATGGGTTCTGTTAAAATGAAGGGCTGTGGAAGAATATCCTGTGTAGTCACTTCAGTGTACTTGTTAACTGAGGTAATATGGAATGTTAGAGCTATTTTGATGTTTTGAGTCAGCATTTTTGTTTACTTGCTTTGTTTTTATCTCATAGTATGTAAGTATTACTCCTAGCATAAATTTTTTCTTGACCTAAGAAGTGTTCTTGCTGCTGTAGAGGAAATGTTTGCTTTGTTACCTTACAGGGATCATTGCAAGAGGTCATAGGATGGGGTCTAACAGGATGGAAATACTATGCCAATGTGATCAGTCCAATTCAGTGCAAAGGCCTTGCCAGCCTAGGCATCACCCAGATAGCCTGTGCAGAGAAGCGCTTCCTGATCTTGTCAAGGAATGGTTGTGTGTATACACAGGCCTTCAACAGTGACACGCTGGTGGGTATTCTAGGACATGTGTCTGGATCACTTCCCTTGGTGGGCAGGTTCTGTACTACTGGTGCTATGGAAATCTGGTCTTTCTTTAAGTTCTTTGACTTATGAAGATTTATAAGCATCTTTTCATTGTATATTATTAGTCATGTAATCTTAATTGTAATCATTATCGTCCTGATTTGGGAGCAGAATTTCTTAGTTGCTAAAGCAAGGTCAGGAACTCTTTACATTGGCACTCATTGCCAGTCAGGATTCCCATTTATAAACAGGCTTTCCAGGTGTAAACTCAGTTGACTTGGGGACCGGGCAGTAACTAATAAGGGAATTGGCCTTGTGAGGCTGGTGGCAGATTAGGATGTGCATGCTCCCATTTCAGGAAGGTGTCCTTTACCTGCAGGTGCCCTTTGTGGCCTAGCCGGGCTGCAGAGCTCCTGGAGGCCATCTGCCATTCTGTTGGGGTGGATGGGGTGACTGAGCAACTGGCCTGGAGACCACCAGGCCCACATTCTTTCACTCGGAGGAGGGTGTGTTCACATGGGATACATAGTGGAGGAGAACCGTGCTGTTGTCATTGTCCTTGGCCTGCTTACCAATCTTCTTCCTATGTTTACCCTTTTAGGCCACACAGTTGGTCCAGGGTCTTACCTCCAGAAACATCGTGAAAATCACTGCCCATTCTTACCACCACCCCTACCTGGCCTTGGCTGCCACTGGAGAGGTGTACTCCTGGGGCTGTGGGGTCAGTGGGCGGCTGGGTCACGGGGACACCATGTGAGTACGGCCCAGTCCTGTGACTGACAGGGCTCCCCTGTGTGTCGCCATATCCAGAATGGGTGGAAAAGAGAAGTGTGGCTGTGTGTATTGCAGCTGCTGGGACACGTAGGGCTAGCATGGAGGGCTAACAGCATGTCAGCCCATGGGTGATGCCTCAGGAGCTGTGCCCACAGCACAGCCAGCCTTCATGTTCTTCCCCCCAGTGTCAGCACTTGGAGCTTCCTGTGCTGCTCCCATTTTAGCCACATGTACCACACCCCCGCCATGGAGTTCCTAAAACAAACCCCACATCCCTATTCCTTCATTCACAAACACTTCAACATGTCTTTATCAGATAAGGTTCCCCATTCCTTGAGCCATAATCCTATTTTCCTAGGTACAAAACCCAACAATTTGTAATATCCTGTTTTGCAACAGCTTCTGATAATTGTGAGACCAGAAATAAAGCAAAATTTTTGTTCTAAATGAAAGATTGTTCCAAGATGTGCCATGCAGTGACAGGAACCTTTATATGTTGCTGGTTTGAGTGGAGGCTGGTGGAGATGCAGCCACACTACAGGGGGGTCAGAATCATGAGCAAGGAGTGGGCAGCAGCAGAGCCGGGAAAAGCCTGGTGTAGTCTCACTGTGGGACAGGGATGAACGTCTGTGGGGAGATACCCAGATGGTGACAAAGCAGAGCGATGCACGCTGTGCGTTGGCATTCAGCAGAAGTATTCTCAGCATGACATGCTGGAAGGGGCTAGACATAAGTGGTGAAATGATGGTGCAAAACACAGGACTGATAAGTATGGGATTTAGAATTGTTGTTACTCTCAGGTTGGAAGGGGTGGGATTAGCATGAAGCACAGCAAACTTGAAAGGATCGAAGTATAGGTTGGAATCATCAGTGTTTTTGATTCTTTTATGATACATATTTATGCTAATTATAATTTAATATGCACAACATATTTCATAATACAATAATGCTCAGTTGAAGTTCAGTGGTAGATTGAATAACATGTTCATTGCCTGAGGAGCTGAGGGGAGGAAAAGAGATCAGTACAGTTTAGCAGGAGTTGGAGGGAAAGTTTGGGGGTAGAAACTTGAGCTCAACAGAAGAGGAAGAAGTACCAGAGGAGGGTTATTTGGCTGTCCTGTGGCAGTGTGCCCCTGCCTCTGTGTGCCTTTATTTTGTGGAAAGTGGGTCACAAAGTAAGTAAACCATGTCTTTGGAGAGGCTAGAGTAGGTGTTACCAATCAGAGTAAACACAGTAAATTCTGGATTGTAAGCATAGAGCATTTTGCTAATCATGAAAGTGAAGACTCACTAGTAAGACTTTTCCAGTCAATCCTTACCAACTGCTTTTCATTATAAAATAATACATTATGGTGTGATTAGTAAATCTTGCACCTTCATTTCTTCCTTATTTATTTAATACATGTAAATTTCAATGAACTGTGTTAGGTTTCCTTACCCATTAGTTCTAAGTGAATGATGTGATGAGTTTGCCCAAACACACACAGTCAGAGAAGCACCACAGCCAGGTCACAGCATTTCCATTGCTCTTGCTACTTTCTTTGGACCCTTTGTGATGAACCTCTGTTCTCTGCTTCAGCTCCTGGAAGCCACTGAGCTGTCCTCTGTCGCTGTGGTTTGTTTCTGGCTCTTTGATGTAGCAAGGTTACTGAGCTTCAGCCAGGTCACTGGGTGTGTCATTCGTTCTTTCCTGTTGCTGAGTGGTCTGTCTGAGGATTGGCCGCTGTTTTGGACCACTGTGAACAAAGCTGCTGTGCACTTGATTGTATGTGTCTTTAACAGACACCATTTTGATATTCCTGATGGATGCCATGCTTGGCAGTTGTGCCTGCTTAACAGACAGTCATGGAGGTGTTACGTGTTTGGATTCTACATTCCTTATTTCATAAGACACCTGAAAGGCAAAACTGTCTTGATGTTTTGATAGCTTATTTCTGAGAGAGAGAATTTTCTTTGCCGACACTAATAGGAGGTGCTTAGAAAGGCATCCATATTTGTTTCCTTTCTTTCCACAGGCCTCTGGAGGAGCCTAAGGTGATCTCTGCTCTCTCTGGAAAGCAGGCTGGGAAGCACATAGTGCACATTTTATGTCGAAGCACATACAGTGCAGCTGTCTCTGCTGAGGGGGAGCTGTACACATGGGGCCGGGGCAACTATGGCCAGTTGGGCCATGGTACATGTGCTGTAAAGGCCCTGAGCTGCCTCAAGCGTGCAGGACTGGGCAGTGAGGGTTCCCTCTTTTGAGGGACTTGCCGTAAGAATAGTCTTATCTGTTTGAAGGCTCCAGTGAAGATGAGGCCATTCCAATGCTGGTAGCTGGGCTTAAAGGGCTGAAGGTTATTGATATGGCATGTGGGAGTGGTATGTGGAGCTCATGCTGCCCTGGGCAGGTCCTCAGCACAAGGGGGGCCACGTGGAGGGGGTGAGCTTCAGACCAGATCGAACCTCCAAAGCCTCCACGTCACTCGTCTGTAAGTGGGGGTGCACCCCAGTGTCCTTGGCTGAGCTCCAGGAGTGACAGTGCTCTTGACTGCTGTTGCCTGGAGACAGAGGGCTAGTTAGAGGCTGCCGTCCTTCCGACTTAGGCATTTTTGTTTTAACAAAACATGAGAGTTCAAGTCTGAACTGTTTCTGGTTAATACTACATTTCCCAGTGTTCAGCCACCTTTGATTTCCTCTAATGAATCCTGCTTAGTCTGTGTATCCTACAGTATGTTGCTACATTGTTTGCTAGTTTTTAATTTTAGTTTTATATTTGTTGCTACATTGTTTGCTAGTTTTTAATTTTAGTTTTATATTTGTATTCATTAGATTGTACTCATTTTACTTTTTTTGAGAGTATATTCTGCTTTGATGAATCTTAGACAGAAGATGCTCTCACCAGTCATCTGAAAGCTCTCTTCTGGCCTGAAACTTTTAATTTGGCATCTTATCGTTTTTAAGTATCCATTATTGAGTGATTGGTAAATTTTATAGAACTCTTAACCAGAAAGTCTTTTCTTAAATAAGCCTTATTAAGGTTTGTCCTTGCATTCTTTGTGTGAAACTGCTATGTGAGTAAAACTATGTGGTGATGTGTCGACTAAATTGTCTTGAAAGGGGACTGTGCATGTGGTTTACCTCACCCCAGTGTTGTTTTGATGCAGGCATTACAAGGAAATGTCTTTGCTGCATTCCTGTTTTTTGAGTTGGCTGGCACACTAGGAGGAGCATTCTGGCCTGTGCCTTCTGGCCCTGGGGTAACGGGCTCACTGGAAACATTGGTGATCTTCAAGTGGGGTGGGCCCTGGGCTGTGTGAACAACAGGCATTTTAGTCCAAACATACACACACACCCTGATCTTTGAGTATGAGTCTGCTGAGTTGAGCATTGCTGTGTTTCTTTAATTGACCACCTACTAGTATATCGTCTATATCAGTTTTGATCTGGGGTTGCTCGTTTTGCAAATGGACTTGTATTGGAATGCAGCCAGGCCAGCTCACATATGTATTGTCTGTGGCTACTTTCCTGCAATAACAGCATGGTGAGTGGTTGGGACAGAGACCATACATGCTGCAAAACCTAAAAAATTTGCCACCTGATCTTTAAGAGAATATTTGCTGATATTAGATTATTTAAAATAGAGTGGGGATTTAGTCACTTAGGGAGCAGTCTGATTTCCTCTTTCAAACTTCTTCTGATGACTCATCTTCCGTTCTTGCCGACACCTAGTTTAGGTGGTTTTTTTAGCAGTTTTTCTGTGTTTTACAATGTTTGTTGAGTTTTTGCCAAGTATTCAGCTTAGTTTTCAGAGTAAACACATTTTTGCAGTTTTAACTGTTTATATAATGTTTAATTTACACTACCACCTGTTATTAGGAGTAAGTACAATCACATAGCTCCCTGTGGGCAGTGTGACAGGGACAGTGTGTGCACACACCCGAGAGCAGTTGGTGAGCTGTTGTGGTGTGCTGTGGGCCCAGTCATGGTGCTTAGTTGAGACAGGGGAGCTTTTGTTCTGTGTTCAGTACTTAGTTGAGGCAGTGTCACTGAGCCACAGCTAGTAAGCATCAGGACTTTTGTTACTCATTTAGTGAAAACAAAAAGAAAACCCAGTTTACTTTTTCTTAATGGCTCTCTTTATCAACCTGAAGTATAAACTATGTTTTATTTGGTCAGTAACAACCTATGTAATGTGAGCTATATACACTAGTGTTCTAGATTTGTGTGTTATGGGTAACATTGATTATTTTCAGCCATTTAGAAGTCCCAATAAGATGTACAGTAACTTTCACTGTCATATTTTTGTATTTTTAGGTCAAGTCTTGTCTTGGGGAGATGGTGACTATGGGAAATTGGGCAGAGGCAGTAGTGATGGCTGCAAGATGCTGAAGCTGATTGAGAAGCTTCAAGACTTGGATGTTGTCAAAGTCTGATGTGGAAGTCAGTTTTCTGTCACTTTGACAAAAGATGGCCAGGTTTATTCATGGAGTAAAGGTGACAACCAGAGACTTGGGCATGAAACAGAGGAACATGTTCGTTATCCCAAACTCCTGGAAGGCTTGCAAGGTGAGTACAAAATGTAAACTTTTAAAACTCTTTGAGGGAGTTTTTTTAGTAATCTTTTAAAGGGTACAGGTTTTTCTTTTCTTTATCTGAACTTCCATTAATGACCCATTACTAAAAGCTCCTTCCTGTGTTTTGATAGCTATATATAATGAACAGAAAGTGGTTTGTCTATATTAAAAAATGGTTTTGAATTATTCTTAAACTAATTTGAAATCCATTAAATTTTACTAATATTGAAGGTTCTTTTTGTGGAAGGCACCCATTCATCACTCAGTAAGCTGGCCTCAGATTTACTTTTGTTTGGTGAGGTCACCTGTGGTTATACTGTAGATATTGCTAAAACTACAGATACACGTAGTGCTGTGGGAGAACACTGTCAGGTGGGATCAGATCTGCCTGGACCACTGGTCTTACTTGAACTCATCTTTGGTGGGTGAATCCTGCTTGTTTTCTTTTAAGGGCATCGGTATTGGTTGAGGGGCTGAGTGGGAGCTAAGGCATATAGGTGTGCTTTGGCTTCTGAAGAGGGAGAGATGGGTTATAGATGTATCAGGTGAGGCCTGTGGTACTTTATCTCTGGGGTGGGCAGACTTTTTTTAAAGGGCCCAACTGTAAGTCTTAGGTTTGAGGGCTGTACACTGTCTGTCCCAACTACTTGGCTCTGCTGTGGAAGCCCAAAAGTGCCATAGACAATATGTAAACAAATGGGCCTGGCTATGTTCCAGTACACAGGTCTTGGGCTGCCTTTAGCATGAGGGATGAAGTCCCTGAACTGCATTTTTCTTTTTTTGTCTAAGGAGTTTGGAACTAGGACTTTGAAGTGGGACTTGCCACTTCCTTTCCCTGTCATTTTTGTTTTAAAATATGTTAATACTTTGATGACCTTATGTTTTGTGTGCTTATATGGTGTTTGTTATTTTCTAAACTTCCTAGGTAAGTTGTAGAGTAATATGGTTAGTTGTATGTTATAGAGCTGTGTTTGAATTTTGTTTGCATTCTTGTTTGTATGTCCTTCACTTAGTAAAAGAAACCACCTTCCTCAGTTACATTTATTAGGTGTGGAGGTAGCTTACTATGAGATTATTTAAGCGATTGTTGGTACGAGTTTTTGGTTGTTGTTGCTAAATTGAAAATAGGCTCTTAGGGTAGAATTGTTCCCCTTGCTGTAGTAGAGCTTTTCAGCTGAATTATATCTTCACATTTCTGAAACCACCCTTTATACTGGTCATGATAGATGTACTAATAAGCAAAAATATAATACTTTGCTACTTGCTGGAATAAATACTACTTAATTAGAAAAAATGTGTTTTATGTTTATATCATTTGACTTTGGAGGAAAATAGATTTTGTTTTAGAAAATTTACTCAATGAAGAAAATACTTTGACACTCACTGAAATAAACCACAGTCTGGGCCATAAAACAAACCTTAACAAATTTAAGAGAAAGCAAACAATGTTCTCAGACTACAAGGGAATTAAACTAGAAATCAATAACAGAAAGATAGCTAGAAATTCAAAAGTGCATGGAAATTAAACAGTAAACTTCCAAATAACACATGGGTCAAAGAAGAAATCTCAAGAGAAATTTTTAAATATTTTGAACTAAATGAAAATGAAGATACAACTTACCAAATTTTTGGAATACACTAAAAGCAGTGCTTAGAAAAAAGTTGATAGTATTGAATGCACAAATTAGAACAGAATTTTCTAAAATCAGTAATTTTTGTATACAGCAAAGGAAACCATTATCAAAATGAAAAGGCAACCTACTGAAAGGGAGAAAATATTTGCAAATCATATATCTGATAAGGGGTTAATAATACAAAATATATAAAGTACTTATACAACTCAATTAGCAAAAATACCAAATGATATGATTTAGAAAATGGCAGAGGATCTAAATAGACATTTTCCAAAGAAGACATACAGATGACCAAAAGACACATGAAAATATGCTCAACATCACTAATCACCAGGGAAGTGTGTATCCAAACCACAGTGGGATTTCACCTCAAACAATAGCCATCATCAAGAACATAAGAATAACAAGTCCTGGTGAGGATGTTGGAGAAAAGGGAACCCTTGTGCACTGTTGGTGGTAATGCAAATTGATGTAGGCACTATGAAAACAGTATAAACTTTGCTCCCAAAATTAAAGTAAAAATACCATCTGATCTAGTAATTATGCTCTGGGTGTTTATCTGAATGAAACACAATCACTAACTCAGAAAGGTATCTGCACCCCCATGTGAATTGCAGCATTATTCACAATAGCCAAGGCATGGAAATGGCCTAAGCGTCCATTGATAGATGAATGGGTGGATAATTAAGATATGGTGTATACATATATAAACAATGGAATATTCAGCCATAGTAAAGAAAATCCTGCCATTTGTGTCAATATAGATGGGTCTTGAGGGCATTATGCTAAGTGAAATAAGTCAGAGACAAATACTGTGTGATCTCACTTATATGTCGAAGCATAAAAAAAAAAAAAACTCACAGATACAGAGAACAAATGGGCAGTTACCAGAGGCAAGAGCTGGAGAACGGGGGAGTGGGCGAAGGTGGTCCAGAGGGACAAGCTTCTGGTTAGTAGATGAAGTGAGTCCTGGGGTGGAATGTCCGGCTGGGAGTCTCTGGTTCATAGCACTGTTTCATATATTTGAAAGCTGCTAAGAGAATCAGTCTTAAAAATTCCTATCACAAGAAAAGATGTAATTATGTGTAGCGATGGATATGAAAAAAATAAAATGGGTAGTTTTAAGTTGCCATTTTAGGAAATTAGAAAAAGAGCAAATTGAACCCAAAGTAGGAAAATGGAAAGAAATAGTAAAAATTACAGCATAAATCAGTGAAATTGAAGACAGGAAATCAAAACCTGATTCTTGGAAAGATTAATAAAATAAATAAGCTTCTAGTGAAGCTAAGAACAAAAAGAGAGGACACCTATTGCTAATATGAGAAATGAAAGAAGAGACATCACTACAGAACCTCTGAACATTAAAGGGGTAATGAAAGAATGCTATGAACAACTCTTTGCTCCCATATTTGATAACCTGGATGAAGTGGACCAATTTTTTGAAAGATACTAGTTGCTAAACTTACATAAGAAACAGACAAAGTGAATAGGTCTATTTTTATTACAGAAATTGAATCAGTAGTTAATAAACTTCCAAAACAGAAAGAATGAGACCCAGATGGGTTCAATGGTGAATTCTACCATACACTTAAGGAAGAAATTATACTAATTCCCTATGACCTCTTTCAGAGGATAAGAGCAAAGTGAATGCTTCCTAACTCATTCTATGAGGCCAGCATTACTCTAATACCATAACCAGACAAAGATATGGCAAGAAAATAAAACTAAAGACCAGTATCTCTCATGAACATAAATGCAAAAATTCTCAACCAAATATTAGTAAACTTTAATCCAAACATGTGTAGGAGTTATACATTATAACCAAATTGAATTTATTGTGGGGAATGCAAGGACGGTTCAAAAATCAATTAATTCAAAATAAAAATTAATGTAATCCATCAAGTCAACAAATGAAAATACAGACCACATCATCATATCAATAGGTGCAGAAAAAGCATTTGACAAAATCCAACACCCATTCATGATAAAAACTTCTCAGTAAACTAGTAATAGAAGAAACTTGATCAATTTGATAAAGATTATCTACAAGAAACCTACAGCTAACATCATACTTAATGGTGAGAAAATCAAAACTTTCCTACTAACATCAGGTACAAGGGAGGATGTCCCATCTCAGCATTTCTTTTCAAAATCATACTGGAAGTTCTGGCTTAATTCGGTAAGGCAAGGAAAGGAAATAAAAGATACATAGATTGAGAAATAAGAAATAAAGCTGTCTTTGTTCACAGATGACATGATTGTTTACATAAAAATCCAGAAGAATCAACTAAAAAACTGAAACTAATAATTGGTTATAACAGAGTTTCAGGATACAAGGTTAATACAACAGAGTCAATTGCTTTCCTATATAGCAGCAATGAACAAATGGGATTTGAAATTCAATATACAATATCATTGACATTAGCATCCAAAAAATGAAATAAATAGGTATAAATCTAACATAAATATAAGCCTTCAATGAGAGTAACTACAAAAATGATGAACAAAATCAAAGAAGAACTGGGGAAAAGAGGAGATAATTTATGTTCATGGATAGGAAGACTGAGTATTGTCAGGAATTCAGTTCTTCCTAACTTTAAAGAATCAGTGCAATCCCAGCAACTTATTTTATGGATATTGACAAATGATTCTGAAGTTTATAATGGAGAGGCCTATAAGTAAAGTTTATATGGAGAAGCCAGAATAGCCAACACAATATTGAAGAACAAGTTGGAGAACTGACATTAACCCAGCTTGAAGGTTTCCTATGAAGTTGCAATAATGATGATAGTATGATATTGGCTAAAGAATAGACAAAATTGGTCATTGGAAGAGAACAGATAACTTGGAAATAGACCCACGTTAGTATAATCAACTGATCTTTCACAAAGGAGCCAAGGCAATGCAATGAAGAAAAGATAGACTTTTCAAAAATGATGTTGGAGCAACTGGACATCCACCTGCCAAAAAATGAGTAATTGATAATGGGGGAGGCTCTGCATGTGTTGGGGTAGGGAGTGTATCGGTAATCTCTGTATCTTCTCAGTTTGGCTGTGAACCTAAAACTGCTCTAAAGACATAGTTTTAACGAAAAGAAAAGTATTTTGCATAGTTATACCTTGGGACAGTGGGATATGACCTCCTAGTTAATTAAAAATAACACTAGTATCCTTCTGAATAAAAATGTGAACAAGGAGGAGGAAAAAAATGGATCATTTTCATAGCTTGGCATTATTTTATTTGCAGGCTGTATGTAGGTGGTCTTAATAAATTGTACCTAGTAAAACATAACAGGAATTATAACATACATGAAACAGGTAAATTGGACATGATATTGAAGCAATGAATGATCTTTTAGAAGTTGACATTAAATGCCTTCTGAAACTATGTGCATTACTCTTTCCTCCTTAGGGAAGAAAGTGATTGATGTGGCTGCAGGCTCCACCCACTGCTTGGCTCTGACTGAGGACAGCGAGGTACACAGCTGGAGGAGCAACAACCAGTGCCAGCACTTTAACACCTTGCGTGTGACCAAGCCTGAACCCGCTGCACTGCCAGAACTAAGATACCAAGCACATAGTTGGAATTGCCTGTGGACCTGCCCAGGTACTGAGTATATAGTTAGGTTTGATATTTTATAGAATTTTGGTTCCTACCCCTCACTCCTAGTATGAAGAAACACCATTGATTTGTGTGTGTTGTCCTTATATCCTGTAGTTGTTCTAATTAGACTTAGTAGTTCTAGGAACTTCATTGTCAATTCCTAGGAGTTTTCTTTGGAACCCATTATACAGTCTTCACATAGTTTTATTTCTTCTTTTCCAGCATGTATACCTTTTTTTTTCTTTCACTTGCCCATGGTACTAGGCTGGACTTCCAATAAGATATTGAGTAAGAGTGGCAGGAGCGTACATCTTTGCTTTGTTCTTGATTGTGGGGGAAAAGGTGAGACTTTCACCATTAACTGTAATGTTGGCTTGTAGGGGATTTTTAGGTAGATGCCTTATTATCAGCTAAAGTTTTCTTTAATGCCTACTTTTTCTGCAATTTTTTTTTACCCTAAATGTTAAGTTTTTCAAATGTTTTTTCTTCTCAAATGATAAGATCATGTAGTCTTTAGTGTGTTTATATGGTGGATACATTGATTTTCAAATATTGACCTATCCTTGCCTTCCTGAGATGCAACTCACTTGGTCATGATGTATTATTCTTTTTATATATTGCTGGATTTGATGTGCTCATACATTGTTGAGGATTTCCCCACCGATGCTCATCAGTTACTGGCTTTTAGTTTTGTTATACTGTCTTTGACTTTTTATCAGGGTAGAAAATGTTGGCAAGTAGTCCTTTTCTGTTTTCTAGAAGGGATTGGGTAGAATTAGTGTTATTTATTCTTAAAATGTTTTTCTCTGAATCTATCTGAGATATGTAGTTTTTAACTACAAATTCAATTTCTTTAGTTCATACAGAAGTATTGAAGCTATTTCTTCTGGGGTTGGTTTTCCTGGGTTGTAGCACTCAAGGAATCAGTCTCATTTGACTTGTTCAGTATCTGTGTGTAAAGTTTTCCTTAGTATTCTCTTGCTGACCTTGTAAAGTCTCTGGGGTCTGTAGTGATATCCTTTCTTTCATTTCTGATATTGGTGATTTGTGCTTTTGTCTTTTTTCTTTGTCAGTTTTGCTAGAGGTTTATCTATTTGTCCATATGTTTAAAGAACTAGCTTTCCCCTTTGTTTTTTGCTTTCAGTTTCATTGGTTTCTGCTCTCTGTTACTTTTGTTCTTCTTCAGCTTGCTTTGATTTCACTTTGCTCATTGTGTAGTTTTCTCAGGAGGAAGCTTAGGTGGTTGGTTGTAGACTTTTCTTGTAATACGTAAGCATCTGGAGCTAAAAATTTCCCTGTAAGCAGTGCTTTAATTGCACCCACAATTTTTGATATATTTTAATTTTTGTTAAGTTCAAAATGTTTTCTAATTTCTCTTGAGAGTTGTTCTTTGACCTATGGATTATTAAGTGTGCTGTTTAATTTTAAAATGTTTGGATATGTTCTTTTATCTTTCAGTTACTGATTTCTAATTGTTATTATTTCCATTGTGATTCATTTCAGTTTTCCTAGACTTGTTAAGATTTGTTTTATGTTCCACAGTGTTCTTTTAGTGAATGTTCCATGTGTGTGCTTAAAAGGAGTATGTATTTTGCTGTTGATGTATTTTGGTGGTGTTCGGTAAAGTGTTCTATAAATGTCAGTTAAATCCAACTCACTGATGGTATTACTCAGTTGCTCTTGATTCTTGCTGTTTTTCTGTCTACTTTTTCTGTCTTGCAAATAGGGTAGTGTTGGTATCTCCAGATGTAATTGTGGATTTGTTAATTTCTTTTTGGTTGTATTATTAAAAAAAATATTAATGCTATTGATTATACCAAAAAATTATAGTAAAATATACAGTCGCATTAAGTACATTCACAATGTTGTGTTACCATCACTACTGTCCATCTCCAGGAGTTTTACATAATCCCAAATGGAAACTCAGTACCCATGAAACAATGACTCTCCATTTCTCCTTCCCCAGCCCAGTTAACCTCAAATGTACTTTCTGTCTCTATGAATTTGTCTATTAGAGGTACCTCATATAAGTGGAATCATATGATATTTGATTTTTATATCTGGCTTATTTCACTTAGCATAGTGTTTTCAGGGTCGACCCATGTTGTAGCATGTGTCAGAATTTTATTCCTTCTAAAGGCTTAGTAGTATTTCATTATATCTATGTCCCACATTTTGTTTATCCATTCCTTCTTCAGTCGACACATGGGTTGTTTGTACCTTTTGGCTATTGTGAATAATGCTGCTATAAATATTAGTGTGAAAATATCTGAGTTCCTGCTTTGTTTTTTTTGAGTATCTGAGTGGAATTGTTGGTTCTTACGATAATTATTTTTAACTCTTTGAGGAACCACTATACTGTTTTCCACAGCAGCTGCACAATTTTTATATTTCTACCAGATAGGCACAAGGGTTTGATTTCTATACATCCTTGTCAACACTGGGTATTTTCTGTTTTTGTTTTTGTTTTTGTTTTTTAAAAACCATCCTGGTGTGGCGTGATATCACACTGTGGTTTTGATTTGTACTTCCCTAATGGAAAAGATGTTGAGCATCTCTTCATGTGCTTATTGACCATTTGTGTATCTTTGGAGGAATCTTTATTTAAGTCCTTTGCCCAGTTTTGAATTGATCTGTCCTTTTGTTCTTTCTGTTTTTGAGTTGTAGGAGTTTTTGATATATTTTGGGCATATTAGTCCCTTTTCAGGTATATGTAATCTGCAACTATTCCCCCCCCCCATTATATGGTTCTTTTCATTCTGTGAATAGTATTCTTAGATGAACAAAAATTTTTATTTTTGAGTAAGTCCACTTTATTTTTTTCTCCTGTTGCCTGTACATATGTATATCTAAGAAATCCATTGTCATGTAGATTTTCCCAGGCATTTTCATTTAATTGTTAATAGTTTTAGCTCTTATGTGTAAGTCACCAAACCCTCTTGGGTTCATTCCTTATATGGTGTAAGTTAAGGATCCAAATTCATTCTTTTACAGTTTCTCAGCACCATTTGTAGGAAAGATTGTCCTTTCCTCACTGAATGACACTGGTTGAAAATCATTTGACCATATGGGCAAGGGTTTATTTCTGGGTTCTCTATTCTGTTTCATTGGTCTGTATTTCTGTCTTTATGCCAGTACCACACTGTTTTGATTACTGTAGCTTTGTAATAAGTTTCAAAATGGGAATTCTAAGTCTTCCAACTTTGTTCTTTTTCAATATTGTTTTGGTTTGTTGGAGTCCCTTGAGAGTCCATGTGAGTTTTAGGATGAGTCTATTAATTTTTTAAAATATAGTTTGAAACTCTGTTTAGGTCTGTAAACATTTAGAACTATTTTATCATCTTGGTGAATTGACCCTTCTGTCATCATGCAATGTCCCCCTATAGCCTTGTTTCTCCTTGCTCTGAAGTCTTTTTGTCTTATTTTAATGTAGGTACTCCAGTTTTCACTTCATTAGTGTTACCTACTATAACTTTTCCATTGTTTGATGGCTCCTGACTCTATTTAAAAACCTCTTGACATAAGTGACTCCATTTTATTTAACTGTTTAAAGATCCATATAGCTAGGTTTCACTTTTCATACATCTTGACAATCTTTTTTTGTTTGTATGTTTAGATAATTTAAATTTAATGTAGTTATTATAAGTTGGATTTTGTCTACCATTGTTTATTTTTTGTGTGCTTTTTAATTTATCTTTTCCTGACTTCTTTAGGGTTATTTTAATAATTTTAACTTATTGAATTGTCTATCTCCTTGTGTAGTTTTTAGTGGTTGTACAAAGATTACAAGAAACATACCTAACATTTCTTGCCTACTTAAGAATTACTTTTGTAACTTCCCTGTTTCTCACTGCTGTCCATAAAATGTGCATTAATAATTGGAGAATGAAAAGTTGAGTTTATGTGCTTTTGGGAGTTGGAGGGATGAATAATAATTTAAGGCATCCTCATCATTCATAATCATGAATCTGTCCCATAAAACAGAACAATAGCTGAATGTGTAGATTCATTTTATGTCTTTGTGTTTCTTCCAGAGAGTTTTGTTTGGTCATCCTGTTCCAAGTGGTCCATCGGCCTCCGTGTCCCTTTTGTGATGGACATCTGCTCACTGACCTTTGAGCAACCAGACCTTCTACTATGGCAAGTGAGTGAGGGGATGGATGGCACTGCTGACTGGCCACCACCTCAGGAGAAAGAGTGAATGGCCATGGCAATGCTGAATCTTCTATGACTTCAGGTAGTAATGTAATGATTTCCTTTCCTCTCCCTCCTTTTATAAGTGCCTTAGGTATTTGTAATAATGCTTATGAATATTGGAGAGTATGTATTTCAGCCTAGTTAGTGAACTGCTGATGAAAATTTTAAAGTATTTAGAGTAAGATTATGATGGATCGTAATATATATATACTGGAAGTCATGCTGGGTAAGAGTATGACTGGGTGGTGTTATTTTTGCTACAGCCCGCTTGTTGGTGTCCATCAAGGAGTTGATATTGAAGTGACTGTGGTTGTGTGTGGAGAAACAGCTGGAAGAGGCATAGGTTATTGGAGAGACCAGCTGAATGTGCCAGTCGGTCTCCCCTGTGTTATGAAAGCTCAGATTTCTCCAGTAGCACCTCCACTTCACTGAAGGAAGGTTAAGGTTAAAAGTCAAAATAAAAGATAAAGAGAATTTTTTCATTTTTTCTTTTGATTTTTTAAAAGAAAAGCTGTGGCTGAAATATTTTTGGTCATCATCAAAAATATTTGGTCATCATATTTTTCTTTGTGACTAAATCCTATGATATAATGTCAGGAGAAGGTATGGCTTGACAAAATAATTTTCCCCTTTATATGCCTGGGATTCTTGTGGAACCCATCGTCATGTCCCCTTTCATACCTTCCCCTTTTTTGCCTTGACCTCTAAAAAGCACAAAACTGAATGTTTTGTTGAATTGCATTAATCAAATTAGCAGAAGTTTGGGAGAACCTCTCTCCTTTCCCCTTCCCCAGGAGCTCCTTCCTCAGGATGCCGTGGGGCGGTGTCCCTCCTGGGGACCCCCATCACACGTCACTCCCCAGGCTGCAGTGATGCTGCTCTTCCGGGCAGTGCTGTCGGGGAGACTTGACATGTCTTAGGCTTGAATCCTTTTGGTCCAGATGTTCCTATGCCATGTTTTTCCATTGCTTCATTCTAGGTTCTTATATTTTAGGTGTGTCTTTTTTAAATTGACTTATGAAGCTTGATTCTTAAAAATAATCCAATTTGAGATTTCTTATTCAATAGGTGACTTTAATTCTTTTACAGTTGTTGAAATTACTAATGTATTTCAATTTAGGTCTTCTGATCTAGTTTTCTGTAAGTTTGTTATTTATTTTATTGTTTGTTCAAGTTTCTAAGCATTTTTTTCTTTTCAAATCCCTTTAATTATTCCTGTTTTTTTATTTGATTTTTGGATGTTAATCATTTTACAAAAACATTAATACTAATACTTGCTAATTCCACGGTGTTAAATTAATCAGTACCTCTTTTCCCCAAAAATATAGGGGTTATAGGATTCATTAAATTTAAATCCTCCTTTCTGCCTTTAGTGTTTTATTGTACAGTAGTCTGTTATTCCACTGCATCCAAGGCACACGTTTTTGTGTATGTACAGCTAAAAGAAAATTGCCCCCATTTGCAATATATAAGATAACTTCTAATTTTAGAGAAGCTGAAATGAAAAAAAATGCCTCTTATGATTGACGAAATACAGTAATTATTTTTTAACTTTTCCCAATTACCACCATTCTTTTTAAGAGGCCATACTGCCTGAGATATGTGGGGTTCTTGTTTTTCTTCAACCAATCTGTTCTCTCTTTGTTGCTTACATCCTCTTCCGCCTGAGGACCTCCTTCACTGAGTTTCCTCATCAGGGTCCATGAGTTATAAAGTCTGATAACTGTTCGCTCAACCTTTCTTAAGATAATTTAATATGGTTTACCTGTTTAGATTACATGTTATTTTATCAGCACTTTGAAAGTGTTCTACTCTGTCCTTTATTGCTGATGAAAAATCTTACATTTGCATAATCGTTTCTTTGTAACCAATTCATCTTTTTGGTAGACTTTCAGATTTTTCTGTCTTTGTAATTTTAATACATTATGTCCAGGTAAAGATTTATTTTTCTATATAAAACTTTAGGTTTTGATTATGATTCAATCTGAGGTTGCATACTTTAAGTTTTGAAAAATCAAAACTAGTTACCATAGAAATTTCTCTCCCTTTTTATCTACTTTTCCCCTTGGAGAAATCCTACTAAATGTATGCTGAACTTTCTCTTTCTGTCTTCCCCAAGTATCACAACATCTCTGGTGTTTTAAATCACTTAGTCTTTTTTAATGTTCACGTCTTAAATTTTCTGTTCTGCCTTCTGGGTGGTTACTCAGTGCTGTCTCTGACCTCACATTCCTTCCTTTAGCCAAACATGATGTATTTTTGAATTATCCATTTATTTAAAAAATGTTTATATGACCACAGCTTTATGCATATTAACTCATTAAATTTCTGTGTTAGCATCCGAGAGGTGGATCCTTGATCTGTACTGCAAAAATGGGAAGCAGAAAAGCTCAGGATTGTGACCAGGCTGGTCATCCAAGGCTGAAACCTGGGGTGCAGGCTCTTCACACCTCTGCCTTGAGGTTTTTATTCCTGTAGCTACTTTCTCATTTTCAGAATTTATATTTGGGTCTTTTCCAAGGCCTTCATTTTGCTCATTATCATCTCATCTTCTGAGTTCTGTTCCTTCCTTGATCTCTAAGAACATTTTCTTATTTTATGGATTCATTACCCTTTTTTTATTGCTGCCATCTCCTGGGGTAGGTATTTTGTTTCTGACTCTGTCTGCACCTCTCCCTCCTGGTACTTAGTACGGCTGGTCCTTTCTAACTGCAAAGCTGCTTTCAGGGGAGGGTTTGCCAGGGGTATCTTTTTGCCCTTGCTGTGGAGATGTTCACAGATATCAGTTGTGTATTTGTACCCCAAGGTTCCATGAGTTTCTCAGCCTCTAGGTGAGTTTTAGTTTTCACTCCTTGATTTGTGATATTTATACCTAGGTCATTGGTGTAAATTTGATTGCATATCTGCTGACAAGACAGGCTGGGTCTCTGATTTCCTGTGAAGTGCCTTTGTACAAAAACCTTCTGTGGGCAGTGTGGTGCCTCTGTCTGTGCCTGGCTGGCAGGCAGATGACGTGAGGGGCTTCAAGCCTTCTGCAGGAACCTCTAGTTAAGTGGGCTGACCTGGGAAGTTTGGATCTCAAGTCCCAAGGTTTTGATCTGTCCTGAGCATCTAGAATCTCTTGCCTTCTGCTCTGGGTGTCTCTGTGACTTCTGGTTTGGACCTTTAGGAGTTTCCTTGTATTCTCTGAGCTGTATAGACTTTTTTTTTTCGGTATCATTAATCTACAATTGCATGTGCAACATTAGGGTTATTAAACTCCCCACTTGATCAGGTCCCCTGTACCAACCCCATTACAGTCACTGTCCATCAGCATAGTGAGATGCTGTAGAATCACTACTTGTCTTCTCTGAGTTGAACAGCCCTCCCCGTGCCCCACCCAGCATTGTGTCTGTTTGTCCTAATGCCCAGTTTTCCCCCTTGTCCCTCCCTTCCAACCAATCCGCCCCAGTCCCTTTCCCTTTGGTAACAGTGCATTCTTGGGTTCTGTGAGTCTTCTGCAGTTTTGTTCTTCCAGTCTTTTTTTTTTCTTTGCTCTTATACTCCACATATGAGTGAAACTTGTCTTTTTCCGATTGGCTTATTTCACTGAGCATAATACCTTCTAACTCCATCCATGTTGTTGCAAATGGTAGGATTTGTTTTCTTCTTATGGCTGAATAATATTCCATTGTGTATATGTAACACATCTTCTTTATCCATTCATCTACTGACGGACACCTAGGTTGCTTCCACTTCTTGGCCATTGTAAATAGTGCTGCGATAAACAGAGGGGTGCATCTGTCTTTTTCAAACTGGGCTGCTGCATTCTTAGGGTAAATTCCTAGGAGTGGGATTCCTGGGTCAAATGGTATTTCTACTTTGAGTATTTTGAAGAACCTCCATACTGCTTTCCACAATGGTTGAACTAATTTGCATTCCCACCAGCAGTAGAGGAGGGTTCCCTTTTCTCCTCATCCTCGCCAACATTTGCTGTTTGTGTTTTCGATGTTGGTCATCCTTACTGGTGTGAGGTGATATCTCATTGTGGTTTTAATTTGCATTTGTCTGATGAATAGTGATGTGGAGCATCTTTTCATATGCCTGTTGGCCATCTGAATTTCTTCTTTGAAGAAGTGTCTATTCATATCCTCTACCCATTTCTTAATTGATTTACTTTTTGTTTGTTGAGGTGCATGAGTTCTTTATATATTTTGGATGTCAACCACTTATCTGAAATATTATTTATGCATATATTCTCCCATACTGTAGGATGACTTTTTGTTCTATTGATGGTGTCCTCCGTTGTACAGAAGCTTTTCAGATTGATATTGTCCCACTTGTTCATTTTTGCTTTTGTTTCCCTTGCCCAGGGAGATATGTTCATGAAGAAGTCGCTCATATTTATGTGCAAGAGATTTTTGCCTATGGTTTTATCTAAGAGTTTTGTGATTTCATAACTTACATTCAGGTCTTTGATCCATTTTGAGTTTACTTTTGTTTATGGGGTTAGAGAGTAGTCCAGTTTCATTCTCTTACATGTAGCTGTCCAGTTTTGCCAACACCAGCTGCTGAAGAGACTGTCATGTCCCAATTGTATATCCAAGGCTCCTTTATCATATATTAATTGACTGTATATGTTTTGGGTTAATGTCTGGATTTTCTATTCTGTTCCACTGGTCTGTGCATCAGTTTTTGTGCCAATACCAAATTACCTTGATTACTGTGGCTTTGTAGTAGAGGTTGAAGTCAGGGAGCATAATTCCCCCTGTTTCATTACTCCTTCTCAGGATTCCTTTGGCTATTCAGGCAGGGTCTTTTGTTGTTTTATATGAATTTTAGAATTATTTGTTCCAGTTCATTGAGGAAAGCTGTTGGTATTTGATACTGATTGCAATGAATCGGTAGATTGCTTTAGGTAGTATAGTCATTTGGACAATATTTATTCTTCCTAGCCACGAGCATGGGATGAATTTCCATTTGTTAGTGTCCTCTTTTATTTCTCTTAGGAGTGTCTTGTAATTTTCAGACTACAGGTCTTTCACTTCCTTCATTAGGTTTATTCGTTGGTATTTTATTCTTTTTGATGCAATTGTGAATGGAATTGTTTTTCTGATTTCTCTTTCTGTTAGTTCATCGTTAGTGTATAGGAAAGCAACAGAATTCTGTGTGTTAATTTTGTATCCTGCAACTTTGCTGAATTCAGATATTAGTTATAGGAGATTGGAATGGAGTCTTTAGAGTTTTTATGTACAATATAATGTCATCTGCAAATAATGACAATTTGACTTCTGTTTACCAATCTGGATGCGTTGTATGTCTTTGTTTTGTCTGATTTCCATGGCTAGGACTTCCAGCACTATGTTGAATAACAGTGGAGAGAGTGGGCATCCCTGTCTTGTCCCCGATCTTAGATGAAAAGCTTTCAGCTTCTCGCTGTTAAGTATGATGTTAGCTGTTGGTTTGTCATATATGACCTTTATGATGTTGAGGTACTTGCCCTCTACACCCATTTTTTTGAGAGTTTTAATCATGGATGGATGCTGAATTTTGTCAAATGTTTTTTCAGCATCTATGGAGATGATCATTTGGTTTTTGATCTTTTTTGGGGGATGTGGTGGATGATGTTGATGGATTTTCGAATGTTGTACCATCCTTGTATCCGTGAGATGAATCCCACATGATCATGGTGTATGATCCTCTTGATGTATTTTTGAATTCGGTTTGCTAATATTTTGTTGAGTATTTTTGCATCTACTTTTATCAGGGATATTGGTCTGTAATTTTCTTTTTTGGTGAGGTCTTTGCCTGGTTTTGGTATTAGAGTGATGCTGGCTTCATAGAATGAGTTTGGAAGTATTCTCTCCTCTTCTGCTTTTTGGAAAACGTTAAGGAGAATGGGTGTTATTTCTTCTCTTTATGTCTGGTAGAATTCAGAGGTGTATCCATGTGGTCCTGGGGTTTGTTCTTGGGAAATTTTTTGTTACCGCCTCAATTTCGTTGCTGGTGATTGGTCTGTCTATTTTTTCTGTTTCTTGTTTGGTCACTTTTGGAAGGTTGCATTTTTCTAAGAAATTGTCCATTTCTTCTAGGTTTTCCTGCTTGCTAGCATATAGATTCTCATAGTCTTCTCTTATAAATCTTTGTGTTTCTGTGGGATCCGTTGTGATTTTTCCTTTATCATTTCTGATTCTGTTTATGTTTGTAGATTCTCTTTTTCTCTTAATGAGTCTGGCTAGGTGTTTATCTATTTTGTTTATTTTTTCAAAGAACCAGCACTTGGTTTCATTGAATTTTTTCTATTGTTTTGTTCTTCTCAATTTTATTTATTTCTTCTCTGATCTTTATTATGTCCCTCCTTCTGGTGACTTTGGGTCTCATTTGTTCTTCTTCTTTCAATTTCAGCAATTGTGTCGTTAGACTATTCATTTGGGAATGTTCTTTCTTTAGATAGGCCTTGATTGCAATATACTTTCCTATTAGAACTGCCTTTGCTGTGTCCCACAGAAGCTGTGGCTTTGCGTTGTTGTTGTCATTTGTCTCCATATACTCTTTGATTTGTGTTTTGATTTGGTCGTTAACCCATTGATTAATTAAGAGAATGTTGTTAAATCTCCATGTATTTGTGAGCCCTTTTGTTTTCTTTCTAAAGTTTAATTGTAGTTTAATACCTTTATGATCTGAGAAGTTGGTTGGTAGAATTTCAATATTTTCAATTTTACAGATTTTCTTTTTGTGGCCTAGTATGTGGTCTATTCTGGAGAATGTTCCATGTGCACTTGAAAAGAATGTGTATCCTGTTTCTTTTGGGTGTAGAGTTCTGTAGATGTCTGTGAGGTCCATCTGTTCTAGTGTGCTGTTCAGTGCCTCTGTGTCTTTACTTATTTTCTGTCTGGTTGATCTGTCCTTTGGAGTGAGTGGTGTGTTGAAGTCACCTAAAATGAATGCATTGCTCTCTATTTCCTCCTTAATTCTGTTAGTATTTGCTTCACATATGCTGATGCTCCTCTGTTGGGTGCATACATATTTATAATGGTTATATCTTCTTGTTGGAATGACCCCTTTATCATTATGTAATGTCCTTCTTTATCTCTTGTTACTTTCTTCGTTTTGAAGTCTGTGTTGTCTGATACAAGTACTGCAACACCTGCTTTTTTCTCCTTGTTTATTCATTGAAATATCATTTTCCATCCCTTCACTTTTAGTCTGTATATGACTTTGGGTTTGAGGTGAGTCTCTTGTAAGCAGCATATAGATGCGTCTTGCTTTTTTATCCATTCTGTTACTCTGTGTCTTTTGTTTGCATTCAGTTCATTTACATTTAGGGTAATTATCAATGAATATGTACTTATTGCCATTGCTGGCTTTAGATTCATGGTTAACAAATTTCAGGGGTTGCTCCTTACTATCTAACAATCTAACTTAACTTTCTTGTTAAGTTATTGTAAACACAGTCTGATGTTTCTTTATTTCTCTCACTTCTTATTCTTCCTCCTCCATTCCTTATATACTGGGTGTTTTATTCTTTTCCTTTAGTTAGTATTTGGATGGTCTGCTTTCGTTGCTATGATTTTATTTTCACTGGTGACAGCTTTTTAGCCTTAGGAGTGCTTCCCTCTAGAGCAGTTCCTTTACGATGTCCTGTGAGGTGGTTTATGGGAGGCAAATTCTCTCAGCTTTTCCTTGTCTGGAAATTGTTTAGTCACTCCATCATATTTAAATGATAATCATGCTGGATACAGTATTCTTGGTTCGAGGCCCTTCTGTTTCATTGTGTTAAGTATATCATGCCATTCTCCTCCAGCCTGTACGGTTTCTGTTGGGAAGTCTGATGTTAGTCTGATGGGTTTTACTTTGAAAGTGGTCTTTTTTATTTCTCTAGCTGCCTTTAATACTCTGTCCCTATTTTGATCTTGGCCATTTTATTTATTATGCGTCTTGGTGTTGTCTTCCTGGGGTCCCTTGTGTTGGGAGATCTGTGGGCTTCCTTGGACTGCGAGACTATTAACTTCCCCAGCATGGGGAAGTTTTCAGCAATTATTTCTTAAAAGACACTTTCTATCCCTTTTTCTCTCTCTTCTTCCTCTGGTACTCCTATAATGCGCATATTATTCCGTTTGGGTTGGTCACACAGTTCTCTTAATATTCTTTCATTCCGAGAGATCCTTTTATCTCTCTCTGCCTCAGCTGCTCTGTGCTCCTGTTCTCTGATTTCTATTGCATTAACAGTCTCTTGCATCTCGTCCAATCTGCTGCTGAGCTCATTGATGGCTTGTCTCATTTCTGCATTATCTTTCCAGACTTCTCTCACTTCCTTCCTTAGCTCTTGCATATTTCTCTGTAGATCCATCAGCATGGTTATGACTTTTATTCTGAATTCTTTTTCAAGAAGATTCTGCATTTCCATCCGTTCAGGTTACTTTTCAGAGGTTGTCTGGGTCTTGGTGATTTTTGTCTGTATCATGTTTTTCTGTCTTGTTATGTTGATAGGAGTGGTTGCTGGTAGGTGCCACGTATGTCAGCTGGGCTCTTTAAGGCTTAAAAAAAAACGGAAAAAATATCAAGCAAGCAAAAAAAGAAGGAAGAGAAAGAAAAGAGAGAAAGAAAAAAGGAAGAATAGGGAAAGTGAAACAGAAAAAGAAGGCAAGAAATAAAACAAACAAGCAAAAAATAGAAAAAAAAGAGAAAGAAGAAGGAAAAGAAAGGAAAAGGAAAGGGAAAAAGAGAAAAAAGGCAAGAAATAAAATAAACAAGCAAAAAAAGAGAAAGAAAAGAGAGAAAGAAGAAAGAAGGAAAAGAAAGTAAAAGGAAAGGGAAAAAGGAAAAGAAAAGAAAGGAGGAAAAGGAAAGAAAGAAAAAAAGCCCTCCTGGAGGGGATTCTCAAAGCATGCTGTAGGTGTCGCTGTTGCTCCGCTAATCAGCAGCCACGGCCGTCCAACATTTTTGTAGGACTATGGCTGGGGCGGGAACAATGGGAGGCTATTGTTTTCTGTATAAAGTTCCAGTGTGTCTGCTCCCTTCTCTCCGTCACCAGCAAAGGGGACCGAGGTTCCCAAAGTCTTCCAGCCTGCAGGGTTGAGCCAGCCGGGGAGATGGTGTTCCCTCACTGGGCCCCCTGCCTCTCCGAGACCTCTAGAAATGGCGTGCGCTTTTCTCTTGCCCCGGGGCACTGGCTGCATGGACCAGCCGCATTCCCGGCTCAAAACCTGCACCTTCTGCCTCTCCAATGTCCAATGCACCTCGCGATGTGTGTCAGCGCTCGCGGCGCACACCACCGAGGCTGATTATTTCCCAGACCTGCTCTTCCAGTCCCTCCTGGCTCCGAATCCTCTCCTCCCGCCGGCATGCTGGGCTGAGTGAGTGCTCAGGTGCCACCGGGTCACGGCTCCATATCTTACCTGCCTCGCGGGGTGCTGAGTCCTCCCAGGTGTGTCTGCATGCTGTGCACTTTCCTGTGTGCTCTGGTCTCTCTTTTAGGAATAGTTGTATTTGCTGTATTTTCGTAGATTTACATAGTTTTGGGAGGAGCTTTCTGCCCCCCTGCTCACACCACCATCTTCCCGGAAGTCTCTTGCGTAGTTTTTTGATTACCGATTCAATTTCGTTGCTGGTGATTGGTCTGTTTAGTGTTTTTATTTCTTGCTTGGTCAGTCTTGGAAGTTTGTATTTTTCTTAGAAGTTGTCTATTTTTTCTAGGTTTTCCAGCTTGTTTGCATATAGATTCTCATATTATTCTCTTATAATTCTTTGTATTTCCGTGGGGTCGTTCGTTATTTTTCCTTTCTCATTTCTGATTCTGTTCATGTGTGTAGATTCTCTTTTTCTCTTAATGAGTCTGGCTAGGGGTTTATCTATTTTGGTTATTTTTTCAAAGAACCCGCTCTTGGTTTCATTGATTTTTTCTATTGTTTTATTCTTCTCAATTTTATTTATTTCTTCTCTAATCTTTATTATGTCCCTCCTTCTGGTGACTTTGGGCCTCATTTGTTCTTCTTTTTCCAGTTTCAGTAATTGTGTCTTTAGACTATTAATTTGGGAATGTTCTTAATTCTTTAAATAGGCCTGGATTGCAATATACTTTCCTCTTAGAACTGCCTTTGCTGCATCCCACAGAAGTTGTAGCTTTGTGTTGCTGTTGTCATTAGTCCCCATATATTCTTTGATTTCTGTTTTGGTTTGGTCATTAACCCATTGATTAATTAGGAGAGTGTCGTTAAGTCTCCATGTATTTGTGAGCCTTTTTGGTTTCTTTCTAAAATTTATTTCTAGTTTTATACCTTTGTGATATGAGAAGTTGGTTGGTAGGATTTCAATATTTTTGAATTTGCTGAGGTTCTTTTTGTAGCCTAGTATGTGGTCTATTCTGGAAATTGTTCCGTGCGCACTTGAGAGGAATGTGTATCCTTCTGCTTTTGGGTGCAGAGTTCTGTAGATATCTGTTAGGTCCATCTGTTATAGTGTGTTGTTCAGTGCCTCTGTGTCTTTACTTATTCTCTGTCTGGTTGATCTGTCCTTTGGAGTGAGTGGTGTGTTGAAGTCACCTAAAATGAATGCACTGCTGTCTATTTCCTCCTTTAATTCTGTTAGTATTTGTTTCATATATGCTGGTGCTCCTGTGTTGTGTTCATATATATTATAGTGGTTATATCTTCTTGTTGGATTGACCCCTTTATCATTATGTAATGTCCTTCTTTATCTTTTACTGCTTTCTTCATTTTCAATTCTATTTTGTCTGATACAAGTACTGCAACACCTGCTTTTTTCTCTTTGTTTTTTCCATGAAATATCTTTTTCCATTCCTTCACTTGTAGTCCGTGTATATCATTGGGTTTGAGGTGAGTTTCTTGTAAGCAGCATATAGCTGGGTCTTGCTTTTTATCCATGCTGTTACTCTGTGTCTTTTGATTGCATTCAGTCCATTTATATTTAGGGTGATTATTGATAGCTATGTACTTATTGCCATTGTGGCTTTAGATTCATGGTTAACAAAGGTTCAAGGGTTGCTTCTTTACTATCTAACAATCTAACTTAACTTTCTTGTTAAGTTATTGTAAACACAGTCAGATGTTTCTTTATTTCTCTCCCTTCTTATTCTTCCTCTTCCATTCCTTACATACTGGGTGGATTATTCTTTGCCTTTAGTTAATATTTGGATGGTCTGCTTTCTTTGCTATGATTTCATTTTCTCTGGTGACAGCTTTTTAGCCTTAGGAGTGCTTCCCTCTAGAGCAGTCTGTTTAAGATATCCTGTAGTGGTGGTTTATGAGAGGGAAACTGTCAACTTTGATTTGTCTGGAAATTGTTTAATCCCTCTGTCATATTTAAATGGTAATCGTTCTGGATACAATATTCTTTTTCGAGGCCCTTCTGTTTCATATGTTAAATATATCATGCCATTCTCTTCTGGCCTGTACGTTTTCTGATGAGAAGTCTGATGATAGTCTGATGGGTTTTCCTTTGTAGGTGATCTTTTTTCTCTCTCTAGCTGCCTTTAATACTCTGTCTTTATATTTGATCTTTGACATTATAATTATTATGTGTCTTGGTGTTGTCTTCCTTGGGTCCCTTGTGTTGGGAGTTCTGTGGGCTTCCGTCGACTGCGAGACTATTTCCTTCCCCAGCATGGGAACGTTTTCAGCAATTATTTCTTCAAAGATACTTTCTATCCCTTTTTCTCTCTCTTCTTCCTCTGGTACTACTGTAATGCGAATATTGTTCTGTTTGTATTGGTCACAGAGTTCTCTTAATATTCTTTCATTCCTAGATATCCTTTTATCTCTCTCTGCCTCAGCTTCTCTGTATTCCTGTTGTCTGATTTCTATTCCATTAACAGTCTCTTGCATCTCATCCAGTCTTCTGTTAAGCCCATCGATCGCTGTGTGATTTCTGCATTGTCTTTCCTCACTTCCCTCACTTCGTCCCTCAGCTCTTGCACATTTCTCTGTAGATCCATCAGCATCGTTATGACTTTTGTTTTGAATTCTTTTTCAGGAAGACTGTGCATTTCCATCCCTTCAGGCTCCCTCTTTGGGTTGTCTGGTTGATCTTAGTCTGGACCATATTCCTCTGTCTTTTCATGACAATAGAAGTGGTCAATCGTAGTTGCCACCTATGTCAGCTGGACTCTTTAAGATGAGAGTAGATTCTGTGGCGATCTTGTAAGTGGCGCTGTTTCTCCATTATTCTGCAGCCATGGCCGCTCTGCTCCGCAGGGCCCTTTATTGCTCCGCAGTGTGGGGTGCGTGTCCTCTCAGGGGTAGCTGCACGCTGTGCACTTTTCTGTATATTCTTGTCTCTCTTTTAGGAATAGTTTTATTTGCTGTATTTTCATAGATATATATAGTTTTGGGAGGAGATTTCTGCCTCCCTGCTCATGCTGCTATCTTCCCGGAAAGTCTGTCTCTGCTGACTTTTTAATTGGGTTATTTGCTTTCTGGCTGTTGAGGTGTGTGATTTCTTTATATATTTTGGATGTTAGCCCCTCATTGGATATGTCATTTAGAAATATATTCTCCCATACTCCAGGATGTCTTTTTGTTCTGTTGATGGTGTCCTTTGCTGTACAGAAACTTTTTAGTTTGATGCAGGCCCATGAGTTCACTTTTGCTTTTGTTTCCCTTGCTCAAGGAGATGCATTCAGGAAGAAACTGCTTATGCTTATATTCTAGTTTTTTGCCTATGTTGTCTTCTAAGAATTTTATGGTTTCATGCCTTACATTCAAGTCTTTGATCCATTTTGAGTTTACTTTTGTGTATGGGGTTAAACAATAATCAAGTTTCATTCTCTTGCATGTAGCTGTCCAATTTTGCCAACACCAGCTGTTGAAGAGTCTGTCATTTCCCCATTGTATATCTGTGACTCATTTATCATATATTAATTGAACATATATAGTTGGGTTTATATCAGGGCTCTCTAGTCTGTTCCTTTGGTCTATGGTTCTGTAATTGTGTCAGTACAAAATTGTCTTGATTACTGTGACTTTGTAGTACAGCTTGATGTTGGGGAGCATAATCCCCCACTTTATTCTTCCTTCTCAGGATTCCGTTGGTTATTCCGGATCTTTTGTGGTTCCATATGAATTTTAGACAATTTGCTCTAGTTCACTGAAGAATGCTGTTGGTATTTTGATAAGAATTGCATTGTATCTGTAGATTGCTTTAGGCCCGATGACCATTTTGACAATATTAATTCTTCCTATCCATGAGCACGGGATGTATTTCCATTTATTGGTGTCTTCTTTAATTTCTCTCATGAGTGTCTTGTAGTTTTCAGAGTATAGGTCTTTCACTTCCTTGGTTAGGTTTATTCCTAGGTATTTTATTCTTTTTGATGCAACTGTGAATGGAATTGTTTTCCTGATTTCTCTCTCTGCTAGTTCATTGTTAGTGTATAGAAATGCCACAGATTTATGTGTATTAATTTTGTATCCTGCAACCTTGCTGAATTCAGATATTAGACCTAGTAGTTTTGGGGTGGATTCTTTAGGGTTTTTTATGTACAATATCTTGTCATCTGCGAACTCAGACAGTTTAACTGCTTCCTTGCCAATCTGGATGCCTTGTATTTCTTTGTGTTGTCTGATTGCCATGGCTCTGACCTCTAGAACTCTGTTGAATAGAAGTGGGGAGAGTGGGCATCCTTGTCTTGTTCCCGATCTTCAAGGAAAACTTTCAGCTTCTCACTGAAGTGTGATGTTGGCTTTGGGTTTGTCATATATGGCCTTTATGATGTTGAGGTACTTGTCCTCTATACCCATTTTTTTGAGAGTTTTTATCATGAATGTATGTGGAATTTTGTCAAATGCTTTTTCAGCATCTATGGGGATGGTCATATGGTTTCTTCTTTTTGTTGATGTGGTGGATGACGTTGATGGATTTTTGAATGTACCATCCTTGTATCCCTGGAATAAATCCTACTTTATCATGATGGATGATCTTTTTGATGTATTTTTGAATTCGGTTTGCTAGTATTTTTTGAGTATTTTTGCATATGTTCATCAAGGATATTGGTCTGTAATTTTCTTTATTTGTGGTGTCGTTGCCTGGTTTTGGTATTAGGGTGATGCTGGCCTCATAGAATGAGTTTGGAAGCATTCCCTCTTCTACTCTTTGGAAAACTTTAAGGAGATGGGTATTAGGTCTACAGTAAATGTTTGATAAAATTCAGCAGAGAAGCCATCTTGTCCAGGTGTTTTGTTCTTAGTAGTTTTTTGATTACTAATTCAATTTCGTTGCTGGTAATGGGTCTGTTCAGATTTTCTGCTTCTTTCTGTATCGCCCTTGGAAGGTTTTATTTTCCAGAACGTTTTCCATTTCTTCTATGTCGTCTAGTTTTTTGGCATATAATTTTTCATAGTATTATCTTATAATTCTTTGTATTTCTGTGGTGTTTGTAGTGATATTTCCTTTATAATTTCTGATTCTGTTTATGTGTGTAGACTCTTCTTCTTTGTTTGTCAGTCTGGCTATGGGTTTATCTATTTTGTTTATTTTCTCAAAGAAAAACTCTTACTTTCATTGATTCTTTCTATTGTTTTATTCTTCTCGATTTTATTTATTTCTGCTCTAATCTTTATTATGTCCCTCCTTCTACTGACTTTGGGCCTCATTTGTTCTTCTTTTTTTAGTTTCGTTAACTGTGAGTTTAGAGTTTTCATATGAGATTGTTCTTCTTTCCTGAGGTAGGCCAGTATTGTAATACACTTTCCTCTTTGCATGGTCTTCACTGCCTCCCGCAGAGTTTGCGGTGTTGAATTATTGTTGTCATTTGTTATATATATTGTTTGATGTCTGTTTTTATTTGATTATTGATCCATTGGTTATTTAGGAGCATGTTGTGAAGGCTCCATGTGTTTTGGGTATTATTCATTTTCTTTGGGTAATTTATTTCTATTTTCATACCTTTGTTGTCTGATAAACTGGGTGGTACAATTTAATTCTTTTTTAATTATCCGAGGCTCTTTTTGTGGCCTAGTATATGATATATTCTTGAAATGTACCTTGTGCACTTGAGAAGAATATATATTCTGCTGCTTTTGTGTGTAGAGTTCTGTAGAAATCTGTTAGGTCCATCTGTTCTAATGTTTTGTTCAGTGCCTCTGTCTCCTTACTTATTATCTGTCTGGTTGATCTGTGCTTTTTAGTGAGTGATGTGTTGAAGTCTCCTAGAATGAATGCATTGCATTCTATTTCCCATTTGAATTCTGTTGTATTTTTTTCACATATGTAGGTGCCCTTCTGTTGGGTGCATAGATATTTATAATAGTTATATCTTCTTGTTGGATTGACCCCTTAATCATTATGAGATGTCCTTCTTTTTCTCTTGTGACTTTCTTTGTTTTGAAGTCTATTTTGTCTGATATGAGTACTGCTACTCCTGCTTTTTTCTCCCTATTAGTTGCCTGAAATATCTTTTTCCATCCCTTCACTTTTAGTCTGTGTATGTATTTGGTTTTATTTTATTTTATTTTATTTTTTTTTTTAGAAATAAATGACTAAATAATTTACTATAGGTAGTTTTGCTGCATTGCACATTACCACACAAAACTTTAATGCTGATTTTTCTTAAAAGTTTGGAAAACATATTTGCTTTTTTGAACTTCTGGTTAAGTGATTCATGCTTCTTTTAAGGGAAGTATTCTATCTAGGCCTGGATTTAAAAGTGAATTATCTGCTAATTTGGAGGCTGCCAACCAGTGTGCACAGGTATGGACTACGGGTGGGGAACAAACCTCCAGGTGGCCAGGCCGAACCGTAAGCAGCCCCTTCGATTAACCCCCAGGTTGGGGAGTGCTGCCTGAGGCTGCAGTTTAAGGTGAAAATGTGCAAATCCACTGGTACGAATCAGTATGTTTGCACTTGTCCTGTGAGGTCCTCGCATGGAGTGTATCTTTGAGAACGTCCCCTGAAGGATGAGGAAGGAGCAGCACATGTCTGGCAATGACCAAAAGCATGGACTGTGTGCGTGCTCCCACCGGGATTTAACAGAAAATGGTTTTCCCTGATAGAATTCTAACAAGTCCCCACCAGTCCAATTTCCTTTGCTTTCTGGTAGAGTATTCGGAGTTGACTGCCTTCCTGGCCAGCCCTCAACAGCTCCTAGTTCTTCTCCTGATTTAAGCTCCTCCCCACTCACCTCTCACCTGGCTGCCCCACCGGCCCGGAGAAGCACTGGCTCCGCTTCTGCAGTAGGGGCGCTGAGAGAGCCTGGGAGGCTGCCTCCTGACCGCAGCTGCCTCGACACAGTAGTGAGCCCCCCTAAAAACACTTTAGATTGGCCGGGGGTCGGGGGAAATGTCTCCTGATTTATTAAAAAATTGATCTTTAAAATAAGGGAAAGATAAAAAAGTGAACTTGTGGTTCATAAACAAGTATGCTGAGGCTGAAGTGGGGGCACAGCTCTTGCCCATCGTTTTGTGCCCACAAATGTTAAGGGCCTTCCTGAGGTTAAAAGATGCTCCCTTATATCCTTTCAGGGTGCAATTGCTCACACAGGGGTCAGCAAACATCTCCAATAAAGGGACACTTACTGTATCCTTTAGGCGGTATCGGCCCTGTATTGTCTCTGTAGCACATTCTTCACTTTTTTCCCTTAACAACCCTTAAAATTTGAAAAACCATTATCAAGCGTCTTCTAGAATTTCCCTGTAGACAATAGTTGGTCAAGCCCAGCTCTAGGGTATTCTTTGTCAGGAGTGCATGAGCACTTAACTCTACAAAGTATAAGGTTGTTTGGGTCTTGGAACTCTAATTTGGGTTTTTTCTGAGAGTTAGGTAGGTCCTTGCAGAGGATCCTTAGCCATAAACAGAACTCCTCTGTCTCCATTCTGCTCTTTGAATGGTTCAAACCTGGACCAAATAGGCATCCTTTATTTAAAAAGTGGCTGTTTATGGTAGGAAGTCTTAATTAAGGCCTACTAAAATCTGTGCCTATGCTGGATTCTCCTTGTCTTGATTTTAAAGGCAAAATCACGTACTCTAGACATGTGAACATTTTCAGATCATGTTGGGGCCTGACTATTCCCAAACAGTTGGTGGTAGAAAAACTAAAGTGCAAACTTACTTTCTCTTCAATACTGATGCTATGGGCAACCCCGTCTAAGAACTCAGGAAGCACGCCACTCACTCTGCCCTGGGGGATCTACGATATAGTTCATCTGTGCTCGGGCCTTATAAAGGAGCAGTGTTTACTAGGGACCAAGGTTTAAACAGCTAAGGACCCACACTTCCAAAGCTGTGTGTTTCACTGGGACATTTGCCTAAATCCTCTCTGAAACAGGACTTGACACATTCGAAGCTATAACACGGGCTGGTCCTCTAATCTTCTAGATATCTGAGAGGCAAAATTCTACCAATAATCTTTTCACTGTTGGAATATTTACTCTAAGAAGCAGAATTCAGAGAATTCTTTAATAACTTTGTAATCTTTCAAGTCATCACCATACAGTATGCCATGTTTTTAGGTAATTAATAAACTAGATAAAAATCTGCCTTTCTTTCTAAGTTAAATAAGGGCTTCAGAATCTGAATTCTTTCTCTAATCCATGATTTTGAAAAAGCAGCCAATGGTTCTCAGAATACTGTTCTGGAATTAAGTTTACTTTTAACCACTTGCATGCAGTACACACACACTCACGAGAAGAACTTCACCTAAAAAAATTACGTATGGGAATTCCCAAGGCTCCTAAACTAAATGAATAGGTGAAAAACAATCAATCTCACATATGCCAATCTAGTTTCCCTTTTAGGTTCTTGTTTAAAATGTCACACCTGCTTTCCTCAAGATGGGAGTTTATTTCTTACATTAAATTCAGACCCTTCTCTTAGTCTGGATTTACAGTGGGCACTGACAACAGCCTCAAATATAACAGTGAAAAGGAGACCTAAGTATGGGGTCTCTGAAATAAAACCAAGATAATTTTTAATTGGGTGGAATACCAACTTGAAGTTGGAAAGAACTGGAGCATAATTAAACAAGAAAAATGTGCTCCTAAGACATACTGAAGTGTCTGAGTAGGTATCAGCTAGTTCTTACAACATCAAAACCAGTTCAAACTTCCTGAATTTTTCAATAGTGTTCTAAGGCCACTGAAAGAAGGGATGAGGAAGGTAATTTTACCTGTGGTTGGGCAAAGATAACGGTAATGGGGATTTTTCTAAATACAATGAAACGAAACAGTAAATTCTGAAGTGTGTGTTTTTAAAAGAAAGACCACTGCACTCCCTCATTCTTTTTCACTAGCATTTTTCACACACACACAGACACACACAGCCCGCTAGACATTATTTCATATTTTTCAGGTCTCTTCACTATCAATTTTAAAAAGCAGTTATTTCCTGGTGTCTGTGGTTCTCTATTTTGGATATGAACAGTTCTGATTTTTTAAAACTGCAAAGAAAACATACAGCGACAGACCTGAACTATAACAAAAACTAAACATCACCCTTGTTAGTCTAGGGCTTTCAGATACAGAAAAAGAGGGTTGTAATTCCAGCCAGGAAGCATTTGGTTCTATGAAAGCAGCACTCTTCAATCCAATCTCCATGGATAGAGAACACCTTTGCCACTTCCCTCCAATATCAAAGTGCTTTAAAATTTAACAAAAAACCTCAACAGTCTTAGAAATTTTTGGCAGCTACCCTACGCAGCAAAAATGAAGCCATTTTCCCTTTTCCCTAGTCCTCAATTTAAAGCTGTATTCAAAACTGCTAAATACAGTACTTCTAGGACAGCAGAGCTGACAAACAATGGATTCTGTTTTTCTTTCAAGAACAAAAAGGAAAAGGAAAAACAAAACTGAATGCGAATAAAGAGGAGGAACCCTGAGGCAAAAATGGCTTTTCCTGCAGAAAGTCTTCCCAGAGCCCCCAAATCCATTCATAAGGTACCAGCCATCTTCTGGGCCGGGAGGCCTTCCTCCAGCCAGAGGGGGGCGGCAGAGCTGCTGCGGAGCGTCCGCCTGTGAATGCGCTGCAGCCGCAGCAGGTAGAGCAGGATGGAGAGCAGGACCACCAGGAAGCAGCCGGAGAACAGGTAGTGGTTGTACACAAAGGAGAAGCCCCTCCAGTGAGCGTGGCTGGCACGGAAAGTCTCCTGCTGGATATCTCTTAAAGGTAAAAAGCGGGTCCTGTAAAGGATTGCTCCGAGGGTCCACTGAACTTCTTTGTCATAAACTTGCAAGACTGTCTTTAAATTTTTGTAATTGACAGGAAATGAAAAGCCCCTGTGAAGCACCTCAAACATCCAGGTCGATTTGAAGCGCTGATACTTTAGCCTGTGGAGGTCCGCATGAGAGGCATACAGTCCTCGGTCAAAGCTTTCCCACAAGATCGACCACTTTGTTGCACAATAATCCTTCGTAGCTTTAGTAAACGCAGCAGCATTGTAGTCCCCTCCCATCCGTAACACATCCTCAGTGCAATAGTAAAATTCAGAGAAGCCATAGAATTCACTGTTCTGGAAGTGAATTGGGGGCTGGTAGATGCCATTGAGGGAAGTCTGAGTCTCATTTGTCTTATTCATGAAAGGCTGAAGAGTCTCTCAACACAGGTCAAAGTCTCCCAATCCCTGCAGGAACATGGTCTGTCCGTTTTGCCGGATTTCATCCTTAATGTCTAGGGGTAAGCAGTGGTCCAGGTATGGAGTCTCAGGAGTCAGACCAGTCTGTTTCCCCAGGAGCCTGTTCTTCTGAATTGTGTTGGCTAATATTCTGTCTTCATATCTCTGTCGAGCAGCATTTCCACCAAACCCAAGAAATGTGGCCACATAGACTCGGTACACGTGCTCAGTTTGGTGAGCATCACATCCCAAGTTAAATTCACCTAACAAGTTCTTAGCTACTTCTTCAGTTTTGGGGACTTCGTATGCTGAGTTGACACGCCTCCCATGTCGAGAATACCAGCTGTTCTTTTACGGAGAATGGCTTCACTGCTTTCACTACCGGGGATGTTAACTTCCACAACTGCCTCATCATCATCTTCAATATGCTCAAAGCGTCCAAGGACAAAATTAATGCCAATCCAAGCATATACACCTTCTTGTTTCCCTGAAATTACTTCTGCATGAGAGTCAGAAAACAGAAAGTCAAAGTGCACAGGGATATCGGTCAGAAGGTCTTCCAGGATGGCTTTCTGCTGGCTTTTGGGAAGGATTCTCGTTCCAGCTGTGCAGAGAATGTAGAGAGGAGTCTCTTTGTGTTTTTCCCGTGGTACATGCTCTGCAGCAAAGTTCAAGAGTGGAGAAATGTAATCACTGACTTTTTCTGGAGATGTAGCAAATTCTCAAATGCCAGGTTTTATTTTCATAACCACTGGCTTTCGGTTTTTATCCCTCATTTGTCTGATATCCAACAGATCGTGAGGATTGCCATTATGCCTTGGCCAGCAATAAACAAATATTTGAGACCCACTGCTACCACAGTCCACAATGATACCATAGTTCACACTGGGGTTATTGGTGTCTGCAGCTTCAATGTCAGTAACTCGAGCCAAGTACCTTTGAAATTTCCTGTCTCTGGACAGCCGCCCATACTTATTTCGGATTATGACAACAGAAAAGTACAACAGTGAAACAGCAGCAGCCAGAATGCTAATAACAATAATTTGGTGTAGGTTGGTATTCAGAATTCGAGGACATCCCACTGGAGAGATGCTAAAATGCCAAGAAGCAGGAAAAAGACAGGAGATGCCAATCCTCCCCATGCTGAAGGCTCAGAGGTCAGGCAATGTCGTGGAGTCAGTCCTCACACACTGTCACAGAAACAATGCTGTCCTCCCAGAGTTAGAGCTCTCCTGTTCCTGCTCGGCAGCGCCTGCTTCGGCAGCCTGGGCTCCCGGAAGCCGGGAGCCGGGAGCCGGCGAGCAGAGCGCATCACGGCCACCGTGGCGATGACAACACAGACGGGCTTTCCCGAGGGGCCGCTCCAGTCCCAGAGCTGCTCCACCGCGCGCCCCACCCACATCACGTCGCGTCGCGCTGCATGGAGTCTGTATTTGGTTTTAAAGTCAGTGTCTTGTAAGTAGCATATAGATTGGGTCTTGTTTTTCATCCATTCAGTGACTCTTTGTCTTTTGATTGGTGCGTTCAGACCATTTACATTTAGGGTGATTATTGATAGGCAGGTACTTATTGCCATTTGCAGGCTTTAGATTTGTGTTTACCAAAGGTCCAACTTCCTTACTATCTAAGGGTTACCAAAGGTTAACTTCCTTACTATCTAAGGGTCTAACTTAACTCACTTAATATGCTATTACAAGCACAATCTGAAGGTTCTTTTTGTCTCCCCCTTTTTGTTCCTCCTCCATTCTTTATATATTAGGTATCATATTCTGTACTCTTTGTCTATCCCTGGATTGACTTTGGAGATAGCTTATTTAATTTCACATTTGCTTAGTAATTAACTGTTCTACTTACTTTACTGTAGTGTTATTACCTCTTATGACAGGTATTAAACCTTAGAAACACTTCTGTCTATAGCAGTCCCTCAAAAATACACTGTAGAGATGGCTTGTGTGATGTAAATTCTTTCAGCTTTTTTGCTTATCTGGAAATTATTTAATCCCTCCTTCAAATTTGAATTTTAATCTTGCTGGATAAAGTATTCTTGCTTGAGGCCCTTCTGCTTCATTGCATTAAATACATCATGCCACTCCCTTCTGGCCCGTAAGGTTTCTGCTGAGAAGTCTGATGATATACTGTTGGGCTTTCCTTTGTATGTTATCTTATTTCTCTCTCTGGCTGCTTTTAATAGTTTGTCCTTATCCTTGATTTTGCCATTTTAATTACTATATGTCTTGGTGTTGTCTTCCTTGTGTCTCTTGTGTTGGGAGATCTGTGCTCCTCCATGACCTGAGAGACTATCTGCTTCCCCAGATTGAGGAAGTTTTCAACAATTACCTCCTCAAAGACACTTTCTATCCCTTTGTCTCTCTCTTCTTCTTCTGGTACCCCTATAATGTGAATATCGTTCCATTTGGATTGGTCACACATTCTCTCAATATTCTTTTATTCTTAGAGATCCTTTTTTCTCTCTGTGCATCAGCTTCTTTGTATTCCTCTTCTCTCATTGCTATTTCATTTATCGTCTCCTCCACCGCATGTAATCTGCTTTTAATACCCTCCATTGTGCTTTTCTACGATTGGATTGCTGACCAGTATTCATTCCTGAGTTCTTGAATATTTTTCTGTACCTCCATGAACATGTTAATGATTTTTATTTTGAAATCCCTTACAGGAATATTTATTAGGTAGATTTCATTTGACTCTTTCTCAGGTGTTGTATTCATAATTTTACTTTGAACCAGGTTTCTTTGGCATTTCATATTTGTATATGGCGCCCTCTAGTGCCCAGAAACTATTCCCTGGAGCTGCTCAGCCCCTCAAGCATTGTTGGGGGTCGCAGGGGAGTGGTATTCGTGTCTGGAGGGAGGAAATAGCTGTTTCCTGCTTCCCAGTTCATGTGCCTGCCTCTACTGCCAGAACCAGTGGGCCTAGCACACAGGTATAAGCCTCTATAGCCTCTAAAGCTTTGCGTTGGTTTGTTGCTGTAGATGGGGCTTCCCTCTGGCTGGCCTAATGCCAGGGTAAGGTTTGCCATTTTGCTAGCCAGGTGGGGCTGGCCGAGAGAAAGGCACAGTAGGCTGCTTATCATGGAGAGAGGGGGTCCTTTGAGCTGTGTAGCCAGCCAGGGAGCTGGAGCTCCTGAAGTTTGAGAAAGTTCCCAACCTGCTGAGCAGAGTGTACCTTGACAATTTTGTCTACCTGTCCTTTCTCCTGAGCAGTAAGCTCTGTGCAATCCTTACCCCTTTAGCAGCCCTCTTGATGTTAGGAAGTCTCTCAGACTGCCTGCCTTTCTTTGGTCCCAGAGCAGCCAGATTTGGATCCCTGCTTTCCATAAGTGACGGGAATCTCAGTCTCTCCAGGTATTCTGTCTGTCTTAGCTTTCCAACCCCGTAATCATGAGAGTACTATGAAAGCACCATGAAATGTAGGTTTGTGCTCCCAGAGCAGATCTCCAGAGTTAGGTATTCAGCAGTCTCAGGCTTCCACTCCCTCCCTGCTCCATTTCTCTTCCTCCCACCAGTGAGCTGGGGTGGGGGAAGGGCTTGGGTCCTGCCTGGACACAGCTTTGGTATGTTACCCTGTTCTGTGAGGTTTATTCTTTTCTCCAGGTGTATGCAGTTTGGCACAGTCCTCTTTCCTGTTGCTCTTTCAGGATTAGTCATATTAATTATATTTTCACATTATATGCAGTTTTAAGAGGAAGCCTCTGTCTCACCTCTCACGCCACCATGTTTAATCCCTTCTAATGTACTTGTCCATGAGCTTGGGTGTTATATTCACTAATGTTCTATACTGAACATGGGCTGCCTTTTATAGTTAGAAAACAGAAGTTGGGAGACGTTTTTATTCTGACCTTTGTTTTTCATTTCCTTTTAATCAAAAAACAACACGGGAGGATCTGATGTAAAAGGGGATAAAAATGGGAAGGAGACCTACAAAATATTGGTTCTGTCAGTCAAGCATCCCCAGAAATCCTTGTTTTTGCCCACTCACTTCCAATAAGTGCCACCACTGCCACATGGCAGTGAATCTGACAGATTTCAGGAGCACTGTTCCCTTATCCATCCCAGGGTGGGACACAGAGGGAGACTCTTTTACCATGGGAAGAAGACCTTTTCCTTTCCCTCTTCATGAAGGGTAAATATCAGATGTAATGACAGACCATGACACAGTGGAGCTACTTGATGCAGGAAGCCATTGGTGTTCACAATACATAGTAATCATTTTACCCATCACTCCCATGATCTAAATCATAATATGTTTTCTTTCTGCCAAATACAAAGGGAGTCACTTTCATAAGAGCAACTGTGTAGTCCTCATGACAGCCCCTGAGACAGACCTTCATCTCCTCAGTCACTCTGTAGATGAGCAAGTTGAGCCTCAAAGAAGGGAGGGTACTTTGCCCAAAACGGTTCTAAATCCTATCCTGTCCACATCAAAAATTGGTGCTTTTTGTTCCATGTCATGCTGTGTGACCTCATCCAGAAACACAGATGAGGCAGAGAAAGGGTGTTTTCCCTAATTGCTCTACCTCTTTCAGCCAGTGTTTCCAGGAGAGGGTCTGAGTGTAAGGGGTAGGGGATCCACGTCACAGCACACCCAGGCTCCCCACTCAAGGAACTGACATTCAGCTCAGTGGGAATCTCGGTGTTCAAAAAGATGGCAAAGTGCATACACAATACAGACACTTGTATAAATGCTTATGCAAAAAGCTCCATCTATTAATGGGTATTGCTGGCAACACTCAAAATTCCCACTGCTGGATTTCTTCATTTCTCCTTTACATTCCCTATTTGCCTCTTGGTGCTACATGCCAGGTGATTTCTTCACAAGTTTCTACAAACTCACTACAGCTAGGTCTGTATGTAACCCATCAGTCACAGTGTAGCTCTCTGGACACTTTCATTTCTAGATGTCTTTTTCTCCACAATGTTCCTGTTCCTGATTTATGAATTCTATTCCTTCTTTCACCTTCTTCACACCTTTGTGCTTGCTCCTGTGACAGTCACACTTATTTCTAGCTCCTTGAGGTTCCTTCCGTGGTGTCTGACAGCTCTCCTGCCACAGGGTTTCCTTCCATGTTCTGTGTATCATCCGAGTCATCCTAGGGAGCCTGGCCTCTGTGCTGGCCTCCCTGGGGGTAGCTGTGGCTGTTGTTACTCACACGCCATGGGGTTTGCTCCCAGGCCTGTCTGTGGGTCAGCTCCCACATCTCCCATCTGGGTGGAGGGTTCTGTTCTCCTGCTCTGTGCTGCATGGCTTTGTGGTTCCAATTTTTCACATCAAGTGTGTTCCAACCTCAGCCTTGGAGAAGAAGTGTGCTTAGCTACAAGGCCATGCACTCAGGCTGGATGCAGGTTTTTAATTTGAGTTGAGAGAAGGGACAGCCCCTTCCTATGTGCAGACTTTGCTCAGGTCCCAGTCCTGGACCAGTTCCCACCATAAATGGCCTTGTGGCCTCAACACCTGCCCAGGGTGGGAATTAACCCTTCAGCTTCTAAGAAGAAAGACTCACATGCCAAGTGCCTTCATCTATTTCCTTCCATGACTTTTCTTTTCATTTATGGCTTCAGGACAGTTTCCAGCCAAACATGGTTCTGCTTTTGTGTTTGTATTTTATCTGAAATTTCATGTGCAGAAGCAAGAAGTAGGCTTTCCATGACAGCCAAAGCCATGCAACTGGATGCTGTACTAGCTCCCAGGATGCCTCACACATAGCGTAATTAACATGTTCCAAAGCAAGCTCATCAGCATCCACAGTGTCCTACAATCCCCAGGATCCTGTCTTTTGGCCTCAGTACCCTTAGCACATGGCTGTCATGTTCATGGTCACCTGTGGAAATGCAGGGAAATAAAGAGCCCAGGCCAACCAGGCATCACTCTTTTTAAAGAGATTTTCTAGAACCCATCCCTTCAACTTTATTTTATATCTCATTGACCACAACTTAGTTGCATGGTAATCCCTACCTGTTAGACAGCTTGAGGTAAGCAGTTTTTCAGCTGGGCATACCAACAATTCTGTTAATAAGAAAGTTTATGCCATCAAAGTTAGACTAGCACACAAGGCCCACTGTGGTCTGCTGTCCCAGCTCCCATACCACCTCCATTACTCTAGCATCACCTCCCTCCACTCTTCCAAACAATCCCATGCTACCACCAAACTGAATCTTGACTACTTCCCACTTTCCAGCAACCTGAACATCACCTCAGGGAACATTCATCATTCATAATTTCTTGTTCTATGTCTGCAATTCTTGAGAGACTGTCAACCCTGTGGAAGTTCAACAGTGAAGTCCCAGAACTGACCACTGGCTTAATGCACACTGGGTGCTCACTTAAACTTTCTTTATTATGAGTTGGTGAATGGGTAGATGGATGGATGGATGGACTGAAAGATGAATGAATGCTCCCTAAGCTCTCTCAGGTCTCTGTGCTTTTGTACATGCTGTTCCCTTTGCCTCGCATGCCCTTCTCCCATAGCCTACACAGCTAATTCCTATTCATCATTAAGGTTCAGCTGAGATGTCTACTTTTCCAGAACGTTCTCCCTGCCCTCACTTCTCTAGGTTAGGTTTCCTGCTTTTTGCTTCTGTAGCCCCTGTGCATACCTCCATGATAGCCTTTACTATGGAGGGGTGTGGGTGTGGGCTTGTCTTTAAGCTCTGGGCTCTTGAGAGCAGACCTGACCAGTTCTGCATGTCCTGTGCTGATCTCACTGCCTGTCTTAGAGCAGGGGCTCAATGGATCTTTAATGGAATTGGAGTAAAAGTGAAAGTAATGAAAACTATATGTTCCTTGTTTCCAGAGGAAGATATGGCAGGTGGAAGACACCATAGATGAGCTGAATGAGGACTTCTTCTAGCTCACTGCTGAAGCCCTAGATCTCCAGAAGGAAAATGAGAAGCCAGGCCAGCCAGGCCCCAGTGGAGGCGATAAGTTTGTGGTAAGCCCAGCAGACCACCATCTCAACTCCTGAGGTGTCCACAACAGTGGGGCCTGTGGTGTGGGGCCCACAGAGTCTCAGCCCTTTCCAGAAGAAAGAGTCAGGACCAGAACAACGAGCTCTGACCTGAAGGCCCACCAGCCAAAGTCCATTTTGCCTGTTTGGTGTGGCAAATCAGTCTAGAGGACAGGGAAACAATCAGATTGGGTTTGCAAGTCTCTAAGTGACATCCTTAAAAGACTGAGGAAGGACATTAAGGGAGCAAGAAAAATAGCTGTTCTAGATGCAGCCTGCCTAACAGTGCCTGGTTCTGGAACAAGGAGTTTTCTATTAGATGCATCTCCATCTAGATTGCCCATCCTAACTCGGGTCCCAGGAGGTATAGACATAGGGAAGGTAGGAGGCCAAGAGTTAGAACTGATGATTCAGTTCTGTCTGCACTAGGTGCAACAAAACTTTATTTACTAAAGCAGGCAGCCAGCTTTGCCTTAGTTTGCTACGGGGTATGCTTAGTACTGCATTAAAATACTATTTCTCTTGATTGTATTTTAGGTGCCCCCTCAACTTCAGCCCCTGAGCCCCTAGTCACTCATCTCATCCTAGTCACTGCCTTGCTGAGCTGCTAAAAATGGGCAGTGCCCAGTGAAGGGGCATGCATAGGCACCCTTCTCACCAGTCTCCCAGGGCCAACATCTGTGTGAGGGTACCCGTCACTTCTTTGCAACCAGGGAGGGCCCACTTGCCACAGCAACCCTAGGAGTAGGGGCCAGCAGGGCCAGAGAGGTGGCTGCAATGCTCCCTGACTGTGGAGAACTCCATGAGAATATCACATGTGCCTGTGCCTTGATGACAGGAGGTCTGACGACTCAGCTCCTCTTGGTTAAACTGACCTCCCTCTTTAGACAAAAGCAACAAGAAAGGGTGCTGGTGCTCACAAATGACTCAGAGAAAATTAACCCTGTGTGCAAACAAGGCATAGCAGGGACCGTGGAACAGCCATGAGGTGCCCAGATGCTGTTCCTGGTGGGGCTGCAGACAATGTGTCTCCTGAGGCCCAAAGGGGCCCATGAGCCCCAAGGTGAGCCCTCCCAATGAAACCCAAATGCAGATGGGGTTCTGCCTTCCACTGAGCTCTCTTCTCACTAAGTCTCACTCCTTCCCTGAGTATCAACAGGACTCCTTGCAAACAGGCTGTGCTGAAATGTGGAGTCAGCTCCTGTCTGAGAAGCTGCCCCCACCTCAGATGGGCAGCTGTTATGTTAGCTCTGCTGTGCAGGAACAGTTGTGGGAACCCATTATCAGCTTCACCGAGGGGCTCTGGTGAGGATAAAGGAAGAGGAAAACTTCCTGATTAGTGAGACATGATACAGACATCCCTGGCATTAAGGAAGGAGAAATAGAATGAGCTAAGGGACTACAAAATGTGGCAAGATTTAATTATTCAATATATGTTCCAAATTATTAAGCATGACGATTGTGTAATTATATAATTAGTTGTTATTGTGCATTAATGTGTCCATATATACCCAGGGGACACTATGTCTCCTTTAGTTAATTGTGAAGTCAGTCCCAGAGGCACCTTTGGGCATCTTTCCAAGTGTTCCTGTGGGCATCCATGCCTAGAGCCTGTCAGAGCGATGAGAGTCATGCCAAGGTCCCATGGTGGGTTCAGAGAAAACTGAGCTTGTATCTTCTGGGGGTCACATTTCCTTTTTCTCTCTGGATCCTCTTCAGATGGCTCCCAGGGTCTTCCCTTATGTATGGCAGGAAGACAGATGTAACCCAGCAGAAGCAGGTGGCCTGGATACTAAAGCAGGACCAGGCCCTGATGCTGGAGATGAGGAGAGCCCACCTGGCTCAGAGGATTGAAGACCTGGAGTGGGAGCTGTCTCTGCTCCTCCAGGTAGCAGTTGGTGTGCATGTGTGGGAGGAGGGAGACACTGAGTCACACGGGATGCTGCAGTGGGTGGCGCCAGTGAGAGGGCCCTCTCCCCACAGAGCACAGCCGGGTTAATCCACTCACTCCTGGAAGGAAGGAGTGGGCATCTGAGGAACCACCCAGTGGGAGTGAATGTCCAATTTTATGACACACTTCTATCAGGTAATACCCAAGCTTTTTCAGAGTCTGTTCTCTGGCTTGTTCTGGTTTCTGTCTGTGATCCTTTTGAGGGGAGGGGAAATAAAGCCATGACAGTTGAGAAAATCCAGGTGTGTTCCCCCCACCATCCTCTCAGCAAGGTGCTGATCATTGGGCATCGTAGTCCAGGACACAGACCCCAAAATTCTCACTGGGGGAATCTGGACTTGGGGATGAGAAAGGCTTGGGGTGGGACATGAGAACTTGGGGCAGCCCAGCACAGAGCTCTCGCACCCCATCTTCTCTCAGTGCTGAGCCTTCATGTGGAACCAAGTGGGACACTTAGCTTCTGGGGTCTGCTGGCCTCCTGAGAACAGAGAGACAGGTGATGCCTGAGACTGGGTTCCTGGGCCCACGCAGGCCTCACGCAGCCAGGGCCCACATGCCCCATCCCAAGCAGCTTTCCAGGATGGCACCACCTTCCTTTGTCCTGTCACTCCACTGGCTCCAGGAAGCTCTTCCATTTTGCAGTCACTCCATCCTTGGACTCCCTGTGCTGTCTGGTCTCCTGTCTGATTCCTACTCCAGTCATCATGCTTCAGTTTACCCTCCCTCCTGGACTTTAAGTTCCTTAAAAGCAGAATGTGTCTCATACCACTCAGCACTGGTACCAGGTGACACAGAAATGCTTCATGAATGTAACTGATGTCACAGACACAGTCACTAAACCTTGAAATCGCATGGTCACATCAGGGCCACACCAGCACACAGGAAGCCTCAAAGAGGAGAGCAGCACAGACATAACCCAGAGCAAGGGGTCAGAGGTGAGGCAACGGGGCCCTAGGGCTGGGACCCTGGGCTGGGGACCACTTTGAGGAAGGCCTGGGACTCAAGCCAAGCCTTTAAGGAGTGAGTCACAGATGGCTTGAAAGGGGCAGGGGGAAGGGAGAGCATTCCAGGCCAGTCAGGTGGCTGAAAAGAGAGAAACATGCACAAGAGCATGTACGGTGTCAGCCAAAAGGGATCAGGGCAGAATCAGTTCAGAAAGAGGCCAGCACAGGAGGAGGTCACACAGAGGCATCCCGCTAGTGCTCCTTGGCCCACACCAGCCTCTTGGGACAGCCGATGCGGAGGCGAGGCGCTTGGCCCTTGCAGTGGCCTGAGGGAGCCACATCAAGGCTCTGATGATTTGTCAACTTGATCAAACACATGTAGGCCCCTCTGTGCTGCAGGCAAGGATGCAGGGTACCCAAGCACCTATCCACATGAGGCCTAGAGAAGCAGGCATTTCTGCCATTGGGGTCTGTCAGCACAGCCACCCATGTGATGCCTCAGACACCTCAGGAGGAGCCCTCAGGCAGGCAACTACCTGGCCTGGAGCTGCCCCTCACGGGGATGTGGGTCTCTGAGGCACCGTCCACCTGCGAGAGCCTAGAGTGCACAGCGGCAGGCTGCTGGGGGGACAGGGTGCCTGGGGCCGGTCCCCATCAAGTCCTCACAGGGCAGGGGTAGGAGGGGTGCTCTGGTGGCTGCTGGCTGGTTTTGCTTTTCTGGCTGGCACAACGTTCTCAGAAATGCTTATCGCTATTCTCCACAGAGGCAGAGATCCTTGTCCCTTTTAGTAGCAACAAGTCCCTGGCCAGGATGAAGGAATGTCACTTCCCCACTCCTGGTTAAAACACAAAACAGAAATGATGCTGTCCCCTCACTGCCCTGGGCCTCTAAGTAGCTCTCCATGTAGCCAAGCTGCTTGCCAGTGGCCTTTAGGAATCAACACTGCTGACCCCAGGTGACCTAGAAATCCCATTCCCATTACCATCAAACACAAAAACACAGCCCCTCTGCCTGTCCATACTCACTGATGTACACATGGCTCAGGGTGAACCAAAGCCCAAACTGAGCAGTGAGAAGTCTGGGCCTCAGCAGTCCTCTGTCTGTGGGAGCGTCCTGCCCAAAGGGCTGAAGGATCAGCCTGGAAAGAGCTAACTTGGGGCTCATTCTTTGCAGTGTGAGGCATTTCCACCAGAATCTGAGCCCAGGGCCACCTCTAGTGGACCCCAAATCAACCATCAGAACAACCAGACACAGCAAACTGGGAGGCCAGCCTTCACTCACTGAAGGGCATTCAGAAGGGGGGCAGCTGGTATAGGCTTTCCTAACACCAGGTCTTCTGTGCCAGGAGGAGAGTGACCCCCAATGAGGTCAGAATGCAAGGTGGGCTCAGTCCATCTCAAATTTCACATGCATAATTTCAGGGATCTTGTTAAAATGCAGCTTCAGATTCTAGGGGCTGGAGCATCTGCATTCTTAACAATCACCAGGAGAGATGCCTCGGCTGCTGGTTGTGGACCTTACTGTGAGTCCAGGGTCCCAGGCCCTGGTAAAGAGAGTGAATATTATTTTTAGGTCATTAGCCAGGAGAATAATATGGTCTGGGGGCACACAAGGTTGAGAGGGTCAGTGTTCCTAAGATCTGCTTTTTCCTGAGTTTGAGCTGCAACCAGCCACCTAAATCCAGTACAAGCTGACACATGAAGCTGGTGCTCAGGTGGCCTGGGTGCTGGGTGCAGCAGAGCCTCCAGGGAGCCTTTGAATCCATGAGCCCGACACATCACAACCCCCAGCCTCCATGACAACCACCCAAGAGCTGTTCCCACTCCCACTGTCTTCCAAATACCAAGGCCTGGACCAAGAGCTTTAAATATAGGATCCCACTTAATCCACACTGGATTCATATCAGGTAGGTGGCACCAATTCAGTTCTTACAGATGAGGAAACAGGGCGTGTAAAAACAGTGATCTCTGGGCCCTACTAAGTGGCAGCATTCATAATCAGACCCAGGTCTGTCTGACAACAAAACGGTGTTCTTAACCATGTTATAGTGATAGCCTGCCGAAGTCCATCTCCAGCTAGTCCAGGGGTCCCTAAAGGATGGACAGCGTCAGTGGCTGAGTAAAATGAATGAGGACACAGACACTGGCAAAAGCTGAGCCTGGCCTTTAATTAAATGTAGCAGATTGCTTACATACTCTTTGATTACATAAAGTACAGTTATTAATCATTTAATTTATGTATAGCAGGGTTACATGAGTTTAGAAAATGAGATTAAATCATTTTGACATATCTTAGCGGCCTACTAGTTTCTAAGTAAAGTTTGTTCCTAGTCACTGCAGTTAGAAAATCTTTCAAAGGTTAGGTAGGTGCCTGATTCCTGTTTTGTTTTACAGATGACTATTTAAAGTTTACTATTCTATTCTTTTTATGTAGGGTTCTTATTCTTTCCTAGCTATCCTCCCATTCTCCATCTCCGGTGGGAAAGAAAGAGGCTGTCTCCAAGAGGACAGGATGACCCTTTGGCAGGCAGGGATAAATGTCACGGAGTTCACCTTGGACCCATTTTCAGTAAGACTTACAATGGAGATTTTTCTGATCTGAAGTCAGGCAATGCCCTGTTCTTATTACTTTTATAATTTATCAAGCTGTTCTCTGGCAGTTTAGCCAGAGGGAACACCTGTTCTTTGAACCCACCTATTTCCACATTCATCAAATATGCCACCTGGAGGCCACATAGGGGTGGGGAGGGGGAACTGGAACCCACTCAAACAATCTCCATTTATTATAACTCAATACTTGTTTCCAGTATCTTCCTCGCATCTCCCTCCTATTATTCTTCAATAAAATGTTAAATAGTAGGTAGAAGTAATAAAGATTACAGTTTCTAATAGAAAGCTGTTTAAATCTTGATATAAGATAAAGATGGAAAGCAGAGTTTAATGCAATAGGAAAGCAAGTGTAGACTGTCAGATTCATGCCTATAAACTGGGTATAGATCCAAGCAAGTCAAGGGCAACAAAACAGCCATGGGTGTGGAAGATTTCTCTCAAAACTTGGGGGTGAGGTTCTGAGGCTCCCCTCTGTTGGCCCCCTATTGCTCACCTGATGGCACCCCTGCGACTGTGCCTGTCTTAGGTTGTTCCTCCCTTGAGGAATCTTACCCGTCTCTGGCTAACCAGCCATCTTCCGGGGCCATACAGGGAGATGTGCAGTTGGTAAGTGAGAGAGAAGCAATGTTCTTTGAAAAGGTAAGCTCTTCTTACTTCTTTGCAGAGTTATGTCCTATGGCTTTTATGCCCAGCAGTTGTCTCAAGGTATCTTTACCACCTGGAAGAATTATGGGGGTCTTGCCTCTGGCATTTCTCTCAGGGTATATTAAATCTGGTTTTCCAATTTAGGTGAAAGTGACCAATAACATTTCCAAACACCATAATAATAATAATGAGATAGCAGGGAGGTTCCTTTCAAAAGTCGCATTGTGGTTCCTTCTTTCTGGGTGTCTGGGCTGTGCAATCAAATGGGTGGTTCGGACTGGCTCCCAACAGTAGCCAGTGATGGGCTTTCTGAAAATGTTCTGAGATCCATATGTGCTTAGGGATGCCCAGCCTGGCCGCACCCACATAGTTCCAAGAGAAGGGGGTCTTTGACCTGCCTCGGCCAGTGGTTCTAAGGCACACTCCTCAGAAACCTGGGGCCTGCCCAGTGTGTATCAAATAGTTCTATAAGAATTCACATTCATCCCTAAGTGTAATTTCTTAACTATTTCTAAATTAAGAAAATACATTCAAAGTAGAACAGACAACATAAAAATCACTGGAAATCACCAAAGTTGTAACTCAGTTGCTACGTTAGTGTATTTTAATGTGGACTCCAAAATCTTCCTTCTTTCATTTTAAAATGCCCTGAAATTGCCAAGCAGGACATTTCTAATATTTTCGAATTTAAAACAACTGATCTCCATGAATCCAAATTTTCATCAACAATGTGTCACCAAACAACATAGACAAGTGAGATGTTGACATGCATGTATGACAAAGAATGCCATCCGGGCCTCCGCTTTAAGATGTTTTTATTTGTCAGAAGAACATCATTCTTCTTATTAACAACCATATAATAAGTTAATTTAATGAATTTGAACCTATAAGATAATGTAGACTACTAAAAGTGGACTTTTCTTTTAGTCCACATATGGCCTCCTCATAAGATTTTGTTGTAGTGAGATTCCCCTACTTAAAGGGAAGTTCCCCTGCTCTGCATGCCTGTGGGTCATCTCTGAGCCCTGAGGCTTGGGGCTCTGGCAGAGGTCCGCCCTGCCCTTGGGAGTGAGACCTGGGCCTTGACCACATTTGTATAGAAGGCCTGTCACTTCACTGGCGTGGGCAGCGTCTCTGGTAAACACACCTCTGCATATCCATGTTTGGAGGCAATCCCAGCCCTGGTCTGTCCCTTCCATGGAAGAACTCAGTGGGGAATCCAGTCCTTGCCCTGCCCTGCCCCATCCTGCCCTGTATTCCTTCCTTCCAGTGTTGTTGATGACAATAGCTCTTAGCACTGTGTAGCCTCTCACCTGCCCCCATTTTCCCAAGCCAGGGAGGCCAGGGACCTGATGCAAAAATATTCTCTCCATTACTTACTCCTGACTTCGAAGTCCCAGTGCTCCTCACACAGGGATATTTACTGTCAGGCTGCATTTCCCAGAAGCACACTCTGAGACAAGTTTGGGGGGCAAGCTGTTTCCTAGGGACCCACACCCAAGAAGGGAAAGGGCAGAAGACAGGACTGGGCAGAGGAAGGAGCAGGACCACCCTGACAGCAGGGAATGCAGAGCACACAACCCTGCCACTGCCCATCCCCAGCTGCAGCAGGGTGCTGCCCAGAGGTGGCAGAGCCACACCACAAAGTGTGGGGTGGCTTGTCCCTCTGGAAGGGGGCCTGAGTGAGTTCCAGCATCCAGCTTGCCTGGGGGCCAGGCACAGAGTTCTCAGGGAGCTAAGGTTGGTGTCTGGGCCCTTCAGCTTCCCAAGCTCTGTTGGGAAGCCTGGGAGAAAAGGTAATGAGGACAGCCAAGACACTTCCCTGAGATGTTGTCATTTTGATCAAATATGTTCTATAATTATTTCAATTATACATCTATCCAGAAGAAATTTTTAGCACTTAGAAGCCTATGGTCACAGGAAAAAATAATTTCAATCTATGTATACAAATTGCACATTCACACATAATCTTCCTCAAAGAGATATGATAGGATGACTGATATATTGCAGCTATTTAAATAAAAAAATTAAAGCATTTACACATCAACGTAAATGTGAAGGAGGGTGTATTTTGTAAATTCTGTTAGGGGATGTGTGCCAACAGAAGTCTAGAAATCTTCACCCTGGAGTAAGGGTCTCAGCACTCAGGCTCATTTCCCTGAGGCTGCCCTCCGTTCACTGGACATACCTTGTGCCCATAGCTGGAACAAACTGGAGTGGTGAGCATCATGGGTTGAAGTACAGACTGACCCAAAGAGGGCTGGAAGCCTGCGCTCCCAAGGAAACCATAAAAATGCTTAAACCAAAGGTATGCTGGTCTTGGTACATTCAAGGTGTGAAAACAGTCTTCACATCGAACCTGAAATTTGCCAGTATTTCAATCATCCTGAGGCTGTTTTCCAGCAATAAGCTGAACAAAATCTACATTGTTTTATAGATTAACTTTCGTCAGTATGGAAATATCCACCCCCAACTTACCTAGGGGGAGTAAAAATAATGCTCATTTTGTTTGAGCTCTGATCTCTCCTGCAAGAGGGAAGGTGGTTAAGTATATTTGTAGCTTATGTGGACAGCTCTTTCAGAAAGCTACACTTGACAAGAGGGAAGGGGGTTTCTTCTGAATGGAGCTAGGGCAACCACAGCATGAGGTCACTGGCCTTACCTCTGCCCTGCCGTTCAACAGCAGGAAGAAAGCGACCCTGTGAGCCCAGGGATGGGGCAGAGGCTGGGAAGGCCCAAGAAAGGCTTCAGGTACAGAGGCATCCATCAGCACTGGGGCCCCTCCAGGGCTGCCCCTCCCTGCACTAGGTGCTCTTCTTTACACCTGCCCATCTTTGCTTTCGTGCAAAACAGCTGAGTCCTGCTAGAGATGGAAAAGACTAGAATTGTTGCACCAAGCATTGTGTATTTTCCTCAGTTCTTGTCCCCACTGCAAAAAAGAATTGAAGGGTAGAGACACATTAGTGAAGCAGAGTAAAAGTTTTATTTAAAGTTACTTAAAGAAATAAAAAGTGCAGCAGGCAACGTCAGGGAGCAGAGGTGCCTTTGTTAGGCAGGAAAATAGATATGAGCTGGGTGGAAAGAGAACAAGGTCAGTAAAGCCCCCTAGAAAGGACTTGGTTAACTAGTTAAAACTAGAAGTCAAGAAAAGACTCAGAGTTAATGAGTTAATCTGTTAAAGCTCAAAAGGTCAAGAGTAACTTGGCGTTGAAGGTTTGAATATTCCCCAGATAAAAGTATCTGAGCACAGCCCATGTCTTCATGGTGTCAATTAGATCATTGTAAGATTTACTCTAGCCTGCTAAAAAGCCCACCTATAAACAGCATAATAAAGACAGGGAGGACTTCTGGGAAGATGGTGGCATGAGCACAGCGGCAGATATCCCCTCCCAAAACTATATATATCTATGAAAATACAGCAAATACAACTATTCCTAAAAGAGAGACCAGAATACACAGGAAAGCGCACGGCGTGCAGCTACACCCGAGATGACTCAGCACCCTGGGAGGCGGGTAAGATACGGAGCCATGACCCGAAGGGAACTGAGCACTCACCCACCCCAGCGCACCAGCGGGAGGAAAGGATTCAGAGCTGGGAGGGAGTGGAAGTACCCCCATGAAATAACGAGCCCCAGTGATCTGCACGGGGAACACTGACACACATAGCGTGGTGTAGTGGAGATTGGAGAGACAGAGGGTACAGGATCTGAGCGGGGAACATGCCAGGGTGCTTGCAGACAGTTGTGGGGAAGGAAAAAAAAGCGTGCACTTTTTTCAGCGGTCCTAAAGAGATAGGAGCCCAGCGGAGGAGCCAGATTGCCCCGGCACACTCAGCGCAGCAGGCTGTGAGTCCTGGGGAATTTCGGCCCCTTTGTTCATGACTGGGAAAGGGTGGTCGCACATAGACTTCCCACAAATATCAACAGCCTCACATTCATTCCCATCCCAGCCAGAAGTATAAAGGGCCCTGCGGAGCTGCACGGCCACAGCTGTGGAATGGTGGGGCAACAGCGCCACCTACAGCATCCCCAGACAATCTACTCCCGGTGGGCACTTTTTTGTTTGTTTTCTGTTTGTTTCTTGTTTTTTCTTCTCCTTCTTTTTTCTTTTTTCTTTTGCTTTTGCTTTTCAAAGCCTTAAGAGTCCCGCTGACATACATGGCAACTACCAGCAACCACTTCTATAGCCATGAAAAGACAGAGGAATATGGTCCAGACTAAGATCAACCAGACAACCCCAGAGAGGGAGCCTGAAGGGATGGAAATGCACAGTCTTCCTGAAAAAGAATTCAGAACAAAAGTCATAACCATGCTGATGGATCTACACAGAAATGTGCAAGAGCTGTGGAAGGAAGTGAGGGAAGTGAGGAAAGACACTGCAGAAATCACAAAAGCAATAAATGGGCTTAACAGCAGACTGGATGAGGTGCAAGAGACTGCTAAAGAAATAGAAATCAGAGAACAGGAATAAAGAGAAGCTGAGGCAGAGAGAGATAAAAGGATCTCTAGGAATTAAAGAATATTAAGAGAACTGTGTGACCAATCGAAATGGAACAATATTCGCATTATAGGAGTACCAGAAGAAGGAGAGAAAAAGGGATAGAAAATGTCTTTGAAGAAATAATTGCTGAAAACTTCCCCATGTAGGGGAAAGAAATAGTCTCGCAGTCCACGGAAGCCCACAGATCTCCGAAAAAAAGGGACCCAAGGAAGACAACACCAAGGCATAATAATTAAAATGTCAAAGATAAAAGATAAAGACAGAGTATTAAAGACAGCTAGAGAGAGAAAAAAGATCACCTACAAAGGAAAACCTGTCAAACCATCATCAGACTTCTCAACAGAAACCTTACAAGCCAGAAGAAATGGCATGATATATTTAACATAATGAAACAAAAGGGTCTCGAACCAACAATATTGTATCCACGATTATCATTTAAATATGACGGAGGGATTAAACAATTTCAAGACAAAGGAAAGTTGAGAGAGTTTGCCTCTCATAAACCACCACTACAGGATATATTAAATGGACTGCTCTAGAGGAAAGCACGCCTAAGGCTAAAAATATGTCACCAGAGAAAATAAAATCATAGCAAAGAAAGCAGACCATCCAAATACTAACTAAAGGCAAAGAATAAAACACCAAGTATATAAAGAATAGAGGAGGAAGAATAAGACGGGAGAGAAATAAAGAAATATCAGACGGTGTTTACAATAACTTAACAAGAAAGTTAAGTTAGATTATTAGATAATAAAGAAGCAACCCATGAACCTTTGGTAACCATGAATCTAAAGCCAGCAATGGCAATAAGTACATATCTATCAAATATCACCGTAAATGTAAATGAACTGAATGCACCAACCAAAAGGCACAGAGTAACAGAATGGATAAAAAGGCAAGACCCATATATACACTGCATACAAGACACTCACCTCAAACCCAAAGATATACACAGACTAAAAGTGAAGGGGTGGAAAAAGATATTTTATGAAAACAACAAGGAGAAAAAAGCAGGTGTTACAGTACTTGTATCAGACAAAATAGACTTCAAAATGAAGAAAGTAGCAAGAGATAAAGAAGGATATTACATAATGATAAAGGGGTCAGTACAACAAGAAGATATAACCATTATAAATATATACGCACCCAATACAGGAGTGTCAGCATATGTGAAACAAATACTAACAGAATTCAAGGAGGAAATAGACAGCAATGCATTCACTTTAGGAGACTTCAACACACCACTCACTCCAAAGGACAGATCAACCAGACAGAGAATAAGTAAAGACACAGAGGCACTGAACAACACACAAGAGCAGATGGACCTCACAGACATCTACAGAACTCTGCACCCAAAAGAAGCATGATATACATTCTTCTCAAGTGCATATGGAACATTTTTAAGAATAGACCACATACTAGGCCACAAAAACAAGCTCAGGAAATTAAGAAATATTGAAATTCTACCAACCAACTTCTCAGATAACAAAGGTATAAAACTAGAAATAAATTTTAGAAAGAAACCAAAAAAGGCTCACAAATACATGGAGACTTAACAACATGCTCCTAATTAATCAATGGCATAACGACCAAATCAAAACAGAAATCAAAGAATATGTGGAGACTAATGACAACAACAACACAAAGCCACAGCTTCTGTAGGACACAACAAAGTCTGTTCGAAGAGGAAGGTATATTGCCATCCAGGACTATTTGAAGAAGGAAGAACATTCCCAAATGAATAGTCTAAAGACACAATTACTGAAATTGGAAAAAGAATAACAAATGAACCCTAAAGTCAACAGAAGGAGGGACATAATAAAGATCAGAGAGGAAATAAATAAAATTGAGAAGAATAAAACAATAGAAAAAAATCAATGAAACCAAGAGCTGGTTCTTTGAAAAAATAATGAAATAGATAAACCCCTAGCCAGACTCATTAAGAGAAAAAGAGAATCTATACACATGAACAGAATCAGAAATAAGAAAGGAAAAATAACGAACGACCCCACGGAAATACAAAGATTTATAAGAGAATAATATGAGAATCTATATGCAAACAAGCTGGAAAACCTAGCAGAAATGGACAACTTCTTTGAAAAATACAACCTTCCAAGACTGACCAAGCAAGAAAAAGAAAAACTAAACAGACCAATCACCAGCAACAAAATTGAATCGGTTATCAAAAAACTACCCAAGAACAAAATGCCCAGACCAGATGTATTCACCTCTGAATTCTATGAGACATATAGAGAAGAAATAACACCCATTGTCCTTAGTTTACCAAAAAATAGAAGAGGAGGAAATACTTCCAAACTGATTCTATGAAGCCAGCACCACTCTAATACCAAAACCGGGAAAAGATCTCACCAAAAAAGAAAATTACAGACCAATATCCCTGATGAATGTAGATGCAAAAATACTCAACAAAACATTAGCAAACCGAATTCAAATATACATCTAGAGGATCATACACCATGATCTAGTGGGATTCATTCCAGGGATGCAAGGATGGTACAACATTCGAAAATCTATCAACGTCATCCACCACATCAACAAAAAGAACAAAAACAACATGATCATCTCCATAGATGCTGAAAAAGCATTTGACAAAATTCAGCATCCATGGGTATAGACAGCAAGTACCTCAACATCATAAAGGCTATATATGACAAACCCACAGCTAACATCCTACTTAACAGCGAGAAGCTGAAACCTTTGCACCTAAGAGCAGGAACAAGACAGGGTTGCCCACTCTCTCCACTGTTATTCAACATAGTACTAGAGGTCCTAGCCATGGCAATCAGACAAAACAAAGACATACATGGCATCCAGATTGGTAAAGAAGACGTCAAATTGTCACTATCTGCAGATGACATGATACTGTACATTAAAATCCCTAAAGACTACACTGCAAAAATACTAGAACTAATACTGAAATCACCAAAGTTGCAGGATACAAAATTAATACACAGAAATCTGTTGCTTTCCTATACACTAAGATGACCTAACAGAAGGAGATATCAGAAAAACAATTCCATTCACAATTACATCAAAAAGAATAAAATACCTAGGAATAAACCTAACAAAGGAAATGAAAGATCTGTACTCTGAAAAGTACAAGACACTCCTAAGAGAAATTAAAGAGGACACTAACAAATGGAAATGCATTGCTTGCTCTTGGCTAGGAAGAATAAATATTGTCAAAATGGCTATACTACTTAAAGCAATCTACAGATTCAATGCAATCCTTATCAAACTACCAACAGCTTTCTTCAATGAACTGGAACAAATAATTCTAAAATTCATAGGGAACCAGAAAAGACCCCGAATAGCCAAAGCAATCCTGAGAAGGAGGAATAAAACAGGGGTAATTTCGCTCCCTGACTTCAAGCTCTACTACAAAGCCACAGTAATTTAGACTATTTGGTATTGGCACATAAACATACCCACAGACCAGTGGAACAGAATAGAGAATCCAAACATTAACCCAAACATATACAGTCAATATTTGATAAAGGCGCCTTGGATATACTGTGGGGAGATGACAGCCTCTTCAGCAGCTGGTGTTGGAGAAAGTGGATTACTGTCTAACTCTACACACAAACGTAAACTGAAAATGGATCAAAGACCTGAAGGTAAATCATGAAACCATAAAACTCTTAGAAAAATATCATAGACAAAAACCTCTTGGACATAAACATGAACGACTTCTTCATGAACATATCTCCCCGTGTAAGGGAAAGAAAAGCAAAAATGAACAAGTGGGACTCTATCAAGCTGAAAACCTTCTGTACAGTAAAGGACACCATCAGTAGAATAAAAAGACATCCTACAGTGTGGGAGAATATATTCATAAATGACATATCCAATAAAGGGTTGACATGCGAAATATATAAAGAACTCACGCACCTCAACAAACAAAAAGCAAATGATCCAATTAAGAAATGGGCAGAGGACATGAATAGACACTTCTCCAAAGAAGAAATTCAGATGGTCAACAGGCCCATGAAAAGATGCTCCACATCGCTAATCATCAGAGAAATGCAGATTAAAACCAAAATGAGATATCACCTCACACCAGTGAGGATGGCTAACATCCAAAACACAAACAACAACAAATGTTAGCGAGACTGTGGAGAAAAGGGAACCCTCATACACTGCTGTGGGAATGCAAATTAGTTCAACCATTGTGGAAAGCAGTTTGGAGGTTCCTCAAAAAACTCAAAATAGAAATACCATTTGACCCAGGAATTCCACTCCTAGGAATTTACCCTAAGAATGCAACAGCCCAGTTTGAAAAAGATGCACCCCTATGTTTATTGCAGCACTATTTACAATAGCCAAGAAATGGAAGCAACCTAAGTGTCTATCAGTAGATGAATGGATAAAGAAGAGGTGGTACATATACACAATGGAATATTATACAGCCATAAAATGAAAACAAATCCTACCATTTGCACCAACGTGGATGGAGCTAGAGGGTATTATGCTCAGTGAAATAAGCCAAGCCGAAAAAGACAAGTATCAAATGATTTCACTCATATCTGAAGTAAAAGAACAAAGAAAAAAAGTGAAGGAACAAAACTGCAGCATACTCACAGAACCCAAGAACGGACTAATAGTTACCAAAGGGAAAGGGACTGGGGAAATGGGTGGGAAGGGAGGGATAAGAAGGAAAAAGGGGCATTACGATAAGCAGACGTAATGTTGGGGGGCACAGGGAGGGCTGTACAACTCAGAAAAGACAAGTAGTGATTCTATAGCATCTCACTATGCTTATGGACAGTGACTGTAATGGTGTTGGTGAGGGGACTTGATGAAGGCGCTAGTTTAATCACCATAATATTGCACATGTAATTGTAGATTAATGATACCAAAGTAAATTATTTAAAATAAATAAATAAATAAAACAAAAAATAAATAAATAAAAAATAAACATAGGGTGCATATGTCTTTTTAAAAGTCTCTTTCTTACCATATGGCTGCATGTGAATGCAGCACTATACAGGCATACTTAGATAGAGTCAAAGTATATATTAACCGTCTTTCCTCTCGCTATTTCAAGGAATTGAGTGAGGGCTATTAATTCTGCCAGATGGGCACTCATGCCCAGTGGAAATAACTGGCACTTGATAGTATCCCACACAGTGACAACTGCTTAGCCGGATTTCCCCTGGCCCTGCTCAATGGAGAAACCTCTGTGAAGAGGACAAGCTCTTAGTTCTCTAAGGGAGTATTTCTGATCTTCTCTGGTGGAATCATTTAGGGCAAGGATCTGTTGGCAATCGTGCTCAGGTCCTTTGCTCATGGATTCAGGGAGAAAGGTGGCTGGGTTCAGGGTGGAGAATTTTCACAGCTGGCTTATGGGGCCCTCAAGGAGTGACTGATATTTTATTTCATCATTTTTTAAAATTTTTATTAAGGTATTGATATACGCTCTTATGAAGGTTTCACATGAAAAAACAATGTGCTTACTACATTCACCCATATTATCAAGTCTGCCCCCCACACCCCAATGCAGTCACTTCCCATCAGGGTAGTACGATGCCACAGAGTAGTAACTGATGTTTTAGTAGTCTTCTGCCTGACCACCACAGGTTTCCTCAGTGGTGGGAGAGGGGCGCTCAATAAGCTGGTGATATTATAGGGTGCATGTACTATTAAGACTCTTCCCAGAGTTAGTTGTGTGGCTTCAGGTACTAGAACGGCTACAGCTGCCACAGATCTCAGGTAGTGTGGCCAGCCCTTAGCTACTGGGTCAAGCTCCTTGCTTAGATAGGATACAGGCTGTTGCATTTCTCCTCAAGGTTGGGTGAGTACTTCTGATCTCTCAGTAACAAGCAGGTTAAACCAGTTTCCAGTGGGAAAACTTAAAGCAGGGGCCTGGAGCAGGGCTTTAATATTTAAAGTCTCATAAGTGTTAATGGCATAAGGTTCCCATTGGAGTTTTATGGTACCTTCCTTTTGGGCTTCTTTAAGTAGTTGGTACAGGGGTCTGCCTAATTACATCTGGGGATCCAAATTCTGCAATATCCAGTGATGCCCAAGCATCCTCCTAGGTGTCTGATAGAAGAGGGAAAGGGGTGGCACAGAATGGTCTCTGGTACCTTGGGAGAGGTTAAGGCCCGGTTATTTCACCTGTTGCTGACAGATCTGTGCTTTCTGATGAGACACCTTATAGCCACAATCCGCTAGAAAGTTCAGTAATCTCTTGAGTGCTTTCCTGATACTCAGCCTCTGTGGTGGTGCATAGAAGTATATCATCCATATAGTGGATGATTTCTGCCTCCCCTGAATCAAAGGATGCCAGGTCTTTGGTTAAGACCTGCCCAAATAGATATGGGCTATCTCTGAATCCCTGGGGCAAAACTGTCCATGTTAACTGGTCTGAGAGATTTATAGGATCCTCAAAAGCAAAGAGAACCTGGGACTCAGGTGCAAGCAGGATACAGAATAAAGCATCCTTCAAAACTAACACAGTAAACCATGCTGCTCCCTCAGGAATTTTGGGTAACAAGGTATAAGGATTAGGTACTACTGGATGCAGAGGCACAACTGCTTCATGAATGGCTCATAGGTCTTGCACACCAGCTTCCATCTGGCTTTTGTACTCCTGATATGGGACTGTTACAAGGACTATATATATAGTGTTACAGGCTATCAAGAGACCTTGGGTTTTCAGGTTATTAATAACTGGCCTAAACCTTCATGAGCTTCTGGTTTCAAGGGATACTGCCTTTATGATGGAAGTGATTAGGGCCTTTAAGATGAATCCATACTGGGTGGGCTGATCCCTTTCAATAATCCTGTTACCCAGATCTCAGGATTAATGACTACTTCCACTAGGGAGAGAGATCACTTGTCCCTTCCCACATCCATGTATACACAGACTTGCACCTTAGAAAGTGTATCACGGTCTAGAAGTGGTGTCGGACTGTCTGGGAACACCAGGACGGCATGGGAGGATATCAGAGAGTCCTATTCGCAACTTAAAGGCTGAGTGAAATATTTGGTCATTGGCTTCCCAGATACACCTCTAATTATAGCTGACTGAAAGGAGGGAGGGCCAGGATTGTGGAGGAGGATAGAATAGGTGGCTCCTGTATTGAGCAAGAAATCAATGGCATGGCCTCCTACAGAGAGAATCACCCGGGGCTCCTGTGGGGTTATGATGGTGACAGGAGCCAGCACGGGTAGCCCCAGGCCTCTTCAGTTCTGACCACACTGGTGCAAGTCTAACCCCAGTTGCCTACGTCTCTGAGGGCAGTCTTGCTTCCAGGAGTCTCCTTGACAGAGCGGGCAGGGCTTTGGTGATTTTTGGTACCCAGGCTTAGGGCATTCATGCCTAAAATGCCCATCTCTGCCACAGAGGAAACAAGTCCTGGGCCCAGTTCCTTGGGCTGGTTTCCCTTTATCAAACCTCAGAGGCCCAAATTTGACTTTCTGCAAGGCCATCATGAACGCCTCTGCCTTTTGCTTGTCTCCCTGTCCTTATCCTTCCTCTCCTCATCTCTATTATAGAAAACTGATGTGGTGACTTTCAGGATGTTCTCCAGATTTTGTTCTGGGCCAAACGCCAATTTCTGTAACTTCCTCCTGATATCTGGAGCCGACTGAGTGATGAATTTTTCCTTAAGAACAATTGCCTTCCGAGAACTCTGGGGGCATACAGGTATGTTTCACGAGTGCCTCCCTGGGTCATTCCAGAAAGACTGAGGGGCTCTCTTTTTCTTCCTGTATTACTGCTGATAGTTTAGAATAATTCAGACGTTTTACTCATGCTCGTTTTAGCCCTTCTGGGATACAGGTTATAAAGTGGTTCCAGTATCGGTATTGTCTGCATCTTGGCCTCACTCAGGGTCAGTGAATGGCACTGCCTGACACCAGTGGGAACTCAGGTTAATTCCTCTGGAGCTTTGCCACCTGCATTTACTGTGTACCAATCATCTCCAAACTCTAAGCCTCCCCTGGTCACCTTTTCTTTCTCCCCTCTGGTAAGGGTTTGGTACAATATAAGCATAACATCCTTCCAGGTCCACTCAATGTCAAGATGAGTCCTTGGAAGGCTTCTATGTACTTGTCTGGGTCATATGAAATCTTACCCAGGTCCTGTTTGATTTGCCTCAAGTCTTGGAGGGAGAAGGGGACATGGACCCTAGCCAGTCCCCATTCTCCATTGGATACTTCTTGTAGTGACAATAAGGATGGATATAACTTTTTTTACCCCCTGTGGAGCCTGGTGGGGCAATCGGCCCAGTGGTACTTGGGGATGTCTTTCTCCTGTGCTCTGACTCTTAGGGTCTCAGCAAGCAGACCTGGACCTGGACTGGGTGGGCATGGTGGGGCTGATGAGGGGGAGTTAATGTTCAGAGTTGGGTCAGGAATCAATCCACATTTTTGGCATATTCTTTTATTTTCCCTAAGGGCAAAGAAAGCCAGTACATATGGGACTTCTGACCATTTCCTTCCCTTGTGGCACAATAAATCTAGCTGCATGATCTTGCTGTATTGAATACTTCCCTCAGGAAGCCAAGTCTCTCCATCAGAGAGTGTGCATTGAGGCCAGGCTTGTGTGCAGAATATAAGTCACTTATTCTTCAGGGTCTGGGGATCAAATTGCTCCCTGTTCTTCAGAATGCACTCCAGACGTGTGTCTGGCTTTAGACTTGAAGAGGAAGCTCCCATTGGGAAAGGAAAACAGGAACAGGTGTCCAGCAACTGGCCTGAGGCTTCATACTGGCGCATCCCCTACATGTGGGAGCCTGAGAGAACAGTAATAATTCATCTCCCTCTCTGGCCTGCTGGACTTAATCACTCCTTACCAGCGTGGCCCATACCTTGATTTACCTCTTGCCTTCCCACTAGGCAAGGGTAGTTTCAGAGCTCTGGTTATAGTGGGACCTCACCAGTGTGCTCTTACTCTGCTCCTTCTGGGAGTTCTGATCCAGACCCTAGTTTCCTCTGCACAGGCCTCATCATAGTACACTTGGGCCGGGTGTGTATGTTAGATTTCCTTAGTGCACCATTCAAATAGCCTCCTAATGCATAGCTCAAGGAAAGAAGGGGATTTGTCTTTCTTCACCCTGAAGTTTGTTGGGGCTAATGCCCTTTGAATTTCAGGGGACTCTCTCAACCATAGGGTAGGGTCATCCCTTGAGTGGCCTCTGCCTGTCCGATCAAAGAGAATTAAGTGCAGGGACTGTGTGACCTTTCCCTGAGAAAAGAGTGGTCAGTCAGAGTCACAAGCCTGTTCTGCTTCCCTGGGGCTGCAGAGAAGGCAATGCCACAGACCCAGGAGGGCTGCCTCAAAGGAAGGGAGGTCAGCAGGATGGAGCCACGGCCTGAGTTCAGACGGACCATGGAGATTCCAAGGGCAATACTTATGAGTATGGACCTATAATTTTGAGAGTGGTTCCTGTCATGAGACTGGAATCACCCTCCTTGAGAGGTCCTGCAGGAAGATGCTGCTTGTGGGAGAGGGACCTTGAAATCTGGGGAGTTTTATGAGGGGCTCCCTTCTCTATGTGCTTCTGCCAGGAATATGGAGGCACAGAGTCGGTGATATATCTCCCCAAAACAAAGCACAAAGATTTTCCTCACACATATGTCAACTATGGACTGTGACTTTTTTATTTTGGGCTCAGATTTTGGCCAGGTCAGAGGCCAGGTCAATGATGCTGGAAAATGCCTCTAGAGTGTGAAAGCGGTGAGGCATCTCAAGTTCTATGCCTGTCCAGTCTAGGAGGATCAAATGTGTGCCTGTATAAGGTTCTGAAGCCAGATAAGAGGCCTGAATATGGGGTCCACCTCACAAACCTCATTCACACTACATAGGAGAAGCTGGTGCAGTCCTAAAGGACCACCTGGAATGAAGAACAGGGGAACTATTCCCAAGGCCAGAGACAGAGTCAGACAGAGGCTGTCAAGGACAACTGTGATGGCAGGGGTGTAGGTACACTTAAACACCAGTTCCATCCACTGCCTGGGAATTATCCTGCTACGCACCCACTGTAGGAAATCTGGACTGTGAGATAGAATGTCAGGGGTCATCTGTGACTTTCGCATAGACAGCAGTCTAACAGGAGATTCACTCAGCCCAGAACCGAGATCCAAGGACCACTGTCTACTAGTCTGGTCTGCCTTAGGAGTCCACAGATTAGGATAGGAAAATAGGAAGTCAGCCCAGCCACTGCCTGACATTCCCATTGGGAGGAAGGGGATCAAGGAGCAGCAGATGTTGGGAAAGCTTTCACCTGACTTTTGAGACTGGTAGCTTATGCTAGTTATTTTAAGTGGATAACAGGACACACTTATGAGATAGTGAAAAAGTGCAGTGTTAGAGTCAAGAGCAGAAGTGAAGCATTGATCTCCTACCTTGTGGTGGTGAGCATCAAGTTCCATGAAATTGATGGAGGAGTCAAAGGCATACAGAGAGGATGTAAAGGAAGTAGGGAGCACCTCTGCCCCACACAAAGGCCAGGGCGGCCTGAAGAAGCAGGCTGAAAGAGAGAGAGAGACTCCTCATGGGTACCCGATTGGGTGGGCAGGGCCTAATTCCATACACATAGACCTTTGAGAAGCCGGTGAAGTGTGGCCTCAGCCTGGACTCTCACAATTGTCTGTGGCTTTCCTCAGTCCCTCGTAGCCAAGGAGATGCATTTGAAAGGGAATCCTGGCCTCCACTCTATCAACTTTCCCAGCTCCCAGGGGAGACAGGGGATCCACTGAGGGAGACGCAGGGAAGCCTATTGCTCAAGATGAGATCAGCACCCAGGATAGTCCCATTTAAATGGCTGACAAGTGCCCTAGGCGGCTTCCTTGTAGAAGGAGAGTGAAAGAAAAAGGAGAGCTCAGCTGCCAATACTCACCTCCGTAGATGATCCTGGATGAGCCTCGAAAAATGATGCCAGGGCTCTTGTTTGTGGAGTCAAAGAATGAACTTCATGAATGGCCAAGGTAGGAGATTTACAGGGAAACTTTTATTCAGGATAAGAGAAAGTATGCAACTCCTCACCGTTACAGGGGTTGGTGTCTAGGGTTTTATGCCTGCTGCAGTGGGAGCTGTGTGTTTTCTGTAAGTTCAGCTAGAATGCTGGTCATATTTTAACCTATCTCACTAAAGGCTACCCTGTTTTAAACTAATGTGCCTACATGACTACGGACAGCAAGCTGTTGCATATCACTGGGGGTGGGGGCCTTCTCTGTACATTGCTACATTGTTCCAGCCTCAAGCACCCTGTTTTTTTCTCTACATTCCTGAAGCCTTAGTAAGACTGTCCTTTTCTAGGGCCCACACTCTGCTCTAACTCGGTAGGGATTACTCCCTGCAGCCTCCCTATTTCACTAATTTTTTAAAATACAATGCTGGATTCATTTTTGTTTGGTCTGTTGCTGTTGTGTTTTGACAGTGATTTTAATGTATGTGAAATTTGGGCATATGATGTGAGAATCAAATATAGTTTATTCAATGCCTATTTTTCCCTATATCATTTATTTATTTATTAAGGTATTATTGATATACACTCTTATGAAGGTTTCATGTGAAAACAATGTGGTTACTACATTCACCCATATTATTGTGTCCCCCCATACCCCATTGCATTCACTGTCCATCAGTTTAGTAAGATGCCACAGAGTCCCTATTTGTTTTCTCTGTGCTATACTGTCTTCCCCATCATCCCCCGTACACACCATGTGCACTAAACATAATACCCCTCAATCCCCTTCTCCCTCTCTCCCCACCTGCCCTCCCACACCCCTCCCCTTTGGTAACCGCTAGTCCCTTCTTGGAGTTTGTGAGTCTGCTGCTACTTTGTTCCTTCAGTTTTGCTTCACTGTTATACATCACAAATGAGGGAAATCATTTCATACTTCTCTTTCTCTGCCTAGTTTATTTCACTGAGCATAATACCCTCTACCTCCATCCATGTTGTTGCAAGTGGTAGGATTTGTTTCTTTCTTATGGCTGAATAGTATTCCATTGTGTATATGTACCACCTCTTCTTCATACATTCATTTACTGATGGACAGTTAGGTTGCTTCCATATCCTGGCTATTGTGAATAGTGCTGCAATAAACATAGGGGTGCATATGTCTTTTTGAATCTGAGAACTTGTATTCTTTGGGTAAATTCCTAGGAGTGGAATTCCCAGGTAAAATGGTATTTCTATTTTTGTTTTTTTGAGGAACATCCATATTCCTTTCCACAATGGTTGAGCTAGCTTACATGCCCACCAGCAGTGTAAGAGGGTTCTCCTTTCTCTGCATCCTCTCCAGCATTTGCTGTTCTTAGTCTTTTCAATGCTGGCCATCCTAAATGGTGTGAGGTGATATCTCATTGTAGTTTTAATTTGCATTTCCCTGATAATTAGTGATGTGGAGCATCTTTTCGTGTGCCTGTTGGCCGTCTGAATTTCTTCTTCGGAGAGTTGTCTTTTCATATCCTCTGCCCATTTTTTAATTGGGTTATTTCCTTTTTGGGTGTTGAGGTGTGTGAGTTCTTTATATATTTTGGATGTTAACCCCTTGTCAGATATGTCATTTACAAATATATTCTCACAGGTAGATGTTTCACACCTGAGATTATTGAGAAAAACGCCTTTTAACTATGTAGAAAGTGACATATATTGAAACAAAATTAAATCCAGTGGAATTAAATTAAAGCAATTCACAATATATAAACTCACAATATATAAATTCACAATTTCTTAAACTAGAAGATAAACTTCTACATAAATAAGTAGCATATATGGACATAAATTGTTTAAAAAGAGGTGTGCACTTCTGCCTTACAAAACATCATGAATGAGCTATAAAAACGTTAATGTAGAAACTCAGCTAAAAATATACTCATGAGTATCCATTAAGAGATGAGACAAACCTCCAGTCAATACTAAAGAAATTATATTAAACCCCTGTGATTTAGGATGGCTTGTATACTGCAATAACTAACTGATACAGTAATCAGAGCAAACAGCATGAGGGAAATTGCAATGATCTGCTACTTTTTCTTTGGGCATATGTTCTTAGATAGGAGACAGCAATTCATTATTATGCTGTTAATAAATTGTATTTCAGATAATTGTCTTACAAATTGTGCATATGAAGTTCAATCATGGACACTTCTTCAGCCATTGGCCAATTATTCCTTTTACAGCTGCCATGTCTAATAATGATTTAAGAGCCTTCTTTATGTCTTTATTCCTCAGACTATAGATGAAGGGGTTCAGCATGGGTGTGACCATGGTGTACAACACTGAGGCTATTGCACTTGAGTGTGAGCTTTCAGGAACAGCCGAGCTAAGGTACACTCCTAGGCTTGTACAATAAAAAAGGGAGACAACTAAGAGATGAGATGCACAAGTAGAAAATGCTTTATACTTCCCCTGAACTGAAGACATTCCACATATGGAAGAAACTATGTTAGCGTATGAGTAAAGGATACCAGTGAGGGGTCCCACACCCAGCAGTCCAGCTCCAATATACATCACCATTTCATTAAGAAATTTGTCAGAACAGGCAAGTTGAATTACCTGATTGATTTCACAGAAGAAGTGGGGGATTTCCAAATCTGTACAGAATGACAGTCGCAACACCACTAAACTGTGTAACAAGGAATTCAGGATACTCATGATAAGGGACACAAGAAGCAAAAGTCCACAAAACTGGGGGTTCATAATGGCCATGTATTTCAGGGGGTGGCATATGGCCACAAACCGGTCATAGGCCATTACTGTCAGGATAAAGTTGTCCATCCCTAAAAAGAGTATGAAAAAATATATCTGGGTGATGCAGCCTTCATACGTTATAGCTTTGCTCTGTGTATGTATGTTAACTAGTATCTTTGGGATAGTGGTTGAGGTGAAGCAGATGTCTACAGAGGACAGGTTGGACAGGAAGAAGTACATGGGTGTGTGGAGATGGGGGTTTGAGCTGACAGCCAGGATGATGAGCAGGTTTCCAAACAGAGTGACCAGGTATACGGAGAGAAAAATCCCAAATATGATGGGCTGCAGTTGTAGTTCTTTTGATAATCCCAGAAGGAAAAATTCTGTAATATGTGAATTATTGCCAGATGCCATGTGCTGATGCTTGTGACTAGGAATGAAAAAATAATTATTAATTTTCACAAAAATTTCATGTATATTATGAATCTGATCCTCTTTAAGGGATCACCCATGACATGCCTTATTAAGAATTCCTGTCCCACTGTTAGTCTTTTTCCCAAGAGTTCATGAATTACACAGTTTTGATAAGAAATTTTTCCTAATGTGAAGAACATATATTGTTTTCTGACCATCTTCTGGGCACCACATACTAAGAAACAGAAGTCTCTACAGTGCAATGATTCAGAAATATCATGAGCAACTAAAATCATTTATCATGTCAGACAGTTTGGTGGCATAATGAAAAAGATATAGCTATAAAAGAAACTGTATGAATGTGTTATTTGTTACTGGGAGTCTGGAAAGACCTGCAAACAAGGTGGCATTTGAACAGAGAACTTAAGGAAGATGACAACGAATCTATATTCTGTGAATATTTGTTCCCTGAAGGTGAAGAGCCAGTTCAAGGATCCTGAGGAAAGCTTCACTTCAGGTAGTCAAGGATCAAAAAGGATCTAGTGTGGCAGGGTGATTGTGCAAGAAGGGGAGTGATAAGAGGGGGTGCCACGCAATGCTGATGAATTAGATGGCCTCCCTGTAACTGTTCTGGTGGGATTTTCAGAAAAGGGGAGTCACCAGTTACATGTTGTTTGTACCTTGAAATTCATTAATTTTGTTTCCTCACAAAAAAACAAATTGCGCGCACACACACACACTACAGCATACTATGGCCTCCTGGGGTTATGTTATTATCTGGCTTTTCTTACCCACAGCCACATGAAATAGGAAATTAGTGAATCAAGGCAAACATTTAGCATCAGATTATCTTTCCCTAAAATAAGTGGTAACGGTATCCAAATTTCAGTTGGTAAGCCTCCCATGGACATGTAAACAAAAGGATCCAAATTTATATGACTACTTTTTGTACCATATTGATAAAACAAAATTTCATTTAAAAAAACACAGAAAGAGAAAAGTTGGGCACAAGGGAAGAAAAATGACCTGATAAACTCATGTGTTTCCTGATAGTTTGTATAGAGAGGAAATAAACTTTTTGGTTCTGGCAGCATTGTAACCCCATTTCTATCTCCATAATACCCAGAATAATAAAGTAGCAAAAATCAAAGTATCCAAATGAGAAAGGACTGATACCTTTATAATGTGAAGACAATGTACAGATAGAACATACCAGTAGAAAAAAAAGGCAAAGGGATTAAATACACAATTTACAAAAGTGAAATGCACAATATTGAGGGATTTTTAAAGATTAAATAGTAAAATAATTTTCTAAATTATATTACATGAACTTTTGGAATCATAAATTCCTGTTGATAATTTCAGACCTAACACATAATAGCCGTTTGAAGTTGGAGAGCCAAGTGAAGCATTCTGAGTGTTAGTACTCTTGCCTAATAATGGTGGTAGCCATATCCATCCCCTTAAGTGGAACTGCAGATTTAGTCAATGTTTATTAACACATGGCCTAGTTCCTTTCTGTTAATCTGTGAATATGGGTCACTGGTGATGAGATGAGTTTGATTTTTTTTGTTGTTATTTCTCTCCAGTATGTCCAATGTTTCCCCACCTCTCAGGCCCCAACTCCACAGACTTATTTCAGTTCCTTGTTATCCCAGTCATCTGTTATGGTCTTTCACCCATCTAACCAATATTCACCTTGATCCAGATAAATATTTCTTTATTGAAAACTATTGAACTCCTGTACTTCAATGCCATCAGAGGTTTATTTGCAATTTTTTTACACCCTCTCCATTGTTACATCTTCATCTCATATTTCCAACTGTCTGCATCATCTCCTTCATGAGTTTTTTTAAACATTCCCAAAGTGAAACACATTCTCTTGCCCTTAATTAGGAGTAGAGCTATAATTGTGCAAGTTTTTATTTAATTCCATGTATTTTTTCCCCTGCTAAACTATTGGATGTCATGAAGCAAGAATAAATGTTACACACACTCCACCTTCCCTCCCTAGAATTAATTTAGTTTGGAATAGTGGCTGAACAAATATATATCCCATGAAGTAATGAGAGAATGAAAAGAAAGAAGGAAATGTAAAATAGGTGTGGACCACATGCTTGAGTAATGTTTTCCATATTCTGAGATTGTGACTCATTATGGAGTAGGTCTATGGTTTCTCAGAATTAAACAGAATACAATAAATGAAATGAAAATATATATATCAGAGTGCATTATACATAAAAGTGTACATACCAAATTATTTCATGGTTCTCTCTGTTGAGTAATGTATGCATGAGTGTGTGGTGTGCACATCTGTGGAGCTGAGTGTTTGGATGGATACACATGCTGGATCAAAATGTAAAAGGAACGTCTTATTGTGGAACACATACAAAAAATCTGGAATCAGCTCCAGTAAAGCCAATAGTTTTTGTGAAAGCCAGTGGCTGTCAAAGAGTAAATTCCACATGAAGAGCCTCACAGAAGAGACAAGTCGCAGAAAGGAAAGGCAGTGCTGGTTCTGGGACTGCTTCGGACTTGAGGGAGCACAGAATGACTGGACATTCGCAGCTTCCCTTGACTCATCGTGTTATCTGCCTGAAGTGCCTCATGTAATATTATTCCTGTACCTTGTCCACATTCATTAGGACAACTGTTTTTATGTGGTCCAAAAGTGGATGAGACAAGAGCTTTTATCAGTTTTCTTTCCCTTGTTTTTCTGGTGCTTTGCGATTTGATATCGTTTTTTTAGAAAAGTACAATGGGTACACTCTAGTCCTTTTTCTATTCCTTGTTATGCAAAAAGCCTCCCGACATGATGCTATATCAAATCTTGTATTTGCCATAACAATCTCTCCCTATTCTGCAAACCCTTTATTGTTCCTCAGGACATTATGTCGTACACTCATTTATTTTTATACTCTGTATTCTCCGTAATAATGCAATATCTGAGACTTCTGGGAAGATGGCAGCATGAGCAGGGCGGCGGAAATATCCTCCCAAAACCATATGTATTTTGAAAATACAAAAAATACAACTATTTCTAAAAAAGAGACCAGAAGATACAGGACAGCACACAGCCTGCAGCTACACCTGAGAGGACTCGGCACCCCGCAAGGCAGGTAAGATACGGAGATGCATCCCAGCAGGACCCGAACACTCCCCCACCCCAGCGCACTGGTGGGAGAAGAGGATTCAGAGCCGGGAGTGAGTGGAAGAACAGGCCCATGAAATAACCAGCCCTGGTGATCTGTGCCGGGAGCACTGACACACATTGCGTGGTGCATTGGAGATTGGAGAGACAGAGGGTGCAGGATATGAGCCTGGGAACGCAATGGGCCCTTGCAGCTGTCTCCCCGGGACAAAAGAAAAGGGTTCCCTTTTTTGTTAGTGGGCCTGAAGAGACAAGGGCCGAGGACCATCCCAGCATACTCAGCCCACCAGGCTGGGAGTCCTGGGGAACTTCGGACCCTTGGCTGGTGACTGGGAAAGAATAGCCGCACTCAGACTTCCCATTGAGATCAACAGCTTCGCATTCATTCCTACCCCGGCCAGAGCAACAAAGGACACCGCAGAGCGGTTCAGCTGCAGCTGTGCAATACTGGAGGAACAGGGCCACTTACACCATCCACAGAGAATCTACCCCGGGTGGGCGTTTTTTTTTTTTCTTTCATTCTTTTTTCTTTTCTTTTCTTTTCTGTTTTTCTTCGACCTGTTTCTCCCTTTTATTTCTTTTCTTAATATATTTTGGATTTTTTCTCTCACTTCTTTTTTCTTTTCTTTTTTTGTTTTCCTTTTTAAGTCTTAAAGAGCCCAACTGACATACATAGCACCTACCAGGGACGACTTCTATCGCCATGGAAACACAGGGGAATATGGTACAAACAAAACTCACCCAAATGACAGACAACACCACAGAGGGAACATGAAGGGATGGAAATGCACAGACTGCCTGAAAAAAAAATTCAGAACAAAAGTCAAAACCGTACATATGGATCCACAGAAAAATATGCAGGAGCTGACGGAGGAAGTGAAGGAAGTAAGGAAAGACAAAGCAGAATTGAGAAAAGGGATCGACGGGCTTGGCAGCAGACTGGACGAGATGCAAGACACTGTTAATGGAATTGATATCTGAGAACAGGAATACAGAGAAGCTGAGGCAGAGAGATAAAAGGATCTCTAGGAATGAAAGAATATTAAGAGAACTCTGTGACCAATCCAAGCAGAACAATATTCGCATTATAGGAGTACCCGAAGAAGAAGAGAGAGAAAAAGGGATAGAAAGTGTCTTTGAAGAAATAATTGCTGAAAACTTCTCCATGTAGGGGAACGAAATAGCCTCACAGTCCACAGAAGCCCACAGATTTCCCAACACAAGGGACCCAAGGAAGACAATACCAAAACAAAAAATAATTAAAATGGCAAAGATCAAAGATAAAGACAGAGTATTAAAGGTAGCTAAAGAGAGAAAAGAGATCACCTACAAAGAAAAACACATCAGAATATCATCAAACTTCTCAACAGAAACCTTACAGGCCAGAATAGAATAGGATGATATATTTAATGCAATGAAACAGAAAGGGCTTGAACCAAGAATATTGTATCCAACACGAATATCATTTAAATATGACAAAAGGATTAAACAATTTCCAGACAAGTGAAAGTTGAGACAGTTTGCCTCTCATAAACCACCTCTATGGGATATCTTAAATGGACTGCTCTAGAGGGAAGCACTCCTAAGGCTAAAAACAAGTCACCAGAAACAATAAAATCATAGCAAAGAAAGCAGACCATCCAAATACTAACTAAAGCAGAATAAAGCACCTAGTATATAAAGAATAGAGGAGGAAGAATAAGAAGGGAGAGAAATAAAGAAACATCAGATTGTGTTCACATAACTTAACAAGAAAGCTGTTAGATTGTTAGATAGTAAAGAAGCACCCCTTGAACCTTTGGTAACCACGAATCTAAAGCCAGCAATGGCAATAAGTACATATCTATCGATAATCACCCTAAATGGAAATGGACTGAATGCACCAAACAAAAGACACAGAGTAACAGAATGGATAAAAAAAGCAAGACCCATCTATATGCTGCTTACAAGAAACTCACCTCAAACCCAAAGATATACACAGACTAAAAGTGAAGACATGGAAAAAAATATTTCATACAAACAACAAGGAGAGGAAATCAGGTGTTGCAGTACTTGTATCAGACAAAATACACTTCAAAATGAAGAACGTAGCAAGAGATAAAGAAGGACATTACATAATGATAAAGGGGTCTCTCCAACAAGAGGATATAACGACTATAAATATATATGCATCCAACACAGGAGCACTGACATATGTGAAACAAATACAAACAGAATTAAAGGAGGAAACATAAAGCAATGCATTCATTTTAGGAGACTTCAACACACCACTGACTCCAAAGAACAGATCAACAGGACAGAAAATAATTAAGGACACAGACGCACTGGACAACACACTAGAACAGATGGACCTAACAGACATCTACAGAACTCTAAACCCAAAAGCAACAGGATACACATTCTTTTCAAGTGCACATGGAACATTCTCCAGAAGAGACCACATCCTAGGACACAAAAAAAGAATCTCAATAAATTCAAAAACATTCAAGTCCTACCAACCAACTACTCAGATGACAAAGGTATAAAACTGGAAATAAATTTTAGAAAGAAATCAAAAAGGTTCACAAATACATGGAGATTTAACAACATTCTCGTAATAAATCAATGGGTTAATGACCAAATCAAAACAGAAATCAAAGAATATATGGAGAATAATGACAACAACAACACAAAGTTACAACTTCTGTGGGACGCAGCAAAGGCAGTTCTAAGAGGAAAGTATATTGCAATCCAGGCCTATTTAAAGAATGAAGAACATTCCCAAATTAATAGTCTAAAGACACAATTACTGAAATTGGAAAAATAAGAACAAATGAGAGCAAAGTCACCAGAAGGAGGGCACAATAAAGATCAGAGAGGAAATAAACAAAATTGAGAAGAATAAAACAGTAGAAAAAAATCAATGAAACCAAGAGCTGGTTCTTTGAAAAAAAAATAGATAAACCACTAGCCAGACTTATTAAGAGAAAAAGAGAATCTACACATATAAACAGATTCAGAAATGACAAAGGAAAAATAATGATGGACCCCACAGAAATACAAAGAATTATAAGAGGATATTATGAGAATCTATATGTTAACAAGCTGGAAAACCTAGAGGAAATGGACAACTTCTTAGAAAAATACAACCTTCCAAGACTTACCAAGCAAGACACAGAAAAACTAAACAGACCAATCACCAGCAACGAAATTGAATCGATAATCAAAAAACTACCGAAGAACAAAACCCCTGAACCAGAAGGATTCACCTCTGAGTTCTACCAGACATATAGAGAAGAAATAACAGCCACTCTCCTTAAAGTTTTTCAAAAAATAGAAAAGAAGGGAATACTTCCAACTCATTCTATGAAGCCAGCATGACTCTAAAACCAAAACAGGGCAAAGACCCCACCAAAAAAGAAAATTACAGACCAATATGCCTGATGAACGTAGATGCAGAAATACTCAACAAAATATTAATAAAATGAATTGAAAAATACATCTAGAGAATCATACACCTTGATCAAGTGGGACTCGTCCAAGGGATTCAAGGATGGTACAACATTAGAAAATTTATCAACGTTATCCAACACATCAACAAAAAGAAGAACGAAAACCACATGATCATATCCAAAGATGCTGAAAAAGCATTTGACAAAATTCAACATCCATTCATGATTAAAACTCTCAACAAAATGGGTATAGACCGCAAGTACCTCAACATCATAAAGGCGATATATGACAAACCCAGAGCTAACATCATACTTAACAGTAAGAAGCTGAATGCTTTTCATCTAAGATTGGGAACAAGACAGGGATGCCCACTCTCTCACTGTTATTCAACATCGTACTGCAGGTCCTAGCCATGGCAATCAGTAAAAACAAAGAAATACAAGGCATCCAGATTGGTGAAGAAGAAGTCAAATTGTCACTATTTGCAGATGTCATGGTATTGCACATAAAAAACTGTAAAGACTCCACTCCAAAACTACAAAAACTAATATCTGAATTCATCAAAGTGGCAGGATACAAAATTAACACACAGAAATCTGTTGCTTTCCTATATACTGACGATGAAATAACAGAAGGAGAAATCAGAAAAACAATTCCATTCACAATTACATCCAAAAGAATAAAATACCTAGGAATAAACTTAACGAAGGAAGTGAAAGACCTGTACTCTGAAAACTACAAGACACTCCTAAGGAAATTAAAGAGGACACAAACAAACATAAATTCATCCCATGCTCTTGGCTAGGAAGAATAAATTTTGTCAAAATGGCTATACTACCTAAAGCAATCTACAGATTCAACATAATCCCTATTAAACTACCAACAGCTTTCTTCAATGAACTGGAACAAGTAATTCTAAAATTCATATGGAACCACAAAAGACCCGGAATAGCCAAAGCAATCCTGAGAAGGAGGAATAAAAATGGGGGAATTACGTTCCCTGACTTCAAGCTCTACTGCAAAGACAACGTAATCAAGACAGTTGGGTACTGGTGAAAAAAGGGAACCACAGAACAGTGGAAAAGAATAGAAAATCCAATCATTAACCCAATCATATACAGTCAATTAATATTTGATAAAGGAGACTTGGATATACAATGGGGAGATGACAGCCTCTTCAGCAGCTGGTGTTGGAAAAACTGGACAGCTACATATAATAGAATGAAACTGGACTACTGTCTAATCCATACAAAAAGGTAAACTCAAGGTAGACCAAAGACCTGAATGTAAGTCATGAAACCATAAAACTCTTAGAAGAAAGCATAGACAAAAATATCTTGTCCATAAACATGAATGACTTCATCACGAACATATCTCCCCGGGCAAGGGAAACAACAGCAAAAATGAACAAATGGGACTATATCAAACTGAAAAGCTTCTGTACAGCAAAGGACACCATCAGTAGAACAAAAAGACATCGTAAAGTATGGGACAATATATTCATAAATGACGTATCCAATAGGGGTTGACATCCAAAATATATAAAGAACTCATGCACCTTAACAAACAAAAAGCAAATAATCCAATTAAGAAATGTGCAGAGGACATGAATTGACAATTCTCCATAGCGGAAATTCAGATGTCCAACAGGCACATGAAAAGATGCTCCACATCACTAATCATCAGAGAAGTGTAGATTAAAACCGCAATGAGATATCACATCACACAAGTGAGGATGGCCAACATCCAAAACACAAACAACAACAAATGTTGTTGAGGATGTGGAGAAAGGGGAGCCCTCCTACACTGCTGTGGGAATGCAAATTAGTTCAACCATTGTGGAAAGCAGAATGGAGGTTCCTCAAAAAACTCAAAATAGAAATACCATTTGACCCAGGAATCCCACTCCTAGGAATTTACCCTTAGAATGCAGCAGCCCAATTTGAAAAGACAGATGCACTCCTATGTTTATCTCAGCACTACTTACCATAGCCAAGAAGTGGAAGCAACCTAAGTGTCCACCAGTAGATGAATGGATAAAGAAGAGGTGGTACATATACACAATGGAATATTATTCAGCCATAAGAAGAAAAGAAATCCTACCATTTGCATCAATATGGATGGAGCTAGAGGGTATTATGCTCAGTGAAATAAGCCAAGCCGAAAAAGACAAGTATCTAATTATTTCACTCCTATGTTGAGTATAAGAACAAAGAAAAAAAGTGAAGGAACAAAACTGCAGCAGACTCACAGAACCCAAGAACGGACTTATAGTTACCAAAGGGAGAAGGACTGGGGAAGATGGGTGGGAATGGAGGGAGGGGGAGAAAGGGGCCTTATGATTAGCAGATGTGTAATGTTGTGGGGACACAGGGAGGGCTGTACAACTCAAAGAAGACAAGTAGTGATTCTATAGCATCTCACTACGCTGATGGACAGTGACTGTAATGGGGTTGGTAGGTGGGACCTGATGAAGGGGGTAGCTTAATAACCATAATATTGTACACGTAATTGTAGATTAATTATACCAAAATAAATTATAAAAAATGTACATATAATATCCAAATGATGAGGGACCTCATATTTGTTTACTTTTGTGGTTTCACAAAGTTGTATAGTTAGACAGAAATAAATTATTTAAAAAATGAGAATTAAAAACAAAATAATGATGGCAACGTGAGCAGGGCTGCAGAAATCTCCTCCCAAAACCATATGTATTTATGAAAATACAACAACTACAAATTTTCTTAAAAAAGAGATGAGAAAATATAGGACAGCACATAGCCTGCAGCTGTACCTGAGAGTACTTGGCACCCTGGGAGGCGGGTAAGATACAGAGCCACAACCCAGCGGGACCTGTGCACTCCCCTACCCCAGCACATCGGCAGGCGGAGAGGATTCAGCACCGGGAAGAGTGGAAGTACAACTTGGGAAATAACCAGCCCCGGTGATGTGCGCCAGGAGAGCGCTGACACACATCACACGGTGTGCAGAGATTGGAGAGACAGAGGGTGCAGAATCTGAGCAGGGAATGCACCCGAGTCCTTACATCCATCTCTCAGGAAGAAAAAAAAAGAATGAAAAGTGCGTGCTTTTTTCAGCGGTCTTAAAGAGGCAGGAGACCAGGAGAGGAGCTGGATCACCCAAGCACACTGAGCCGAGCAGGCAGGGACTCCTGGGGATATTCGGACCCCTTAGATTGCGACTGGGAAAGATGGCTGCACTTAGACTTCCCACAGAGATCCACAGCCTCCGATTCTTTCCAACCCCAGGAACAGCTATAAAGGGCCCTGCAGAAAAGCGTGGCTACAGCTGCGGAATAGTGCAGCAACAGTGACACCTACAGCATCCCCACAAAATCTACAAACAGTGGGCGTTTTTCCTTTTTTGCTGTTGTTGGGTTTTTTTGGTTTTTTTCTTATTTATTTGCTTTTTGTTTTTTCTTCTCTTTCTTTTCTTTTTTCTTTTTTTTTCTTTTTAAAGTCTTAAAGAGCCCAGAAGACATATGTGTCAACTACCACCAACAACTTCTGTAGCCATGAAATTACAGAGGAATATGGTCCAGACTAAGATCAACAAGACAACACCAGAGAGGGAGCCTGAAGGGATGGAAATGAACAATCTTCCTGAAAAAGACTTCAGAGTAAAAGTCATAACCATAGTGATGGATCTACAGAAATGTGCAAAAGCCGAGGGAGGAGGTGCTGGAATTGAGGAAAGACAATGCAGAAATCAGACAAGCAATTGACGGGCTTAACAGCAGACTGGACAAGATGCAGGAGACTGTTAATGGAATAGAAATCAGAGAACAGGAATACAGAGAAGCTGAGGCAGAGAGAGATAAAAGGATCTCTAGGAATGAAAGAATATTAAGAGAACTCTGTGACCAATCTAAGCAGAACAATATTCGCATTGTAGTAGTACCAGAGGATGAAGAGAGAGAAAAAGGGATAGAAAGTGTCTCTGAAGAAATAATTGCTGAAAAATTCCAAATTTTGCGGAAGGAAATAGTCTCACAGTCCATGGAAGCCCACGGATCTCCCAACACAAGGGACCCATGGAAGACAACACCAAGACACATAATAATTAAAACGGAAAAGATCCAACATAAAGACAGAGTATAAAAGGCAGCTAGAGAGAGAAAAAAGATCACCTACAAAGGAAAACCCATCAGACTATCACCAGACTTCTCAACAGAAACCTTACAGGCCAGAAGAGAATGGCATGATATACTTAACATAATGAAACAGAATGGACTCGAACCAAGAATATTGTATCCAGCACGGTTATCATTTAAATATGTTGGAAGGATTAAAAAATTCACAGAAAAGCAAAACTTGAGAGAGTTTGCCTCTCATTAACCACCACCACAGGATATCTTAAATGGACTGTTCTAGAGGGAAGCACTCCTAAGGCTAAAAAAATGTCACCAGGGAAAATAAAATCATACCAAAGAAATCAGACCATCCAAATACTAACTAAAGGCAAAGAATAAAACACCTAGTATATAAAGAATGGAGGAGGTAGAATAAGAAGGGAGATAAATAAAGAAACATTAGACAGTGTTTACAAGAACTTAACAAGAAAGTTAAGTTAGATTGTCAGATAGTACAGAAGCAACCCTTGAACCTTTGGTAACCATGAACCTAAGCCAGTAATGGCAATAAGTACATATCTATCGATAACAAAACTAAATATAAATGGACTGAATGCACCAATCAAAAGACACAGAGTAATAGAATGGATAAAAAAGCAAGACCCATCTATATGCTGCATGCAAGAAACTCACCTCAAACCCAACGAAATACACAGGCTAAAAGTGAAGGGACGGGAAGAGATATTTCATGCAAAATACAAGGAGAAAAAAGCAGGTGTTGCTCTACTTGTATCAGACAAAATACACTTCAAAACAAAGAACTTTGCAAGAGATAAAGAAGGAAATTACATAATGATAAAGGGGTCAGTCCAACAAGAGGATATAACCATTATAAACATATATGTACCCAACACAGGAGTGCCAGCATATGTGAAACAAATAATAACAGAATTAAAGGAGGAAATAGAATGCAATGCATTCATTTTAGGAGACTTCAATACAGCACTCACTCCAAAGGACATATCAACCAGACAGAAAATAAATAAAGACACAGAGGCACTGAACAACAGACTAGAACAGATGGACCTAACAGACATCTACAGAACTCTAAACCCAAAAGCAATAGGATGCACATTCTTCTCAAGTGCACATGGAACATTTTCCAGAATAGACCACATACTAGGCCACAAAAAGAACCTCAGTAAATTCAAAAATATTGAAGTCCTACCAACCAACTTCTCAGATCACAAAGGTATAAAACTAGAAATAAATTTTAGAAAGAAATCAAAAAGTCTCACAAATATATGGAGACTTAACAACATTCTCCTAATTAATTAATGGGTTAACGAACAAATCAAAACAGAAATCAAAGAATATATGGGGACTAACGACAACAACACAAACCCACAACGTCTGTGGGATGCAGCAAAGGCAGTTCTAAGAGGAAAGTATATTGCAATCCAGGCCTATTTAAAGAATGAAGAACATTCCCAAATTAATAGTCTAAAGACACAATTATTGAAATTGGAAAAATAAGAACAAATGAGGCCCAAAGCCACCAGAACGAGGGACATAATAAAGATCAGAGAAGAAATAAATAACATTGAGAAGAATAAAACAATAGAAATAATCAATGAAACCAAGAGCTGGTTCTTTGAAAAAATAAAAGATAAACACCTAGCCAGACTAATTAAGAGACTCTACACACATAAACAGAATCAGAAATGAGAAAGGAAAAATAGCAATGGACCCCACAGAAATACAAAGAATTACAAGAGGATCTTATGAGAATCTATATGTTAACAAGCTGGAAAACCTAGAAAAAATGGACAGGTTCTTAGAAAAATACAACCTTCCAGGACTCACCAAGCAAGAAACAGAAAAATTAAACAGACCAATCACCAGCAACGAAATTGAATCGATAATCAAAAAACTACCCAAGAACAAACCCCCCGGACCACATGGATTCACCTCTGAATTCTACCAGACATATAGAGAAGAAATAACAGCCATTCTCTTTACGTTTTCCAAAAAATAGAAGAGAAGGGAATACTTCCAAACTCACTCTATGAAGCCAGCATCACTCTAATACCAAAACCGGGCAAAGACCTCACCAAAAAAGAAAATTACAGACCATTATCCCTGATGAACGTAGATGCAAAAATACTCAACAAAATATTAGCAAAATGAATTCAGAAATACATCTAGAGGATCATACACCATGACTAAGTGGGATTCTTCCGAAGGATTCAAGGATGGTACAACATTAGAAAATCCATCAACGTCATCCACCACATCAACCAAAAGAATAACAAAAACCACATGATCATCTCCAAAGGTGCTGAAAAAGCATTTGACAAAATTCAGCATCCATTCATGATTAAAACTCTCAACAAAATGGGTATAGACCGCAAGTACCTCAACATCATAAAGCCCATATATGACAAACCCACAGCTAAATCATACATAACAGTGGGAAGCCAGAAGCTTTTCATCTAAGATTGGGAACAAGACAGGGATGCCCACTCTCTCACTGTTATTCAACATCATAGTGGAGGTCCTAGCCATGGCAATCGGTAAAAACAAAGAAATACAAGGCATCCAGATTGGTGAAGAAGAAGTCAAATTGTCACTATTTGCAGATGACATGACATTGTACATAAAAAACTGTAAAGACTCCACTCCAAAACTACTAGATCTAATATCTGAATTCATGAAAGTGGAAGTACACAAAATTAACACACAGAAATCTGTTGATTTCCTATACACTAACGATGATGTAACAGAAGGAGAAATCAGAAAAACAATTCCATTCACAATTACATCCAAAGAATAAAATACCTCGGAATAAACTTAACAAAGAAGTGAAAGTCCTATACTCTGAAGACTTCAAGACACTCCTAAGAGAAATTAAAAAGGACACAAACAAATGGAAATTCATCCCATGGTCTTGGCTAGGAAGAATAAATATTGTCAAAATGGCTATAGGACCTAAAGCAATCTACAGATTCAACACAATCCCTATCAAACTACCAACAGCTTTCTTCAGTGAACTGGAACAAGTAATTCTAAAATTCATATAGAACCACAAAAGATCCCAAACAGCCAAAGTAATCCTGAGAAGGAGGAATACAAAGAGGGGAATTATGCTCCCTGACTTCAAGCTCTTCTACAAACCCACAGTAATCAAGACAATTTGGTATTGGCACAAAAACAGACCCACAGACCAGTGGAACACAATACAAAATCCAAACATTAGCCCAATCATATACAGTCAACTAATATTTGATAAAGGAGCCTTGGATATACAATTGGGAGATGACAGCCTCTTCAGCAGCTGGTGTTGGAAAAACTGGACAGCTACATGTAAGAGAATGAACCTGGACTACTGTCTAACCCCATACACAAAGGTAAACTCAAGGTGGATCAAAGACCAGAATGTAAGTCATGAAACCATAAAACTCTTAGGAAAAAACATAGGCAATATCCTCTTAGACATAAACATGAGCAACTTCTTCATCAACATAACTCCCCGAGCAAGGGAAACAAAAGCATAAATGAAGAAGTGGGACTATACCAAGCTGAAAAGCTTCTGTACAGCAAAGGACACCATCAGTAGAACAAAAAGACATCCTACAGTATGGGAGAATATATTCATAAATGACGTGTCCGACAAGGGGTTGACGTCCAAAATATATAAAGAACTCATGCACCTTAACAAAAAAAAAAGCAAATAATCCAATTAAGAAATCGGCAGAGGACATGAATAGACACTTCTCTAAAGAACAAATTCAGATGGCCAACATGCACATGAAAAGATGCTCCACATCGCTAATCATCAGACAAATGCAGATTAAAAGCTCAATGAGACATCATCTCATACCAGTGGGGATGGCCAACATCGAAAACACAAACAACAACAAATGTTGGCGAGGATGTGGAGAAAGGGGAACCCTCCTGCACAGCTGATGGGAATGCAAATTAGTTCAACCATTGTGGAAAGCAGTATAGAGGTTCCTCAAAAAACTCAAAATAGAAATACCATTTGACCCAAGAATTCTGCTCCTAGGAATTGACCCTAAGAATGCAGCAGCCCAACTTGAAAAAGACATATGCACCCATATGTTTATCACAGCACTATTTACAGTAGCTAAGAAATGGAAGCAACCTAAGTGACCATTATTAGCTGAATGGATAAAGAAGATGTGGTACATATACACAATGGAATACTATTCAGCTATATGAAAGAAACAAATCCTGCCATTTTCAACAATATGGATGGAGCTGGAGGATATTATGCTCAGTGAAATAAGCCAGGTGGAGAAAGACAAGTGCCAAATGATTTCCCTCATTTGTAAAGTACAACAACACAGCCAAACTGAAGGAATAAAATAGCATCAGACGCAGAGCTCCAAAAAGGAACTAGTGGTTAACAAAGGAGAGGGTTGTGGGAGGGCAGGTGGGGAGAGTTGGAGAAGGCTGTTGAGGAGTATTTTGTTTAGTACACATGGTGTGGGGGATCACGGGGAAAACAGTGTAGCACAGAGAAAGCAAACAGTGACTCTGTGGCATCTTACTACACTGATAGACAGTGACTGCATTAGGGTATGGGTGGGGACTTGATATTATGGGTAAATGAAGTAATCACATTGTTTTTCATGTGAAACCTTCACAAGAGTGTAAATCAATAATACCTTAATATAAATAAATAAATTAATTAATTAAAAAACATATGCACCTCTCTGTTTATTGCAGCACTATTTACAATAGCCAAGATATGGCAGCAAACTAAGTGTCCATCTGTAGGTGAATGGATAAAAAATATTTGCTACGTATACACAATGGAATACTCTTCAGCCATAACAAAGAAACAAATCATATCATTTGCAACAACATGGATGGAGCTAAAAGATATTATGCTCAGTGAAATAAGCCAGGTGGAGAAAGACAAGTGCCAAATGATTTCCCTCTTTTGTGGATATAAGAACAAAGCCAAACTGAAGGAACAAAATAGGAGACTCAGAGACTCCAAGAAGGAACTAGTGGTTCCCAAAGGGGAAGTGGGTGGGAGGGCGAGTGGGGAGGGAGGGAGAAGAGTATTGAGGGGTATTATGTTTAGTAAACATGGCGTGGGGGATCATGGGGAAATCATAGTATCTCATAGAAGGCAAATAGTGACTCTGTGGCATCTTACTACACTGAAGGACAGTAACTGCATTGGTGTATGGGTGGGGACTTAATAATATGGGTAAATGAAGTAACCACATATTTTTTTCAGTGAAACCTTCATAAGAGGGTATATCAATATTAGCTTAATAAAAACATTTTTTAAATTTATTTTGGTATCATTAATCTACAATTACGTGTGCAATATTATGATTATTAAACTACCCCCTCCAGCAGGTCCCCCCCACCAACCCCATTACAGTCACTGTCCATCACCATAGTGAGATGCTATAGAAACACTACTTGTCTTCTCTGAGTTGTAGAGCCCCCACTGTACCCCCCAACATTACATCTGCCAATCGTAAAGCCCCTTTTTCCCCCTTATCCCTCCTTTCCCACCCATCTTCCCCAGTCCCTTTCCCTTTGGTAACTATTAGTCCGTCCTTGGGTTCTGTGAGTCTGCTGCTGTTTTGTTCCTTCAGATTTTTCTTTGTTCTTATTCTCCACATATGAGTGAAATCATTTGATACATGTCTTTTTTTTCTTGGCTTATTTTACTGAGCATAATGCCCTCTAGCTCCATCCATGTTGATGCAAATGGAAGGATTTGTTTTCTTCTTATGGCTGAATAATATTCCATTGTGTATATGTAACACCTCTTGTTTATCCATTCATCTACTGATGGACACTTAGGTTGCTTCCATTTCTTGGCTATTGTAAATAGTGCTGCGATAAACATAGAGGTGCATCTGGCTTTTTCAAATTGGGCTGCTGCATTCATAGGGTAAATTCCTAGGGGTGGGATTCCAGGGTCAAATGGTATTTCTATTTTGAGTTTTTTGAGGAACCTCCAAACTGCTTTCCACAATGGTTGAACTAATTTGCATTCCCATCAGCTGTGTAGGAGGGTTCCCTTTTCTCCACATCCTCGACAACAGTTGTTCTTGTTTGTGTTTTCGATGTTGGCCATCCCCAGTGGTATGAGATGATATCTCATTGTGGTTTTAATCTGCATTTCTATGATGATTAGCAATGTGGAGCATCTTTTCATGTGCCTGTTGGCCATCTGAGTTTCTTCTTTGGAGAAGTGTCTATTCATGTCCTCTGCCCATTTTTTATTGGATTATTTGCTTTTTGTTTGTTAAGGTGCATGAGTTATTTATATATTTTTGATGTCAAACCCTTATCGGATATGTCATTTATGAATATATTCTCCCATACTGTAGGATGTCTTTTTGTTCTACTGATGGTGTCCTTTGCTGTACAAAAGCTTCTCAGCTTGGTAGAGTCCCACTTGTTCATTTATGCTTTTGTGTCCCTTCCCCAGGAAGATATGTTCATGAAGAAGTCGTTCATGTTTATGTCCAAGAGGTTTTTGTCTATGATTTTCTCTAAGAGTTTTATGGTTTCATGACTTACATTCAGGTCTTTGATCCATTTTCAATTTACATTTTTGTGGGAGTTAGACAGTAATCCACTTTCTCCAACACCAGCTGCTGAAGAGGCTGTCATTTCCCCACTGTATATCCAAGGCTTCTTTATCAAAGATTAATTGACTGTATATGTTTGGGTTAATGTTTGGATTTTCTTTTCTGTTCCACTGCTCTGTGGTTCTGTTTTTGTGCCAGTACCATATTGTCTTGATTACTGTGGCTTTGTAGTAGAGCTTGAAGTCAGTTAGCATGATTCCCCCTGTATTATTCCTCCTTCTCAATATACCTTTGGCTATTTGGGGTCTTTTGTGTTTCCATATGAATTTTAGAATTGTTTGTTCCAGTTCATTGAAGAGAGCTGGTGGTATTTTAAAAGGGATGGCGTTGAATACTTTGATTGCTTTTGGTAGTATAGCCATTTTGACAATATTTATTCTACCTGGCCAAGAGCATGGGATGAGTTTCCATTATTTAGTGTCCTCTTTAATTTCTCTTAGGAGTGTCTTGTAGTTTTCAGAGTACAGGTCTTTCACTTCCTTCGTTAGGTTTATTCCTAGGTATTTTATTCTTTTTGATGCAATTGTGAATTGTATTGTTTTTCTGATTTCTCTTTCTGTTAGTTCATTAGTGTACAGGAAAGCAACAGATTTCTGTGTATTAATTTTGTATCCTGAAACTTTGCTGAATTCAGATATTAGTTCTAGTAGTTTGGAGTGAAGTCTTTAGGATTTTTTATGTACAGTATCATATCATCTGCACATAGTGACAATTTGTTACCAATCTGGATGCCTTGTATGTCTTTGTTTTGTGTGATTGCCGAGGCTAGGACCTCCAGTACTATGTTGAATAACAGTGGAGAGACTGGGCATCCCTGTCTTGTTCCCTATCTTAGGTGAAAAACGTTCAGCTTCTGGCTATTAAGTATGATGTTAGCTGTGGGTTTGACATATGTGGCCTTTATTATGTTGGGGTACTTGCGGTCTATACTCATTTTGTTGAGAGTTTTAATCATGAATGGATGATGAATTTTGTCCAATGCTTTTTCAGCATCTATGGAGATGATCATGTGGTTTTCATTCTTCTTTTTGTTGATGTGGTGGATGATGTTGATGGATTTTCGAATGTTGTACTATCCTTGCATCCCTGGGATGAATCCCACTTGATCATGGTGTTTGATCCTCTTGATGTCTTTTTGATTTCGGTTTGCTAATATTTTGTTGAGTATTTTGCATCTACTTTCATCAGGATATTGGTCTGTAATTTTCTTTTTTGGTGAGGTCTTTGCCCGGTTTTGGTATTAGAGTGATGCTGGCTTCATAGAATGAGTTTGGAAGTATTCCCTTCTTTTCTATTTTTTGGAAAACTTTAAGGAGAATGGCTTTTATTTCTTCTCTATATGTGTGGTAGAATTCAAAGGTGAATCCATCTGGTTCGGAGGTTTTGTTCTTGGGTAGTTTTTTGATTACCGATTCTATTTCATTGCTGTTGATTGGTCTGTTTAGTTTTTCTGTTTCTGTCTTGGAAGGTTGTATTTTTCTAAGAAGTCCATTTCTACTAGGTTTTCCAGCTTGTTAGCATGTAGATTTTTGTAATATTCTCTTATAATTCTCTGTATTTCTGTGGGGTCCATCGTTATTTTTCCTTTGTCATTTCTGAATCTGTTTATGTGTGTAGATTCTCTTTTTCTCTTAATGAGTCTGGCTAGGGGTTTATCTATTTTGTTTATTTTTTCAAAGAACCAGCTCTTGGTTTCATTGATTTTTTTTCTATTGTTTTACTATTCTCAATTTTATTTATTTCTTTTCTGATATTTATTATGTCCCTCGTTCTGGTGACTTTGGGCCTCATTTGTTTTTATTTTTCCAATTTCAGTAATTGTGTCTTTAGACTATTCATTTGAGAATATTCTTGCTTCTTTAAATAGACCTGGATTGCAACATACTTTTTCCTCTTAGAACTGCCTTTGCTGCATCCCACAGAAGTTGTAGCTTTGTGTTGTTGTTGTCATTAGTCTCCATATATTCTTTGATTTCTGTTGTGATTTGGTCATTAACCCATTGATTAATTAGGAGAATGTTTTTAAGTTTCCGTGTATTTGTGAGCATTTTTGGTTTCTTTCTAAAATTTATTTCTAGTTTTATACCTTTGTGATCTGAGAAGTTTGTTTTAGAATTTCAATATTTTTTAATTTATTGAGGTTCTTTTTGTGGCCTTGTATGTGGTCTATTTTGGAAAAGTTTCCATGTGCAATTGAGAAGAATGTGTATCCTGCTGCTTTTGTGTGGAGTGTTCTATAGATGTCTGTTAAGTCCATCTGTCCTAGTGTGTTGTTCAGTGCCTCTGTGTCCTTACTATTTTCTGTCTTGTTGGTCTGTCCTTTGGAGTAAGTGGTATGTTGAAGTCTCCTAAAATGAATGCATTGCATTCTATTTCCTCCTTTAATTGTGTTAGTATTTGTTTCACATATGCCGGCGCTCCAGTGTTGGGTGCATATATATTTATAATGGTTATATCCTCTTGTTGGACTGACCCCTTTATCATTATGTAATGTCCTTCTTTATCTCTTTCTACTTTCTTCATTTTGAAGTCTATTTTTTCTGATACAAGTACTGCAACACCTGCTTTTTTCCCCTTGTTTTTTGCATGAAATATCTCTTTCCATCCCTTCACTTTTAGTCTGTGTGTATCTTTGGGTTTGAGACGAGTCTCTTGTAAGCAGCATATAGACGGGTCTCGTTTTTTTATCCATTCTATTACACTGTGTCTTTTGAGTGGTGCATTGAGTCCATTTACATTTAGGGTCATTATCAATAGATCTGTACTTGTTGTGATTGCTGGCTTTAGATTCGTGGTTACCAAAGGTTCAAGGGTTGCTTTTTTACTATCTGACAATCTAACTTAACTATCTTGCTTAGTTATTGTAAACACAGGCTTATGTTTCTTGCAGCATTCTCACAGTGTCCAAGAATGCACTTAAAGTTACCAAAGGGAAAGGGACTTGGGAGAATGGGTGGGAAGGGAGGGATAAGGGGAAAATAAGTGGTATTACATTTAGCAGACATAATGTGGAGGGGGCACGGGGAGGGCTGTACAACACGGAGAAGACAAGTAGTGATTCTATAGCATCTTACTACGCTGATGGACAGTGACTGTAATGGGGTAAGTGGTACGAATATGATGATGGGGGAGTCTAGCAAACATAATGTTACTCATGTAATTGTAGATTAATGATAGCAAAATAAAAAATGTATAGGCAGTGATTGGCGGATGCAAATGAATGTGGTCTAGTCTACAAGATGCCTGGTAATGACTGCTATTTACAAAATCAAATCTAACTACAAAAGATAAAATGTTGAATAAAAGGGAAAAGATTTGAAATAAGATGCTAATGACTATAAAAGGTTATTTATTTCTATTAAGGATGCCGAAGAACTTTCTATGTTAAAAGGGAGCACTATATAACCAAGTGACAGTGTTAAGTGTTTGCCTTGTGACATATTAAAAACAATTTTTGTGTGAATACTTAACTTGAGAGAAGATACTGAAAAATATGTTTTTTCTCAAATTCTGTGGCAAGATAGTATGTGCCTTCATTGTTCAGGATCTATCTAAAAATACAGATTATATTTAGATACACCTCATCTTAATTATTTACAATTCCCTCACTGCACTGAGAGCTCTACACTTCGCTACAAATTTCTTGAGATATGTTCTAAATTCGTGGTACAATTTTATCCAATTTCCTCTGCATTCTCTTTCAATCAGACTTCCATTCCCTTCACTTAATTTCAACTATAATCCTTACATTGTTAAATCTAAAAGACACTTATTGTTTTAATATATTAAATTAATTAAATAAAAATTAGCTAGTCAACCAAGCACACAAACATGGTGATTATTTGTCTCTGGGCTAGTTCAGTTCTCACCTGCCCTAAGACAAAATATATTGGCCTCCATTCTCTCTGAACATTTCCTGAAGTGCTTACTAGGTTATCCGACTCACCTACATGTAGTCTCTAGGAAGAAGATTTCGGTGTGGAAGTCTGAATTTCTCCCTGGTTGGTTGATGGAGGCTGAAAGTCTCTCCCCAAAAAGACAGCAGGAAGGAGAGGACCGTCAGTCCCTGTGTCAGACCTAGAAATCCATAATTAATAAACATATCCCAAGGTTTCACACATTTAAGGACTGCTGCGGAGGAGATATTTACAGCTTTGAATATGAATTGCATCATCTCCCTGAATGTGCTCAATAAGCATATTTCCCTCATTACTCCAGCCCCTGAGAACATTTCCCTATGGAACACTACTCTGGGAAGTAAGTAATTTATTCCTACTTATTCTGTTTCCAAGAGACCAGGTTTGAAGTCAGAGGAGTGCAGTTTAGGACTGCATCTCCAAGAAGTCTCCTGCCTTCCCAATTCTGGCTTCCTTGCATCTTAACATAACCTTGAATTAATATTTTATGTAAATCTACATTCGAGAAATCTATCTTGAAAGATCCAATGGACCTCCAAAGTATTAACTTGTGTAGGAGGAACAGCACCTGATATATCCAGAAAATGGACGTTCCCTTCTTCAAGGAGAAGTGTTTTCCTTTGCTACAATAGTGTGTAGACTGTATTTATTACCTTCATGGTACTTTTTATGAATCTTTATTTATGCTTAGAACACAAATTAAGGACTATCATTTTGTCCAGCATTTAAAAAGGGTGTTAATTGTAACATATATTTAGAAAATTTTATGCACCATGGCCTGAGCTTAGAATCTTATTTGGTTTATCTTTTCTAATTTTAAAAATGTCCATAAGTGCCATACTATCATACTGTGTATCTGTATAAATGGTGCTGTAAAGGGTGAGCTGATCTGCCCTTGTGAACTGGGTAAAGATGAGCTTTGATTGGAACTCACTCAAGATGTCACCAGTTCTCGTGCTCTAGGCCAGTGGTTGTCTCCCAAGAGTAATTTTGCCTCCAGGGGGATCCTGGGAAATGTCTGGAGACATGTTCGGTTGTCACAGCTGGACTGCTGTGGCCAGCACCTGGAAGGTCGTAACATTTGCAGTTTGTACCTCCTTATCGCATTCACCTATTTCACTCATTCACTCACCCCCTCTATGGCAACCAACAGTCTGTTATCCATATTTGAGGGTCTGTTTATTTTTTGTCTCTATGTTGTTTTTTAGACTACACATATAAGAAAAATCATACGGTATTTTTCTTTCTCTTACTTGTTTATTTGACTTAGATGATACCCTCTAGGTACATCCATGTTGCAAATGGCAAGATTTCTTTCTTTTTATGGCTGAGTAATATTCTTTTGTGTGTATGTAACCCATGTTTATCCATTCATCTATTGATGGTATTTGTGTTGCTTCTATATCTTTGGTATTGCAAATAACACTGCAATAAAAATAGGTGTGCATATAACTTCCTGAATTACTGGTTTTGTTTTCTTCACATAAATTCCCAGAAGTTGAATTGCTGGGACATATTGCATTTCTATTTTGTTTTTTGAGGAGCCTCAATATTGTTTTCCATAGTGAATGGACTAATTTACATTCCTACCAATAAGATGGGAGGGTTCCAGTTTCACTACATCCTCACAAACACCTATTATTTCTTGTCTTTATATAGTGACAATTCTGACTGGTGTTAGGTGATAATTCATTGTAGTTTTGATTAACATTTCCCTAATGATTATTTGTGTTATCTTTTCATATGTCTGTTGGCCATATGTATGTTTTATTCAAATAATGTCTATTCAGGTCATCTGTACATTTTTTAATTAGATTATTTCATTTTTGTTGTTGAGTTAAATGAGTTCTTTATATAGTTTGGTATTACCCCCATATCAGATATATCATTTGTAAATATATTCTCTGAAAGTGATAGATTGCGTTTTCATTTTGTTGAATATTTCCTTTTCTATGCAGGAGTATTTTAGTTTGATAGTTTATATTTGCTTTGCTTTTCCTAGCCTGGAGAGACATGTGCAAAAATTTTTCTCTTTGTTGATGTTCAACAGTTTCCTGCTTATGTTTTCTTCTAAGGGTTTTATGGTTTCATGTCTTACATTTAGGTCTTTAACCCATACAGAGTTTAGTTTTGTGCATGGGGTTAGGAGGTAATTCAGTTTCATTTTCTTGCATGTAGCTGTCCAGTTTTCTCAACACCATTTATTGAAGAGACTGTCTTTTGTTCAATGTATATTCAGGGTTCCTTTGCCATATATTAATTGACCACATATGTCTGAGTTTATTTCTCATCTTTCTATTCTGTTCCATTGACCTATTAATCTGTTCTTCAGCCAGTTACATACTATTTCAATTATTGTCCCTTTGTAGTATATCTTGCAGTCATGGAGCCTAATACCTCCAGCTTTATTCTTCTTTCTTAAGATTGCTTTGGTTATGCAGGGTTTTGTGGTTACATATAAATTTAAGGATTATTTGCTCTAGTTCATTAAAAATACCATTGTTATACTGATATGGATTGCATTGAATCTGTAAATTGCTTTGGGTACATGGGCATTTTAACAATATTAATTCTTCCTATCTATGAGCATGACTTTCCACTGATTTGTATCTTCTTCAATTACTTTCATCAGTGCCTTATAGTTTTCAGAGAACTGGTGTTTCACTTTCTCAGTTAGGTTTATTAATAGGCATTTCATTCTTTTTGATGCAGTTGTAAATTGAATTATTTTCTTAATTTCTCTTTCTGCTAGTTTGTTGTTAGTGTCAAGGAATACAAATTTCTGGGCATTGTTTTTGTATTCTGCACTTTGCTGAATCAGTTTACTAATTTTAATAGTTTTTGAAGAAGTCCTTAGGGTTTTCTATATATAGTACAATGTCTCCTGTGAATAGTGACAGTTTAACTTCTTCTGTACCAATTTGGATTTTTTTTTTCTTGTCTGGTTGCCTTGGCTAGGACTTCCATTCCATGTCAAATAGTGGTGAGAGTGGGCATTCTTGCCATGGCTGTAGAGGAAAACATTTTTTATTTTCACCAGTGAGTATGACATTGGCTATGGTTTAATGTGCATGACCTTTATTATGTTCCCTCTATAACTATTTTGTTGATAATTTTCTCATGAATGGACTTTGAACTTTGCCAAAAATATTTTCAGCATCTATTGAGTGATCTTATGGTTTTGTGCTTCTTTTTTGTTAATGTGGTGTATCCCATTGACTTATGAATAGTCTATCAACTTTATATCACTGGAATAAACCCCAACTGGTAGTGAAGAATGATCCTTAATATGCTTTTGAATTCATTTTGCTAATTTTTGTTGAGGACTTTTGCTTCTATGCTCATCAGGGATATTGGTCTACAGTAGTTTTTTTTTAACTGTCTTTGGTTTTGGTATTAGATTAATACTGGCTTCAAACAATGAGTTTGGAATTAGTCCCTTCTTGTCTATTTTTTGGAATACTATAAGAAGGCTGGTTATTAGGTCTTTAAATGTTCAGTAGAATTCTTCTGTGAAGCAATCTGGTAGTGGAATTTTGTGTGTTGACAGTTTTTTACTACCAGATCAATTTTTTACTGTAAAGGTTTGTTCAGGTTTTGTTTCTTCCTGAGTCAGTTTTGGAAGATTGTATGCTTCAAGGAATTTAACCATTTTCTCTATGTTGTATATATATATATTTGTAGAATATCTCATAATTTTTTAATTTCTGTTGTTTCAGTTTTAACTACATACTTTTCATTGGTTTTGTTCATTTGTGTCCTCTACTTTTTGCTTGTTAAGTCTGGCTAAGAGCTTGTCTAGTTTTTCATCTTCTTGAAGAATCAGTTCTTAGTTTCACTGACATTTTAAATATTGTTTTCTTAGTCTCTATTTTATTTATTTTGGCACTGATTTCTTTTCCTATATTTATCAAAATATAGTTGATATGCATTATTATATTGGCTTCAAGTATACAACACAGCAACTCATCAGTTATACCAATTACTAAAGCCTCACCCCAACTAGTGTATTTAATATATGTCAGCATAAAAAGATGTTACAGAAACATTTACTATATTCTCCATGTGGCACTTCCAAACTGACAAACTTACATCATGATTGAGATTTTGTCTTTTTATCCACCTCACTCTCGCCATCTATACACCCAGCCTCTCCCCCATTTCTGTGACCACCAGTCATTTCTTAGTGTCAGTCGACTTCTGTCTTGTTCATTTTGTTTTGTTTTTAGATTCCACATATAGCTGAAATCACATAGTACTTCTCTTTCTCCACTGGACTTATTTTACTTGGAATAATGCCCTCTAGGTTCATCCATGTTCTCACAAATGGCAGGGTTTCTTTATTTTTTATTGTGGCATAATATTCCATTCTGCATATATACCATGTCTTTATCCGTTCATTTATTGATGCACATATCAGTTGCTTCCATATCTCGGCTACTGTAAATAGTGCAATAATAAACATAGGGGTGCACATATGTTTTCCAATTTTTCATTAGGTATTATTGATATATATTCTGATGAAGGTTTCACATGAATAAACAATGTTGTGACTACTTTTACCCATATTATCAAGTCCACACCCATACACCAATGGAGTTATTGTCCACCAGTGTAGTAAGATGCCACAGATTCACTGTTTGCCTTCTCTGTGCTCCACTGTTATCGCCACGACCCCTCACACCATGTGTACTAAACATAATACCCCACAATCCCCTTCTCCATCTCTCCACACAGGCCTTCCCAGACCCCTCCCCTTTGGTAACCACAAGTTCCTTCTTGGAGTCTCTGAGTCTGCTGCTATTTTGTTCCTTCAATTTTGCGGTGTAGTTATACTCCACAAATAAGGGGAAAATTTGGCACTTGTCTTTCTCTGCCTGCCTTATTTCACTGAGCATAATATCCCCCAGCTCCATCCATGTGTTGCAAATGGCAGGATTTGTTTCTTTCTTATGGCTGAATAATATTCCATTGTGTATATGTACCACATCTTTATCCATTCATCTACTGATGGACACTTAGGTTGCTTCCATACATTGGCTATTGTAAATAGTCCTGCAATAAACATAGGGGTGCATATGTCTTTTTGAGTCTGAGAAGTTGTAATCTTTGGGTAAATTCCAAGGAGTGGGATTCGGGGTCAAATGGTATTTCTATTTTGAGTTTTTTGAGAAACCTCCATATTGCTTTCCACAATTGTTGAACTAGTTTACATTCCCACCAGCAGTGTGAGAGGGTTCCCCTTTCTCCACATCCTCACCAGCATTTGTTCTTAGTCCTTAAGATGCTGGCCATCCTTACTAGTGTGAGGTGACATCTCATTGCGGTTTTAATTTGCATTTCCCTGATGATTAGTGATGTGGAGCATCTTTTCATGTGTCTGTTGGCCATGTGAATTTCTTCTTTTAATAATTGTATCTTCATATACGCTGCCCACTATTTAATCAGGTTATTTGCTTTTTGGGTGTTGAGGTGTGTGAGTTCTTTATGTTTTGGATGTTAACCCCTTGTTGGATATGTAATTTACAAATATATTCTCCCATACTGCAGGAGGCCTTTTTCTTCAGTTGATGGTGTCCTTTGCCTTACAGAAGCTTTTAAGTGTGATGTAGTCCCATGTGTTCATTTTGCTTTTGTTTCCCTTCCTCGAGGAGATGCGTTCAGTAAGAAGTTACTCATGCTTATATTCAGGAGATTTTTGCCTATGTTTTCTTCTAACAGATTTATGGTTTCATGACTTACATTCAGGTCTTTGATCCATTTCGAGTTTACTTTTGTGTATGGGGTTAAAAAATAATCCAATTTCATTCTCTTGCATGTAGCTGTCCAATTTGCCAACACAAACTGTTGAAGAAGCTGTCATTTCCCCATCGTATGTCCATGGCTACTTTACCATATATTAATCGAACACATATGGTTGGGTTTATATCAGCGCTCTCTAGTCTGTTCCATTGGTCTATGGGTCTGTTTTTGTGCCAGTTCTGAATAGTCTTGATTACTGTGGCTTTGTAGTACAGCTAGAAGTTGAGGAGAGTAATCCACCCAGCTTTATTCTTCCTTCTCAGGATTGCTTTGGCTATTCAGGATCTTCTGTGGTTCCATATGAATTTTAGAATGATTTTCCCTAGTTCGTTGAAGAATGCTCTTGGTATTTTGATAGGAATTGCACTGAATCTGTTGATTGCTTTAGGCAGGATGGCCATTTTGACAATATTAATTCTTCCTGTCCATGAGCACGGGATGTGTTTCCATTTATTGCTATCTTCTTTAATTTCTCTCACGAGTGTCTTGTAGTTTTCAGGGTATAGGTCTTTCACTTCCTTGGTTAGGTTTATTCCTAGGTATTTTATTCTTTTTGATGCAATTGTGAATGGAACTGTTTCCCTGATTTCTCTCTCTACTAGTTCATTGTTAGTGTGTAGGAATGCCACAGATTTCTGTGTACTAATTTTGTGTCCTACAACGGTGCTGAATTCAGATATTAGATCTAGTAGTTTTGGAGTGGATTCTGTAGATTTTTTTACGTACAATATCATGTCATCTGCAAACAGGGACAGTTTAACTTCTTCCTTACTGGTCTGGATGCCTTTTATTTCTTTGTGTTGTCTGATTGCCATGGCTAGAACCTCCAGTACTATGTTGAATTGAAGTGGGGAGAGTGGGCATTGTTGTCTTGTTCCCAAAAGCTTTCAGCTTTTCACTGTTAAGTATAATGTTGGCTGTGGGTTTGTCATATATAGCCTTTATGATGTTGAGGTATGTGCACTCTATACCCATTTTATTGAACGTTTTTATCATGAATGGATGTGGAATTTTGTCAAATGCTTTTTCAGCATCTATGGAGATGATCATGTGGTTTTTGTCCTTCTTTTTCTTAATGTGGTGCATGATGTTGATGGATTTTGAATGTTGGACCATCCTTGCATTCCTGGGCTTCTTGATCGTGATGGATGTTCCTTTTGATGTATTTTTTAATTCAGTTTGCTAATACTTTGTTGAGTATTTTTGCATTTGTGTTCATCAGGGATATTGGTCTGTAATTTTCTTTTTTGTGGGGTCTTTGCCTTGTTTTGGTATTAGAGTGATGCTAGCCTCATAAAATGAGTTTGGAAGATTTCCCTCTTCTTCTACTCTTTGGAAAACTTTCAGGAGGATGCGTAATAGGTCTTCACTAAATGTTTGATAAAATTCAGCGGTGAAGCCATGTGGTCCAGGTGTTTTGTTCTTAGGTTGGTTTTTGATTACCAGTTCAATTCTGTTGCTGGTAATTGGTCTGTTCAGATTTTCTGTTTCTTTCTAGGTCAGCCTTGGAAGGTTTTATTTTTCTAGAAAATTGTCCATTTCTTCTAGGTTATCCAGTTTGTTAGCATATAATTTTTCTTAGTATTCTCTAATAATTCTTCATATTTCTGTGGGGTCTTTTGGGATTTCTCCTTTCTGATTTCTGATTCAGTTATGTGAGTAGACTTTTTTTTCTTGATGCGTCTGGCTAGGGGTTTATCTATTTTGATTATTTTCTCAAAGAAGCAGCTCTTGCTTTCATTGATTCTTTCTATTGTTTTATTCTTCTAGATTTTATTTATTTCTGCTCTAATCTTTATTATGTCCCTCCTTCTACTGACTTTGAGCCTCATTTGTTCTTCTTTTTTTAGTTTTGTTAATTATGAGTTTAGACTGCTCATATGGGATTGTTCTTCTTTCCTGACGTAAGCTTGTATTGCAATACACTTTCTTCTTAGCACAGCCTTTGCTGCATCCCACAGATTTTGTGGTGTTGAATTATTGTTGTCATTTGTCTCCATATATTGCATGATCTCTGTTTCCATTTGGTCATTGATCCATTGGTTATTTACTACCATGTTGTGAAGCCTCCATGTGTTTGTGGGATTTTTCATTTTCTTTGCATATTTATTTGTAGCTTCACACCTTTATGGTCTGAGAAACTGGTTGGCACGATTTCAATCTTTTTGAATTTACTGACGCTCTTTTTGTGGCCTAGTATATGATCTATTCTTGAAAATGTTCTATGTGCACTTGAGAAGAATGTGCATTCTGCTGTTTTTGGGTGTAGAGTTCTGTAGATGTCTGTTAGGTCCATTTGTCCAAATGTGTTGTTCAGTGCCTCTGTCTCCTTACTATTTTCTGTCTGGTTGATCTGTCCTTTGGAGTGAGTGGTGCGTTGAAGTCTCCTAGAAAGAATGCAACGCATTCTATTTCTCCTTTTAATTCTGTTAGTTTTTGTTTCACCTATGCAGGTGCTCCTCTGTTGGGCACATAGATAATTATAATGGTTATATCTTTTTGTTGGGTTGACTCTTTTATCATTATGTAAAGTCCTTCTTTGTCTCTTGTGACTTTCTTTGTTTCAAAGACTATTTTGTTTGATACAAGTACTGCAACTCCTGCTTTCTTGGTCCTATTAGTTGCATGAAATATTTTTGTCCATCCCTTCACTTTTAGTCTGTGTATGCCTTTGGGTTTAAAGTGACTCTTTTGCAGGCAGCATATAGATGGGTCTTGTTTTTTTATCCATTCAGTTACTCTATGTCTTTTGATTGGTGCATTCTGTCCATTTACATTTATTGTGATTATCGATAGATATGTACTTATTGGCATTTCAGGCTTTAAATTCGTGGTTACCAAAGGTTCAAGGTTAACATCCTCACTATCTGAGAGTCTAACTTAACTCACGTAATATGGTATTACAAACATAATATAAGGGTTCTTTTTTTTCTTTCTCCTTTCTTTATATATTAGGTATCATATTCTGTACTCTTTGTCTATCCTTTGATTGTCTTTGGGGATAGTTAATTTAATTTTGCATTTGCTTAGTAATTAGCTGTTCTATTTTCTTTACTGTGGTTTTATTACCTCCGGTGACAGCTATTAAACCTTAAGAATACTTCCAGCTATAGCAGTCCCTCAAAAATACACTGTACAGGTGGTTTGTGTGAGGTAAATGCCCTCAGCTCTTGCTTATATGGGAATTGTTCAATCCCTCCTTCAAATTTAAATGAAAACCTTGCTGAATAAAGTGTTCTTGCTTTGAGGCCCTTTCACTTCATTGCATTAAATACATCATGCCACTCCCTTCTGGCCTGTAAGGTTTCTGTTGAGATGTCTGATGATAGCCTGTTGGGCTTTCTTTTGTATGTGATCTAATTTCTCTCTCTGGCTTCTTTTAATAGTCTGTCTTTATAATTTTCTTTGAGATTTTAATTACTATATGTCTTGGTATTTTCTTCCGAGGGTCCATCGTTTTGGGAGATCTGTGCACCTACATGGCCTGAGAGACTATCTCCTTCCCCAGATTGGGGAAGTTTTCAGCAATTACCTCCTCAAAGACACTTTCTACACCTTTTTCTCTCTTCTTCTTCTTCCGGTACCCCTATAATGTGAATATTGTTCCACTTGGATTGGTCACACAGTTCTCTCAGTATTCTTTCATTCTTAGAGATCCTTTTTTCTCTCTGTGCCTCAGCTTGTTTGTATTCCTATTCTCTAGTTTCTATTTCATTTATCGTCTCCTCCACCATATCCAATCTGCTTTTAATACCGTCCATTGTGTTCTTCAATGATTGGATCTCCGACCATAATTCATTCCTGAGTTCTTGAATATCTTTCTGTACCTCTATGAGCATGTTAATGATTTTTTTATCTCCCTTTCAGGAAGAGTCATATCGATGTCATTTAAATCTTTCTCAGAAGTTGTATTAATTTTACTCTTCACCAGCTCCCTTTGGCATTCCATAGTTGTATATAGCGCCCTCTTGTGCGCAAAAGCTCTACTCCCTGAAGCTGCTCAGCCCCTGAAGCAATGTTGGGGGTCACAGGGGACTGGTATTTGGGCCTGGGGGGAGGAAAGAGCTGTTTCCTGCTTCCGAGCTGCTATGCCTGTCTCCACTGCCTGAACCAGTGGGCAGAGCACACAGGTATAAGCCTCTATGCTTTGTGTTTGTAGTTGCTCTAGACAGATCTTCCCTCTTGCTGTCCTAATGCTGGGGTATGGTTTGCATTTTTGTGAGCCAGGTGGGGCTGGCCAGGAGAAAGGCGAAGTAGGCTGCCTGTCACCGAAGGGGTTCTTGGGGCTTTGTAGGCAGCCAGGGAGCTTTAGGACCTGAAGACTGTGAAAGCTCCCAACCTGCTCAGCAGAGTGCACCTGGACAATTTTGCCTACCTTTCCTTTCTCCTGAGCAGTAAGCTCTGTGCAATCCTTGCCCCTTTAGCAGCGCTCTTGCTAAGGGCTTCTTTGTTAGGAAGTCTCTCAGACTGCCTGCAGTTCTTTTGTCCCAGAGAAGCTGGATATGGATGCCTGCATTATACAGGCAGCTGGAATCTTAGTCTTGCCAGGAAATCTGCCTGTCTTAGCTTTCCAACCCCCTAATCATGGGAGTATCATGCAAGCACCATGAAATGTAGGTTTGTGCTCCGAAAGAAGATCTCCGGAGTTGGGTATTCAGCAGTCGCAGCCCTCCAGGCCATCCCCGCTCTATTTCTCTTCCTCCGCCAAGTGAGCTGGGGTTGGGGTAGGGCTTGGGTCCCGCAGGGCCACATCTTTGTACGTTACGTTATTCTGTGAGCTCTGCTCTTTTCTCCAGGTGTATGCTGTCTGGCACAGCCTTCTTTGCAGTTGCTCTTTCAGGATTAGCTGTATTATTTATATTTTTGTATTATATGCGATTTTAGGAGGAAGCCTGTGCCTCACCTCTCATACCACCATCTTTAATCCAACATGTAAATATTGTTTCATTTGAGGTTATCCCACAGCTCCCTTATTGTTTTCACATTTTCAGCAAAGGTTTTTCACCCTGTTCCTCACGTTGGTTGTTTTCATCTTTTCTGTTTTCCATGTCATTGATTCTTTCCTCTACTTCCAAAATATATACTTCATTCCTACCATTGTAATTCTAATTTTGGTTAAGGTATTCTTCAGTCCTGAGTGGCTTTTTTTCAAATTTCCCTCTCTTTGATATAGTTCTCACTGAGATTATCAATTACTTTCTCCTAATCACTGAGCCTATTTATAACACATACTTGAAATTTTTATCAAAATATTCATAATCTGCATTTCATTTTCCCCTCTTATCTCATTGTTTTGTTTGGAACATATAAATATGTCTCCTTTTTCTCTGGATTTCTGTATTTCTTCTTTCTAAGGATAGATGAGATATGCCTCCTGATCTCAAATGTATTGGCTTTATGAACTGGGGATCGTGTGGTGCCCAGAAGCTGCAGATTCTTGATCACCAGTGTCAGGTTCTCCACTGTGGTGGGGCCACAGCTGCTGCTGGTGATCTGTGGGCTGGCCTAACATTCTGCCTAGCCATTGATCTCTGACAGCAGAGAATTCACTTCTTCATGCCCTTTGTGTAGAGTAAATCCCTTCTTCTTAGATTCATTGTGAGTGGGTCTTACTTCTGCCTACTGGTCAGCAGCGGTGTGCCCGTGCTGGGCTCAGTATACTGGCAGGGGGCAAGAGAACAGTGAAGAGATGCTATGAGGTTGAGCCACCAGTGATGGACCTGGAGAATCTAGAGCTGGCTGCCACAAGTGCCTGAACATTTGTGCAGAAGGAGGGCAAGAAAAGCCAAAAAGTGTTCTCCTTCTACATGCTGGGCAGCAATGTTGGACCACTGTTGGGATGAACAGACTTGAAAGGGTGGGTATGCTACATTGCACAACCACAATGCTGGACCACCAGCAAGTGAGATGGAGCACATGGAGCTGTCTCCCTTGATCTCCCTTACAGGTGGCCTTAGAGATGGCTGGGGAATGATTACCCACCTTTCCTTTTGCCTGTGTAGAGTGTCATCGGACTCCCACACCTCTGGACAAATTTCCACTGCTGACAACTATTTCAAACTGTGACCTCTGTATTGGGTCTCTGCAGCAGCCATGGAACATGCATGTGCTCAACAGGGACAGGAGTCTTGGCCTCACAGATTGCTCCAACTCCCCCTGATATCTAGTCCCATTAATCAAAAAAGCCCGCTGCAATGTGGAGGTATGATCCCAGAGCAGATATCAGCATCATGTATGCTGAATTCCTGAGTGCTTATCCCTTTCCTGCTCTGTCAATCTCCCGCCTGATGGTGGACTGGAATAGTGAAAGGACAAGAACACCAATCATCAAGGTCTTCTCTTCTTCACTAGGCGGAGATGTTCTGTTATGGTGTATTCATGTTATTTGCAGTTTGATTTTATTTTCGGTATTTGTTACCTTGGTGTGGATGTGGGAAGTTTTCCTTCTTGATGTTTTATTTGCCATATTTTTGAGACACTCTCCAAGAATTTCATTTTCTGTAAAGACCCCTGATCCTTGACAGGAGTCTTCTCAGTGCTCCTTTCATATCCTTATTCCTCAGGGTGTAGATGAAGGGATTGAGGATGGGAGTGACGATTGAGTAGAACAGAGAGATAAACTTGCCCTGCTCTTGGGAGTAGCTGGAAGGGGGCTGCAGGTACATGTACATGGCGGGAAGGTAGAAGAGGGCTACCACCACCAGGTGGGAGGAGCAGGTTTTCAAGGCTTTGTGCCTTCCCGAGGACGACTAGATCCTGAATACTGCACATGCAATGAAGCCATAGGAGAGGAGGATGAGAGCAAGGGGTACCAGCAAAAAGAAGGCCACCAGCACAGACAGTGTGGCATCATTCACAGCTGTGTCAGCACATGAGAGCTTGATCATGGCCAGCACCTCACAGAAGAAGTTGTTCAGAACCTGCCGCCCACAGAACGGCAATGGCACAGTCAGGATGACCTGAACAAGGGAGTTTCCAAATCCTCTGAGCCAGGCCACAAGCACGAGCTGCTGGCAGAGGGTGAGGTGCATGATAACAGCATACCGGAGGGGCTCACAGATGCCCACATAAAGGTCCAGGGCCATGAAGGCCAAGAGGATACACTCGGTACATCCCAGCCATTGAAAAATAGCATACTGCACTGTGCAGCCACCATAGCTGATGGTCTTCCTGGAGCTGCCCGTGTTGACCAGCACCTGCGGGACCGTGGTGGTGGTGTAGCAGAGGTCCAGGAAGGAGAGGTGGCTCAGGAAGATGTACATGGTGCTCTGAAGCTGGGGGTCCAGCATGGTCACCAGGATGATGGAAACGTTCCCCAACAGGGCCACAATGTAGGACACCAGGAGGACCACAAAGAGAGGCAGCTCCAGCCATGGTCTGTCAGAAACACCTAGAAGGATGAAGAAGTTTGGTGTATCCCCCAAAAAGCTCCCATTGTCACTTCTCATGCTGAGGCATTTTCTGGCCCCTGTGATGAGTCAAGAAAGAAAGGATGAGGAAAACCTGAAAAGAGGGATTAACTGCCTGCCTAATGCTTGTACCCCAAAATTGCACAGCCTCCTGTTTACCTCTGTGGTGACACTGAGATGTGGGCGGTCAGAATCAAGGTGCAGGACAGTTTATTGTGTGTCTTGTTTTCTCTCCTGCTCTGTGCCCTTGGCTCTACACCATCGAAACTTTCTGAACTTCAATTTCTGTATCTGTCCTGTGGGGAGAAACAACTGCTTCAACTACAAAGTCTTGGTGATGGTAGAGAGGCATTGAGATGTGAAAGCATACCATATAAGTAATTTTTTTCCAGTTTAGTCAAAATATGCCATTCCTCTCATCCTCATTGGAATGCTTGACTTCTCTCTTTAAACTCAGTGGCAGGGCACTGAACACTTTTTAAGGTTCCCTTGTTCTGCTCTTTGGGGGAGGTGGTGGAAGTGGGGTGAGAGATGGCAGAATGCAAGTGTGATGGATTATAAGCAGCCAGAAGATTTATTGACCTGAACACACCCTGCTCATATGCTAAGGCTTAGATCTGTCTGCATCACCATGCAGAGGTGCTGCCTGGACCTCAGCAACATGCTGGTCTCTCTCCCAGGACCCTCTCACACACTGCAAACACCATCACTCATTGTGGCAGTTTGGAAAGGTACAATCCAAGGTCCTCTGGTTCCCTGGAGTGAAGGGATGATGTCACTTCAGCCTTTTATTGGTAATGGTACCTGATGAGACATTGAGACATAGGATTTTTGACATGGGGAGAAAAATATTGACCTGTATAAGGCACACAGCCATCAGAGTTGCCAACCGAAGGTTCACATTGCCTCTGTAGAAATGCCCTGTACCATTTCTGTGCCAGTCAGCTGCTTCCTCTCAGAATCAGAATGGACAACGTATTTGGTATCCAGATCCCACTGCTGTTAGAAAGCAACCGGGTTGCCATCTGCACTCGCACAGTGCCATTCCACACAACACATCAGACCCCACCTTCCTAGACTCTTTCCAGGACTGTACACCCTCAAAATCATGATGGAATGATACATCCCACGATGGGATGGAAAATGAATTCTGTGTGCAGTTCATTTATGAAAGATTCATTTTTAATGCATTTGGTGCGTTATACATTAAGTATAAAATTCATGGACATTGTTCAGCTTGGATGCTGTAATAAATAAGCATGCTCTGTCCCCAATTCCAGCCCAGCCCCACATGATAAAGAACCCTAGTATTACTTGAAAACAATTCAAGTTCTGGAGATTAAGTGGATAAGTAAGTGCAAATTACCTTTCTTGCTCCGTTGTATCAAAATACATACTTTTCAATCTAGACACCCCAATATTCTTGTAGAACACCCAGTTACTGAACTTCTTCCCACTAGTCGACCAAAACTCTTCTATGATAAATCTTATAGACGCGGATGATTTTGTCCTTAATGGGAGTTCACGCACCTCCTGGTTTTGAGGTGGTGAGCTGGGTACAGCCACATCATGCTAGGCCACTTTTTAAGATGAAAGGAAATTGTGCATTTCCCTTTCTTAGATTTCTGATTCCAAGGTTTCTTCTTGGAGTCTAAACTGTACAAAAAGGGAAAATTTGCAGGGATACTGAGGCAAGGTATAAAAAAAAGGATGGAAGAACTAATAAATGTGGAGGTGTAGATACAGGCGAACAACCAAAAGAGATTATTAAGCACTCAGGGAGGGCCAAGGGTTTTGATAACAACTCTCTGTAATCGTCTTCCTTAGTGCTTTAATGAATATTTTGTGACATGGACACATCACTAAGGTGGATATTTTTACACCCATTTTACTCTTGAGCAGAATAGCATGGGTGGGATAACTTGTCTACCTCAGGTTTTTGACACAGCAGCAGCACTTAAAATTTATATCATGCCCTTAACCATTGTTCTCTTTTGTTCTTTGCTTTGAAAATCACCATTGGTGACCTGAAACGTGGCAACAGTATAAGTACAAATGACTGAGATGGAAGAGAATGATAAAAGGAGAGTAATATCCCGGGAGGAAACGGGTATGGGGACTGGAAAGGAGAAGCTTTCTATAATTTCCAGGTCAGTGTTCTAGTCATGCATGGGTGTGCCACACACACACAAACACACACACACACACACACACACACACACACACACACACACACACAGCTTCTCTGCTGCAAAGCGGGGCACCATCCCATCCTGAACCTGCTAACTGTGTCCCACTTTTTGCTGTAAAGCTCTCTCCACCACAAGCTTTGCTTTGCATGCAGCCCCGGATTCCTCCTTCTTTCTTCCTATTGCCCAAAATGAGGTGTCTCCAAAGCACTGCCTACCTTCCCTGAGTAAACACAGTAACACCTTATTGAGGATACTTACTGGGGATTCCTTCCAGACCTGGGTGTCTGTCATTTCTTCACTGATGTCTACCCTCCTTTTGACATTGTTATTGGAGCAACTCAAATTTAACCCATCAGCCATCCCTCCAACCTCAAACCATCAACTTCATTCCAAATTTTGCCTGCCTTTGCAACCATTTCCCCTACTCAAAGAATTTAGGTCCCTTCTAAAAATGTTCTGTTCCTCGTTTGCCATATTTCATCTATGACTCAGTCCTTCTGGTTCCACTAGCACAATGCCACAGGCTCAATTTATCCATATGCTTGCCACATCCATTCTCAGCATAACCACACTCTGGACCCATCTGAGAACCTGCTAAGCATCTTCCTGGAGGCAGGCCTTTCTTTATCCATTACATTCAGAGTGGAGTCATATTTCTAGGACTCAAGCCTCTTGATGATTTTTTTTAATTAAAGCATAATTGATTTACAATATAGTTAGTTTCAAGAATACAACATAGTAATTCAAAAATAATTATATTATTAAATGCTCACCCCAGCTAGTGTAGGGATGATCTGTCTACAAAGCTGTTGTAGAGCTATTGACTGTATTCCCTGCACTTTATTTTCATCCTCATGACTAACTTACACTATGATAAAGATTTTGTGCCTCTTTATCCCCTTCACCTATTTCACCCACCAATCTCAAACCATCCCTTCGGTATTCTCCAATCATATCTCAGTTTCTATGATCTAAGACTCAAGTCTGCAGAGAAAATATGTATTTATGTCTTCCCACTATCTAACAAATAGGAACCCATTTCCTTAGTTACCAGCCAAGAGTGTAGATTGTACATGTACATGGAATCCCTTGGAGTTTCTTCTCAGAATAACCTTCTCTTCACATCCTTCTCTTTAAGCAGCTGCCATGGTGTATTACAAAAGATTTTCGTGATGTGTTAACAATGCCTGGCATGGGCTGTGGAAATCCCTTCGGGGATTGGTAAGAAGACCTGTTTCTACCTACTCCAATAAAGGGGAGATAAAATTCAATATATTGCAGAGCAATATGCATAATTTCCGCAAATAATATTATGAGAGAGGCAAACAATAATTTAACTAGGAGTTTCATTGCCGACTAGCCCAAAGGATCTCTCCTCACTCTATGTGAACTATATCTCAATTAAAAAAAAACAAAAATACTCTTCAGCATGATTTTCCTGCAACCTGGACAGCCATGTTATGGTCCTATTTCACTGAAAGGATGTGACTACAATTAAACTTCAGGAGGCTGAGTCTTAGGACAAGGCTTAAGGACGGTAAAACTTTCCTCTACTGATATTACCAGGTTTTCTGTCATCACAGACACTTAAAGTATATTTGTCATAATTTGTGTGTACATACAGTCCTGTTCTAATCACATGCTTATTCTGGGATGTGAGTTCTGATCAGTGTGAAGTCAGATGCTAACCCGGTTCGTTTTTGTACAAGATGGAACAGTCCAGAAACACGACCTACTTCTGGCCCGCTGAGTGTTTTCCCATGCACTCTCCTGCACTAGCCCGTTCTGCACCGCATAGGCCCAGGCCCACCCCGGGCTTCAGTCAGCCTGCGCCAGGCCTTTGCCCGAAGTGCATTCTCCTTCCAGCTTCGCCTGTTCAGCTTCACACTGTACCTTCACTGTAGCTCTGCATCTTCCTCTGTCATTAACTGTCCTCCCTGACTTCTCACATGGGATTAGGTTATCCCAAATAAGGTCCCAGGTACAAAGGGGTGTGAGAACGATATACATACAAGTGGGCTTAGGTATACTTTTCCAAAGTGTTTTGAATTTAGAGATTTAAAAGAGTACAGCATAAAAAATGTAGTCACTGATATTAAAATATCTTTGTATTGTGACAGACGGTAACGACACTTTTCTTGGTGAGCATTTCCTAATAAAGATATTTGTTGAAATACTGTTTTTCATCTGAGAACAATATAATATTGGGTATCAACTATACATCCATCAATAAAAACATATTTCTTAAAAAACAGAGGGAGGCAGGGAAGTAAATAAGCCCTGACACCCATCACCCCTCATTCTGTGTTCAGACACTATGTATGTGCCTTCTCATGTCCCACTTCAGTATCTCTGTGAAAATGAAGATGTCCTAAAGGGTTTAGAACACGCTTTTCATTCACATTGGTGCTGCGATATGATACCAGGTTGGAAGGTACTTACGTGCCCCACCTTGCTGTTTCACACAAGAGGGAAGGTACCTCCCATGGACTGCAGATGTCCTAACCCCTCACCAGCACACCACTGCCTCCGAAGTAACAACAGTCCCCTTTTCTACAGATGACCCTTTCTTAAACACACCATAAAGCTGAGAAGCATTTGAGACCTTGAGTAACGGAGAACTTAATAATGTGCTATGCTGTTTGCCATTATTGTGTTAATTTCCCATTTTGTAGAGATTTTAAATCATTGAAAAACAGCAATGTATCTCAAACATTGTGTCATTCACACCACTTAGCACAAGTAATACAACTAATTGATGAAATCACGACTGATTTTGCTAACGAACCTGAAGGTCTCTCTCTTTAAGTAACTCCCTGTTCAGTATGGCATAGAGTTTCAGGCTCCATCGGTAATTCGTTCTAGTGATGGTCAGAAGGAGGAAAAGCATGAAGACGGACCCAGAACGCAGCAGTGATGGGCCGCAGAGAGGAAATAAGATCACACAGGAAGGATGCCACCTCCGATAAGCAGACACTTGTCACGGAGACAGGGACAGATGCCTCCTGCACAGGCCGGCGCCCCCACCCTCACAGCATGGCCTGAGTTTTCCCTAAAATGATTCTTCAGTTTGATGCTAACCTTCAGCTGAAAGCTTGCTTTCCCCACGGACTGGTACCATTTGGCCTGACTTCTCTACACCGCTCTGTCCATGGCCCTCCTGGGGCTCATAACCTTGTTCTGACTGTGGCCCAGCCTTGTCAAATATATGGAGAAGAAGCAGAAATGAGTCTCATGGTCACCTAGGTTCAGGGGCAGCCAGGTCTGTTCCTGGATGTCTTTTCCAGCTTGAAGTCCACGATTTTACTCATGCTGCTTAACATATGCACACTGTGCACCGACGCACTTCTCCTCCACCCCCTTTGCCCTCAGCCTCCAGCACGGAACCCAGGCACGAGCTGCAGCTGACCAACCCTGCCTGCACTGAGCCGACCAGTTTGTCTAGATGTGAGGACAAACACCTTTGTCCATGGGTCCCAGGATTCCACAGAGGGCTTGGTTCAGGAATAAGGACTTTATTAGCACCCTATGGGGTTTTCCTTGCAGAGGGACGTTTACTCTTTGGAAATGCTCCTTGTCTCCCAGGAAGACACAACCTGTTTGCTCTGAAGAGGCTGCTGGGGCCTTGCACTGACCTGAGTCTTGTGGAGAGATTATTCTCAGTCTAGAAGAAGAACCTGCTTTCCACCACAACTCACTTGCTGGGGAGACTCAGTGCCTTCTGGACTCTCCCCGTGTGACAGGCGAGCTCTGCATAGCCTTGGCTCCCTGAAGACCCGCTGAGGCTGATATGGTAGAGTGGGCTATTATGGTAAAGCAGGGGAAGGTACATCTGAGGAGAATTTCCCTAGGGTGCAATCCATCCCTGTCATGGCCCCTTCTTTCAAATTCTCCCTCAGATTAAACTTGACCTCATTTGCACCATGCATTCTATAAGGGCTCTGCTCTTTCTCCCCAGACATTGAGAGGAAAACCTTGTTCTCCTTTGGCTGGGAAGATATCCCTGATGTTTTGTTAATTAGTGTCTGAGGAGTTAGCCAATAATTGGAATAGCGTGTGAGTTTGAAGTGCATGCAATTACTGGTAAATCCTACAAGATCAGAGGACCAGAGGGTTGGTTCAGTAATGGGGATTGTGGTCACTTTGGGGTAAGCGGAGGATGCCATAAAATCAGAATGGAAGAATAATGTAACACACATAATTCAGTTGGAGTGTGGGCACTAAACAGCCTTCAGCACCAAGCTCAGCCACTCACTGCCTGTGTGTCTTTGAGCAGGTTACCTAACCTCTCTGTGCCTCACACTTGTGGGCAGAAAAGTATAGGAGGCACTGGTATTGCCCTCCACAGTCTGTTTCATCCAAAATGACTTCGTTTTGTAAAGCGCTCAGAACAATGCCTGGCACACAGCGATAACTTTATTACCCGTGGTCTCAGCTTCCTCTTCTATTTGTCACATTGAAGGAATGGACAAAAACATCTTTGGTAGACTGCCAGCATAAAGTGGTACAAGTTTTAGTTCATGAGCTGTAGTTAAGAGATAGTAGCAGAAGCCATGCGAAGTGAGTACTTGGACAGTTATTTTTCCTCTGTAGGTTGTGACTTGATCACCTCTGGCCATTGATTCTAAATGCCATGAGTTGGCATCATTTCAGAGGTTTAGTTTTTATGTTCTGGGATTATGGGAAACATTGTATCTGGAGTTAAAGGTAGGAGAGAGGGCCTGCCCCAAGGAAAGGCAGGGAGACTGTACTTGGGCCAATGAGTTGGGAAAAACCCTCATCCCAGTTGTTGCTCAGCTGTGCTCTCTCCCACCGAGAGGCAGATGAAGGATGCAGGACATGTTAGAAGCTGTCTTGACATCTAGCTTTGATTATTTCCAGAGGTATAGGGGCTAAATATCTGTGAAGTTGGGGAAACAAAGAGATGGAGTGCACAGTTTGGCGATGAGAAAATGCTAGCATAATGTATATGGAAACTCTCTTGACTGAGACGGACACAGGGTCACTTTCACAGTGTGCTTATCAGCTTCCACATCCCCATTCAGATATCTGTCCTGCCAGTCTTACTGTCAGCAGCCCATTACCCAAGACATCAAAGTGCCCCATGAAGGAGTTATGTTTTCTACTTTGATGATACAGGGGGAAAGATAAAGAGATGGGTGAGATGCTAGAAAGTTTGCAGAAACACATGTCACTCCTCCATTGTCCATTTTATGTCTGAAATGTAAATGCGATGGTTGGAGACCTGGCAGCCACATTTGTCCTTGAAACAACCTTGTTGATGAAAAGCCACACTGGGAGCGGTGCGTCATTTGCAGGAACCAGGGCATCTGACAATCACAGAGTGCCATGGGCTGTTGCCTCCACCTCCCCGGACATGAGTATGGTTACTGTACATCTTAGCACACATTTTGCTTTTAAGTTTTAGTATGATGAACCTTGTCATCACACACTTTCAAGAAGATTTTGCCAAATTTTTAACTTTCTCTCTTTTTTATTTTGATTTATCTTTTGATTGAAGTATAGCTGATATACAATATCATAATGGTTCCAAGTGCACAATACTGTGATTCAGCCATTACAGACATCATTCAATCCTCCCCCAAGGAGTGTCCTTACTGTCAATATAGATAGGTGGTGCAGAGCTACTCACATTATTCTATGTTTTGTAAGTCATCCCCCTAAATAATTTACATTATGATTAAGATTTCTTGCCCCTTTGTCCCCTTCACCTGCTTCTCCCACACACCAAGCCCCACCCCATGGCAACCAATAGGCACCCCTCCGTGTCTGTGAGGCCACTGCTGTTTTTTTAATTTTTTTTCTTTTGTTTTTAGATTCCACCTATGAGTAAAATCATATGACATTTGTCTTACCCCATTTCTGGTGTATTTCAATTCTCAAAATATCCTCTCATTCTGATCATGTTGTCTCGAATGCCAGGGTTTCTTACCCTTTTATGGCTGCCTAGTGCTCCATTGTGTATATGTACCATTCCTACTGACAGACACTGTGGTTAATCCTATGTCTGGACTGTGGGAAATAAAGCAGCAGTAAGGATACGTGGGCATATATCCTTTCAAATGAGACATTGATTTCCTCATAGAAATTCCTAGAATTGGAGTTACTGGTTCATATGGTAGTTTTAGTTTTAGTTTTTTGAGGAACCCCATATTGCTTTCCATACTGACAGCACAAATTTCCTTCTCACCAACAGTGTAGGAGGGTTCCCTCCTTGCCAACATTTGTTATTTCTTCTCTTTTGGATAGTGGCCATTCTAACGTGTGAGGTGATATCTCACTGTGTTTTTGATTAGCATTTCCCTGATGATTAGTGACTGAAGTTCCTTATCACATGCCTGTTGGCCACTTACTGCTTTTTTGAAAAAAAAATGTGTGTTCAGGTCCGTTGCCAAATTTTTCATTGTGTCATTTCTTTTTGGTGGGTATCGAGCCCTGAGTTGTATCTATATGCTGTATAACAAATTAGATAGTGTATAAATCATTTGTGAGTATATTCTCCCATACTGCAGGCTGTCTTTTTGCTTTGCTGATGGTGTCCTTTGCTGTACAGAAGCTTTTCATTTTGATGTAGTCCCACATGTCCATTCCTTTTTTGGATTCCCTTGTTTAGGAAGACATGTCAAGAAAATAAATACTGATGCTGGTGTTCAAGAGATTTTTGGCTCTGTTTCCTTCTAAGAGATTTATGGGTTCATGTCTCATATTTATGTCTTCAATCCAGTTTGTGATTACTTTTGTGTATGGAGTTACACAATAATCCACTTTCACTATCTTGCATGTATCTGTCCAGTATTTCCAATGTCAGTTATTGAAGAGACTTTTTCTGCACTGGATATTCATGGCTCCTGTGTCATATACTAATTAACCATATATGCTTGGGATTTTACATGGGCTGTCTATTCTATTCCATTGAACTATGGGTCTGTTCTTGTACCAGTCCCAAACTCTTTAGATTGCTGTAGATTTGAAGTATAGTGTGAAGTCACAGAACGTAATACACCCAGCTATGTTTATCGTTCTCAAGATTGCTATAGCTATTCAGTGTCTTTCTTGTTTCCCTATGAATTTTAGGATTATTCACTCTTGTTCACCAAAAAAAATGCCATTGGTATTTTGATAGGGTTTGAACTGAATCTCTAAACTCCTTTGAGCAGGATGGCCACATACACAATATGAATTCCTATCCATGAACATGAGATAGATTCCCAATGATCTGTGTCTTCCTCATTTTCTCTCATCAGTGTTATTGTTTTCAGAGTACATGTCTTTTACATCCTTGGTTAGGTTTATTCCTGGGTGTTTTATTCTTCCTGATGAAATTATAGATGGAATTGATTTTGTGATTTCACTTTCTGACAGATTTTTGTTAGTGGATAAGAGGGCAACTGATTTCTTTTTTTCTTCCATTTTCATTGTCAAGTTTCATATTAAAATCCTACACAGGAATCATTACAAGTTATTCAACATCTTAGTCTGAGACTTTCAAATCAGTCAAATTGAAAAGCATATTCGTTTCCTTCTGCAACTACCAAAACACAGTCGTCATTATAAGATGATTGAGGTGCAGCAGAAAAAACTGTGGTGAAACCAGAATCCAAATTTCTTCTGTACAGGAACCAAACAAATGCCCCCAGAACTGTTAAAATCACTGCACTAGCAATCACCAAACCTGATATTAGAATGCGGTTATCTGATAAATATTTATTTTCATATGGGATAGCTGCTTTACAAAGGGTTCCTTCCTCAGAAGAAACTTCATAATTTCCTTTTTTCCATTCACCTGTGTTGGTGTGCAAAAGACCGTTGTCAACTAGACCTTCACCATCTTCTTGGTCTGTCCACTTATCAAATGTCATATTTGACTTATCAAACCACTGAAAACTGGCATCATCTGTGTCAAAAATCATGCCTAGTAGTATATCATCTGGGCCTTTCCACTGCTTTTTCAAAGTATCCAATATAAACGCATTTTCTTCTTCATTATGATGGTTATCATGTTAGCTTCTGGTAGGTTTGCTATGATAATTAAAGCTGGGTGAAATATATCATGTGCTTAAGCACAGTGCCAGGCACAGAGTATGCACTTTAAATGGACATAGTTGTTGCTACGGTTTTCGCAAATGATTTCTGTACATTAATTTTGTATCTTGCTACTCTGATGAATCCAAGTATTAGTATTCCTTTTTTTCCAGTGGAGTCTTTAGGGTTTTCTGTATGTACTACAATGTCATCTGCAAATAATGTAAGTTTAACTTCTTCCTTAGAATTTTGGATGCCTTTTATCTCTTTTCCTTGTCTGATGGCCATGGCTAGGACTTCCAGTACAATGGCATCCTTGTTGTTCCTATTATTACAGGAAAAGCTTTCAGATTTTCTCAACTGTATATCAGCTGTGGACTTTTCATACACGGCCTTTATTATGTTGAAGTATGTTCCACCTATACTAATTCAGTTGAAAGTTGTCATCATGAATAGATTTTGAATTTTTTCAAGGGCTTTTAAAGCATTTTTGGGGATGACAATATGGCTTTTAACCTTTCTTTTGTTAATGTAGTATATCACATTGATTGATTTCAGAGTATTGTGCCATCCTTACATCCCTGGATTTAATCCCATTTGGTCATGATAGATGATCCTTTTGATGTATTCTTTAATTCATTTTGCTAGTATGTTGTTTTGAGAATTTTTGCATCTATTTTCTTTAGTCATATTGGTCTTTTTTAGTTTCTGATTTCATATTAGAGCTCTAGTGGCCTCATTGATTGAATTTGGAAGTATATCCTTCTCTTTTAATTTGTGAAATACTTAAAGAAGGATGGATATTAGCTCTTCTTTTAATGTTTGGTAGAATTCAGCTGTAAACTCATCTGGTGCTTTGTTGGGTTTGATTACAAACTGAATTTTGCTACTGGTAATAGTCTGCTCAGATACTTTTCTTCTTCCAGTGTCAGTCTTGGAAGGTTGTACGCTTTTAGGAACTTTTTCATTTATTCTGTTTTCCAACTTATTGCTATATGTTTCATTGAATTCTCTAATCTTTGTATTTCTGTTGTTTCAGTTGTAACTTCTAATTTTTCACTTCTGATTTTATTTGTGTCCTCTCCCATTTTCCTGATAAGCCTGCCCGGTGGTCTATTTTGTTTATCTTCTCATAAAACCAGCTCTCATTTTCATTTATTTTTTTCTATTGTTTTATTGTTCATTTATTTCTGTTCTGATTTTTATTTTGTCCCTCCTTCTACAAACATTGGGTTTCACTTGTTCTTCTTTTCTTTGTTTCTTTTTCCTCCTTTTTTATTTTGGTATCATTAATATACAATTACATGTGCAACATTATGGTTACTAGACTACCCCCATCATCAGGTCCCCAACGCATACCCCATTACAGTCACTATCCATCAGCGTAATGAGATGCCATAGAATCACTACTTCTCCTCTCTGCCTTGTACAGACATCCCCATGCCCTCCATACCCTACATTATGTCTGCTAATCATAATCCCCCTTTTTCCCCTTGTCCCTACCTTCCCACCCATCTTCCCCAGTCCCTTTCCCTTTGGTAACTGTTAGTCTATTCTTGGGTTCTGTGAAGCTGAGACTGTCTTGTTTATTCAGTTTTTGCTTTGTTCTTATGCTCCCCAGATGAGTGAAATAATTTGGTACTTTTCTTTCTCCACCTGGCTTGTTTAACACAGAATAATACCCTCTAGCTCCATCCATGCTGTTGAAAACGGGAGGATTTCTTTCCTTCTAATGGCTGAATAATATTCCTTTGTGTATAGGTACCACATCTTCTTTATCCATTCATCTACAGATGGACACTTAGGTTGCTTCCATTTCCTGGCTACTGTGAATAATGCTGTGATAAACATAGGGGTGCACATGTCTTTTTCAAACTGGGCTCTTGCATTCTTAGGGTAAATTCCTAGGAGTGGAATTCCTGGGTGAAATAGTATTTCTCTTTTGAGTTTTTTGAGGAACCTCCATACTGCTTTCCACAATGGTTGAACTAATTTGCATTCCCACCAGCAGTGTAGGAGGGTTCCCATTTCTCCACATCCTCACCAACATTGGTTGTTTGTGTTTTGTATGGTGGCCATACTTTCTGGTGTGAGGTGATATCTCATTGTGGTTTTAATTTGCATTTCTCTGATGATTAGCATTGTGGAGGATCTTTTCATGTCCCCATTGACCATCTGAATTTCTTCTTTGGACAAGTGTCTGCTCAGATCCCAAGCCCATTTTTAAATTGGATTATTTGCCTTTTGTTTTTCTGGTGTGTGAGTTCTTTATACATATTGGATTTCAGTCCTTTATTGGAAATGTCACTTATGAATATATTCTCCCATACTGTGGGCTGCCTCTTTGTTCTATTGATGGTGTCCTTTGCTGTACACAAGCTTTTCAGCTTGATAGAGTCCCACTTGTTCATTTTTGCTTTTGATTCCTTTACCTGGGGAGATATGTTCATGAAGAATTTGCTCATGTTTATGTCCAAGAGATTTTTGCTTATGTTTTTTTCTAAGAGTTTTATGGTTTCATGACTTACATTCAGGTCTTTGATCCATTTTGAATTTACTTTTGTGTAGAGGGTTAGACAATGATCCAGTTTCATTCTCTTACATGTAGCTGTCCAGTTTTGCCAACACCAGCTGCTGAAGAGGCTGTCTTTTTCCCCACTGTATATCCATAGCTCCTTTATCGTATAATAATTGACAGTTTATGGTTGGGTTAATATCTGGACTCTTTTCAGTTCCACTGGTCGGTGAGTCTGCTCTTGTGCCAGTACCAAATTGTCTTGATTACAGTGGTTTGTAGTAGAGCTTGAAGTTGGGAAGTGAGATTCCCCCTGCTTTATTCTTCCTTCTCATGACTGCTTTGGCTACTCAGGTCCTCTGTGGTTCCGTATGAATTTTAGAACTATTTGTTCCAGTTCGTTGAAGAATGCTGTCGGTATTTTGATAGGGATTGCATTGAAACTGTAGATTGCTTTAGGCAGTATAGACATTTTGACAATATTTATTCTTTGTATCCATCTGTACGGGATGAATTTCCATTTGTTAGTGTCCTTAATTTCTCTGAGGAGTGTCCTGTAATTTTCAGGGTATAGGTCTATCACTTCCTTGGTTAGGTTTATTCCTAGGTATTTTATACTTTCTCGTGCAATTGTGAATGGAATTCTTTTCCTGGTTTCTCTTTCTGTTAGCTTATCGTTAGTGTATAGGAAAGCAACAGATTTCTGTGTGTTAATTTTGTATCCTGCAGCTTTGTTGAATTCAGATATTATTTCTACTAGTTTTGCAGTGGAGTCTTTAGGGTTTTTTATGTACAATATCATGTCATCTGCAAATAGTGACAGTTTGACTTCTTCTTTACCAATCTGGATGCTTTTTATTTCCTTGTTTTGTCTGATTGCCATGGATAGGACCTCTAATGTTATGTTGAATAACACTGGGGAGAGTGGGCATCCCTGTCTTGCTCCCAATCCTACGTGAAAAGCTTTCAGGTTCTTGCTGTTAAGTGTGATGTTGACTGTGGGTTTTTCATATATGGCCTTTATTATGTTGAGGCACTTGCCCTCTATACCCATTTTGTTAAGGGTTTTTATCATGAATGGATGTTGAATTTTGTTAAATGCTTTTTCAGCATCTATGGAGAGAATCATGTGGTTTTTGTCCTTTTTGTTGATGTGGTGGATGACGTTGATATATTTTCGAATGTTGTACCACCCTTGTATCCCTGAGATGAATCCCATTTGATCATGTGTATGATCCTCTTGATATACTTTGAATTCGGTTTGCTAATATTTCATTGAGTATGTTTGCATCTATGTACTCCAGGGATATTGGTCTGTAATTTCTTTTTTGGTGAGGTTTTTGCCTGGTTTAGTTACTAGACTGACGCTGGCTTCATAAAATGAATTTGAAAGTACTCCCTCCTCGTCTGTTTTTTGGAAAACTTTAAGGAGGATGGGTATTATGTCTTCTCTATATATCTGATAAAATTCGGTGGTGAATCCATCTGGCCCAGCGATTTGTTCTTGGCTTGTTTTTTTTTCACTGATTCAATTTCATTGCTGGAAATTTGGCCTTTTAGATTTTCTGTTTCTTCCTTAGTCAGGCCTGGAAGGTTGTATGTTTCTGGGAAGTTGTCCATTTCTTCTATGTTTTCCAGCTTGTTAGCATATTGATTTTCATAGTATTCTCTAATAATTCTTTGTATTTCTGAGGTGTCCTTCATGATTTTTGCCCTTCTCATTTCTGATTCTGTTTATGTGTGTAGATTCTCTTTTTCTCTTAATAAGTCTGGCTAGGGGTTTGTCTATTTTGTTTATTTTCTTCAAAGAACCATCTCTTGGTTTCATTGATGTTTTCTATTGTTGTATTCTTCTCAATTCTTTTTATTTCTTCTCTGATCTTTATTATGTCCCTTTTTCGGCTGTCTTGGGCCTCATTTGTTCTTTATTTCCAATTTCAATAATTGGGACTTTAGACTATTTATTTGGAATTGTTCTTCCTTCTTTAAATAGCCTGGATTGCTATATACTTTCCTCTTAGAACTGCCTTCGCTGCATTGCACAGAAGTTGGGGCTTTGTGATGTTGTTGTGATTTCTCTCCACATAGTGCTTGATCTCTGTTTTAATTTGATCCTTGATCCATTGATTATTTAGGAGCATGTTGTTAAGCCTCCATGTGTTTGTGAGCCTTTTTGTTTTCTTTGTACAATTTATTTCTAGGTTTATATCTCTGTGATCTTAGAAACAGGTTGGTAGAATTTCAATCATTTTAAATTTGCTGAGGCTCTTTTTGTGGCCTTGTGTGCTTTCTATTCTGGAATATGTTCCATGTGAAGTTGAGAAGAATGTGTATCCTGCTGCTTTTTTTTGTAGAGTTCTTTAGATGTCTGTTAGGTCCCTCTGTTCTAGTGTGTTTTTCAGTGCCTCTCTGTCCTTACTTATTTTCTGTCTGGTTGATCTGTCCTTGGAGTGAGTGGTGTGTTGAAGTCTCCTAAAATGTATGCATTGCTTTATGTTTCCTCCTTTACTTCTGTTAGTATTTCTTTCACATATGTCAGTGTTCCTGTGTTGGGTGCATAGATATTTATAGTGGTTATGTCCTCTTGTTGGACAGACCGCTTTATCATTACATAATGTCCTTCTTTATCTCTTGTGACTTTCTTTGTTTTGAAGTCTATGTTATCTGAAACAAGTACTGCAACACCTGCTTGTTTCTTCCTGTTGTTTTCATGAAATATCTTTTTCCATCCCTTCACTTTTAGTCTGTGTATATCTTTGAGTTGAGGGGAGTCTCGTGTAGGCAGCATATAGATGGATCATGCTTTTTTATCCATTCTATTATTCTGTATCTTTTGATCGGTGCATTCATTCCATTTCCATTTAGGGTGATTATCGATAGATATGTACTTATTGCCATTGCAAGCTTTGGAGTCGTGGTTACTAAAGGTTCAAGGGTAGCTTATTTACTATCTAACAGTCTTACTTAACTGTCTTATTAAGCTATTATAAACACAGTCTAATGATTCTATATTTCTCTCCCTTCTTATTCTTCCTCCTCCATTCTTTATATGTTAGGTGTTTTATTCTGTACTCTTTTGTGTTTCCTTTGACTGCTTTTGTGGGGAGTTGATTTTACGTTTTGCCTTTAGGTAGTATTTTGTTGGTCTGCTTTCTTTGCTGTGATTTTATTTTCTTCTGGTGACATCTATTTACATCTAGAGCAGTCCCTTTGAAATACCCTGAAGAGGTGGTTTGTGAGTGGCAATCAACTTTTGCTTGTCTGGCAATTGTTTAATCTCTCCTTCAAATTTAAATGATAATCATGCTGGATAGAATATTCTTGGTTCAAGGCCCTTCTGTTTCATTGCATTAAATATATCATGCCATTCTCTTCTGGCCTGTAAGGTTTCTGTTGAGAAATCTGATGACAGCCTGATGGGTTTTCCTTTGTAGATGATCTTTTTTCTCTCTCTGGCTGCCTTTAATACTCTGTCCTTCTCTTTGATTTTTCCCATTTTAATTATTGTATGTCTTGGTGTTGTCTTCTTTGGATCCCTTTTGTTGGGGATCTGTGGGCTTCCATGGTCTGAGAGACTATTTCCTTCTCCAGCTTGGGGAAGTTTTCAGCAATTATTTCTTCAGAGTCACTTTGTATCCCTTTTTCTCTCTTCCTCTTCTTCTTTTGTTACCCCTATAATGCGAATATTGTTCTTTTTAGGTGGGTCACGCACTTCTCTTAATATGCTTTCATTCTTAGAAATCCTTTTATCTCTCTCTGCCTTAGCCTCTCTGTACTCCTATTCTCGGATTTCTATTGCATTAATAGTCTCTTGAACCTTGTCCAATCTGCTCCTAAGCCATTCTATCAATTGTTTCATATCTGTTATCTGCCTCTGGACTTCATCCCTTAGCTCTCGCCTATTTCCCTGTAGGTCCATCAGCATGGCTGTGTGTTTTATTTTGTATTCTTTTATAGGAAGATTGGTTATATCTATCTCACCAGGCCCTCTCTCTGTGGTTGTCTGAGTGATTTTTGACTGGACCCGATTCTTCTGCCTTTTCATCATGATGGAAGTTGTCACAGGCAGATGGTACATGTGTCAGCTGGGAGAACAAAGTCCCTTCCTGTTTCTTGTTCACCTTTCCCTTCTCCACTGCCTGTGTCTTTTGCCCGCACAATGGGAGGCTGTCTCTGGGATAATCTCCTCAGCTGCTGTAGGCGGGGCCGCCTTCAGGCTAGCCTAGTGTACTGCGGGGAGTCGCAGCTGCACTGGGTGTACTCTCCTGGGAGAACAGTGCCCCTTCATGCCTTCCAGATTTTGCTCCAGCTTCCACTGCCTGTTCCGGCTACCCACACACCAGGAGGCAGACTCTTGGATAATCCCCTGAGCTACCGTTGGCGCGGCCCCTGAGGCTAGCCTAGAGCACTGCAGGGGGCGGCGAGGCAGCCATGCTCAGTGTGTTCTCCTGCAATGACGGCGTCCCTTCGTGCCTTCCTGACCTTACTCCGGCTTCCGCTGCCTGACCCAGTTAGCTGCATGATGGGAGGAGACACTGTGTGGTTGCTGTGGGCGGGGCTGCTCTCCAGCACCTGTGCAGCTGTGGTGGGTCAGCCAGTCCAATTCTGGCACCGACAAGGGGAACGAATGTCAGGCTGCTTATCGCCATGATGCTTTGGGTCTGCTTTACTGGCAGGGAGTTCGGGGGCCAAAATTCCTCAAGATTCCCAGCCTGCTGGGCTGAGTGCGTTTGGATGATTTTGTTCTGCTGTTGGGCCCTTGTCTCTTTAAAACTTTTAAAAAGTGCCCGCTTTTCTTTTGTCCCACGAGAGCCGGCTGTGGGGACCCACTTGCAGTCTCCATCTCGGATCCTGCCCTCTGTTTCTCTAATCTCTGATACACCACGTGATGTGTGTCTGTGCTCCCAGTGCAGATCACCAGGGCTGGTTATTTAGTGTTCCTGTGCTTTGACTCCCTCCCCACTCTGATTCTTTTCCTCTTGCCAGTGACCTGGGGTGGGGAGAGTGCTCGGGTCCCGCCGGGTCTTGGCTTTATATCTTCCGCCCTTCGTGAGATGCTGAATTCTCACAGATGTAGATGTAGCCTTGCTCTAATATTGTATCTTCTTGTCTCTCTTTAAGGAATAGTTGTATTTGTTGTATTTTCAAAAATATATATGGTTTTGCTAGGAGTTTTCTGCCACCCTGCTCATGCCACCATCTTGAGCCCCCTCTCCCTTCTTTGTTTCTTTAGTTGTGCACTTGGAGTGTTTTTTGGAAATGCTGTTTTCTGAGGTAGTCTTGTATTGCTATGTACTTCTTTATTAGAATCCCTTTTGGAGCATCCCACAAATTTTGATAACTTCTATTTGTGTTTTTATTGGTCTCCATTTATTGATTCATTTCTTTTGATTTGCTCATGTCCATCAATTATTTAGAAACATGTGTTTTAGCTTCCATGTGTTTTTGAAGTTTTTCTTTGTGTAGTTTTTACGTACTTTCATACCATTGTGGTCTGACAAGTTCTGATATAATTTCAGTCTTTTTAAATTTATTCCACTCAATTTGTGGCCTCCTATGGGATATCTTCTGGAGAACATTCCATGTGGATTTCAGAAAAACTAATATCCTGCAGCTTTTGTGTAAAATATTTTGTATATATGTTTTAAGTACATTTGATATAGTGTTCTTCAGTGCTTCTGTTTATTTAATTTCTGTCTTAATGATCTGTCCATTGATGTAAGTGAGGTGTTAAAGTCTTCTTTCATAATAGACTTGTACTCTGTTTGTCCCTTTAGTTCTATTAAAATGTTTTACATATTTAGATATTCATATACTGGGTGCATAGATATTTATAATCATTTATTCTCTCACTGGGCTGATTCTTTTATCATTATGTAATGTCTTTTTTGTCTCTTTCCTCTTTCTTTTTTTGAGTTCTACTCCAACTAACATATGTACTGCTACTCCTGCTTTTTTTTTCCCCATCACTTCATGTTCTGTCTACGTACATCTTTAGTTCTGAAATGACTCTCTTGTATGCAGCATATTGATGGGCCTTGTTTTTTTATCTATTCTGCCACTGTTTGGCTTTTGATTGGTGCATTCAGTCCACTGACAATTAAAGTATTTATTGATAAGTATGTATTATTGATATTTTATTGTGTCCCAGTTGCTTCTGTGGCTACTCTGTTTCTTTCTTCCTCTCTTAAAATCTTATCACATTAACTGATGTTTTTCTTTACTACTGTGAATGATTGTATTTTTTTAATGCTTCTGCATCTATTGCAGTCTTTAGGCTTGTGGTTACCTTAAGGGTTATGGATAATATCCTAAATATATATTAAGTTGATACTATTTCAAAGAAGACGTAAAATTATTTTTTTTATTTTTCTTCCTTCTCTACAGTTTACATATTTTGTGCCATAATCTGCAATTTTTTTGTGTATCCTTTGGCTGAATTTGTGTATTGTTGGTTTCACGACTTTTGTTTTGTTTCAACTTTATCCTAGTTTGGTAGATATTTGGTCTACTACCTTTCCTATGGTTTTATTTTCATTTGTGAAAAATGTTTAGGCTTAAGAACATGGTCATCTACAGAAGTCCCTTTAACAAATCTCGTAACTACAGTATAGTGATGGTGAATTCCTTTTACTTTTATCTATTACACTTTATACACTTCTTCATTTTAAATGATAACCTTGCTGGGTTGAGGATTCTTGGTTGAGGGTCCTTTGTTCCAATACATAAATATTTTACACTACTTCCTTCTGGCCTGTAAATTTCGGCTGAGATGTCAGCTGGTAGCCTGATGGTTTTCCCTTATAAGAAATATTTTGTGTCTCTGTAGCTTCTATCAAGAGCATCTCTTTACACTTGTTCTTTATTACTTTAATCATGACATGTCCTGGTGTTGCCTTCGAGGGCTCCATTCATTAGGGGTTCTCTGTGCTTCCCAGGACCTGGGCAACTCTTTCCTTCCCCAGAAAAGAGAAGTTTTCACGTTATTACTTCAGAGATTTTATACTCCTTTGTGTCTCTCTTATTCTTTTGGTACTCCCATTATTTGAATATTGCTTCTTTTGGAGTTGTCTCATACCTCAGCATCCTCTCACTTTTAGAGACTCTTTTTCTCACCATTCTTTAGCTTTGTTGTATTCCTCTTCTTTAATTTCTATCTCATTGATTGTTCCCTCTACTTGCAGAAATCTACTATTCATTCCGTTTTGCATATGTCATTTCATTTACTGTGTTCCTCAACTCTGAGTATCTCTTCTTCAACTCTTCTATCTCTGTTGTCATCCTCCCTGAGAGCATCAATTCTTTTCCCCAGATCACTCAGCATATCTTTGAATTTTCCTTGAAAATTTTTTATCAAAAATTTTGGTGATCTGTTTCATTTAGCCCTCTGTCTGATGTTTGATACTGTAGTTTCGTTTGGAACATATTCCTCTGCCTCCTCATTTTGTCAGGGTTTCTGTGTTTCTTCCTTTATATTAGATGGATCTGCTAAGCCTCCTATCTAGAAAGCAATAGCTTTATGAAGAAGGCATCTTGTGTTCCGCAGAACATCAAGATTCTCTATTCACCAGTGCCAGGTTCTCTTTTGTGGTAGAACCATGTTTGCTGTTGGTGACTATGTTCAGGGTCACTTTCCTGCCTGTCTGCTCATCGTGGCTGTTCTCTGTCAGCAGAGACTCTTTTTGAGCCATGTAACTGGTGCTTCTCCTGGGCTCATCGTGGGTGTGGCCACATTTATGCCTCTCTTGGAGTGGCTGAACTCAATCTGCTGTGTCTGGCAGCTACTTCAGCTGGCCCTTTGTGACCCATGCATCAGAGTCTGCTGGGAACGTTGTGACCATGGACACCTCTCTTTCTGCCTGCCTGCCAACAATGGCTGTTCTCCATCTGCCTCAGCTGGCAGCTCACCTCAGCTGGCCCTTTGTGAGTTATGCAGTGGCCCTCCTGCTGATATTATTGTGGGTGGAGCCACCCTTTCTGCACTCAGAAATGTTGTGATTGCTGGGCTGAAGGTGTTTGCAAGGTAGGTGTGCCAGGGAATTGCTGGCAGCAAGGAGGTAGGATCACTGGGAGCTGGATTTCACCGGTGCCTCCACAGTTGGACTGATAAAGGGCCACAAAAACTGGAAAAGCTCCCTTCCACCTGCCACACAGATAAGTCTGACCACTGCTTGGCAAAATTGGACATGTGGGCAGCAGGCAGGAAAGCACACAGGGGCTGAGTTACCAGGAGGGGAATAGAGAGTTTGGGGCTACCACCTGTGTCCAACTATTTGGGAGGGCTGTGAAAGCATCATATACCTCCAGTTTCATCTACATAGAGAGATCCATAAAACTCCCACCTTCTGGCACAGTTCCTATTGCTTATCTTTCAAAATTCAATCTCACTGTCTTAGTTGGACTAAAGAAGCATGTCTGTCCTCCACAAACATCAGGAGTCTCAGCCTCCCACAGTGCTCCAGCTCTCACTGGTGTCCAGCTACATTTATCATCTAAGCCAAATGAAATGTAGACTCTTATTCCCAAATCAGGTCTCCACAGCCACTTGTGCAGAATTCCTGGGTCCTTTTCACCTCCCTGATCCATTCCATCCTGATTTTGGACTGGAGCATGAGAAGGGCTTGAGTCCCTATTGATCAAGTTTCTGCCAGTTTACCCTTCTCTCTGTGGTCTTCTTTTCTTCACCAGTTGTAGCTATTCTGTTCTGTAGTCTTCAGGCAACTTTCAGGGTTGTATTTGCTCTCGTTGCTTCCTTGGTGTGTGTGGCAGGAGGTTTCTAGCTTACCTTCCTGCCCTGCTATCTTTTTTCCCATCCCCCATAATTGAAATTACTTGTTTATTTTTCTTGTTAATATATTTTGTTCTTAAGGTATAGTTGATATACAATATTGGTTACAATTATACAACATAGTTATTCAAAAGTTATATATATCATTAATATCTCACCCTTAGTATAGTTACTATATGTCAACATGGACAGATGTTACAGAACAATTGACTATATTCAGTGTGCTCTACTTTCATCCACATGAATAATTTATATTGTGATTTATATTTTGTGCTTTACCACATTCACCTATTTCACCCAACTACCAACCCCTCACCCTTGGTAAGCACCTGTCAACTTTCAGTGTCTGTGGGCCCTTTGCTTTTTTTTTAATTTTGTTTTGTTTTATTTTTATATTCTATATATAAGTGAAAATATGTGATATTTGTCGTTCTCTGCATGGCTTATTCACTTAGCATAATGCCCTGTCAGTCTACTAATGTCACGAATCCCAGGATTCTTTCCTTCTTAGGGAGGCTTTCCATACTGCTCTCTATAAGACTCTGTACAGTAAAAGAATCCATCAATAACATCAAAAGTCAACTTAATATATGGGACAATATATTTATATCAATGATATATCTGATAAGGTTAAACATTCAAAATATATTCTTAAAAACTCCTAATGTCCAACACCATAGAAACAAAAGCCCAATTTAAAATAGGCAGTGGACCTTCAGCAAGAAGACACACACTGGCCAAAGGGCACTTGGAAAGTTCCCCGATTGCTAATCATCAGGGAAACTCAAATCACAATCACAGTGAGATATCTCCTTATACCAGCAGAATGGCCACTATCCAATAGACAAGATATATCAATCGTTGTTAAGGATTTGAAGAAAAGGGAACCATCCTACACTGTTTTTGTGAATATAAATTGGTTCAGCCACTTTGGAAAGCAGTACAGAGGTTCCTCAAAGAACTGAAATTAGAAATACCATATGACCCATTAATTCTACATCTAGGAATTTAGTCCAAGAAAACAAAATCCCTGATTCAAAAAGATATGTGCACCCTATGTTTATTGCTACAGTATTTACAATGGCAAAGATAAAGAAACAACCAAAGTTCCCATCAATAGATGAACAAATAAAGAAGATATGGTGCATAGACACAATTAAATATTATTCGGCCATAAAGAAAAGAATTCCCCACAGATGGAGAAAAAGATGGTGGATAAGGAGGCAAGGTAGAAACCTCCCAAAACACATAAAACACAAAAATACAGCAAATACAACTGAGCCTGGAAATATACCGAAAACTCTAGAACAGACTAGCAACATCTGATGAAGAAGAGAAGATGTCACAGAAAAGGATAAATTGGCAAAGCCAACTTCTGGCAGGACCCTTGACCTCCTCCTACCACAGCTCATGGCAGGAGAAAGAGAAATGGAGCAGGACGGGAGGGGGATCACAGGACTGCTGAAAACCTGGCCCTGGAGATATGCTCCAGGAGCATGAGCCCACATTACCTGGTATTCTGGTGCTTAGCAGGGCTGGACAAAAAAGACAGGTGGAATATTCAGGGAGGCTGAGATTTCAGCCACTTGTGGAGAACTGGCATGCTCTACTGTCCCCTGAGACAAAAGCAAAGTTAGCAGTTTGAAAGACATACCAGCAGCAAGGAGGGACACCAGAGAGTTGGGGGTTAGACGGAACTCTCTTCTCTGGAGAAAGGGCAGGTTGAAATACCTCCCCAGCCCACCCTTGTCCCAATACATTGGGAAACCCCAAGAGCCGTGGACACTCCATACCCCATACTAGCAACAAAGCCATGAGGCTCCCGCCTCATGCATGGCTGGCAGACAAGCGACTTGGCTTGGTGGTAGTGTCAGACTTTGTGGGTGGGTAGTCAGGGAGACCCTCCCAGATTTCTCACTTTCGTTTTGGCCCAACTTGAGAGGTGCCTGGGGGACCCAGCCCAAGGAACTCCTTTCTCCCTAAGGGCATGGGGTCCTAATGCCTGCAGCCCCCACCATTGCTGCAGGTCAGGCCGAAGGTGGCCCTTCCCAGAGGAACTACAGCACAGACTTCTGTGCTGATCACAAAGATTCAGTAAAGAATCATGAGCTTCTGGACATTAGAGGGTTCCTCTTACAAAAAGCTGTAACTCCATATGATGAAACACAGTCAACCTAGCAAAATGAGGAGGCAACATAATATGCTCCAAACAAAATTACATCACAAAACACAAGAAAGTCAGCTGAATGAAACAAAAATCACAAGGCTTCTTGATAAGGACTTCAAAGTAAAAGTCATAAACATGCTCATGGATCTTAAAAAATATTCAAGATCTCAGGAAGGACTTCAACAAAACATACGAGGCTCAAAAAGAGCCACTCACGGCTAAATAATACCATATCTGAAATGAAACATACAATGGAGGGATTTAATAGCAGATTATCACAGATTGAAAAAGTTGTAAATGATATGGAAATTAGGGAATAAGAAAAAAATGAGGCAAAAAGAAAACAGAGGAAAAAGTATCTCTAGGAATGGAAGAATACTTAGAGAGCTGTGAGACCAACACAAACAGAACAATATTCACATAATAAGGACACCAGAAGAAGAAGAGAGATACAAAGGGATAGAAAGTCTCTTTGAGGGAAAAATTGTTGAAAATTTCCACAATCTGGGCAAGGAAATAGACATTCAGGTCATGGAAGTTCAGAGAGCCCCTAACAAAAGGGACTCCAGGAAGAAAACAGCAAAACATATAATAATTAATATAGAAAACATCAAGGATAAGGAGAGAATATTGAAAGCAGCCAGAGAGGGAAAAAAGATTACTTATAAAGCAAACCCTATCAGCAGACTTCTCAGCAGAAACCCTATAGGCCAGAAAAGAAGGTCATGATATATTTGATGTAATGGAACAGAAGGACCTCCATCCTAGCGAAATTATTATTAAAATATGAAGCAGGTATTGAACAATTTTCAGATAAACAAAAGTTGAAGGAATTCATGACTACAAAGCCAGCCCTACAGGATATGTTAAAGATATTGCTGCAGATGAAAACATTTCTAAGGCTAAATAGTTACACCAGTGAAAATAAAGCTAAAGGAAAGGTAGTAGACCACTTAATTACCAAGCAACTGTGATATTAAAACAAAAGCAGCAAAATCAAGCACTCACAATATCAGTCAAAGGATATGCAAAAAGTAAGATTATGACATCTAATGCATAAAGTGTGGAAGAGGAAAAAAATAAAATAAATACTTTTAGATTGCGTTTGAAACAGAGTAATCAGCAATTTAAGATAGACTGTTATATAGTAAGGAAGTTATCCTTGAACCTGTGTAACAAAAAACTAAAGCCCAAGATGGATACACACAAAAAAAAGAAAGAGATTTTAACACACCAGTCACACCGATAGACGTATGAATCAGACAGAAGATAAATAAAAAACACAAGCACTTATCAAGTGATGTGAACCGTTTTCCAGAATAGATCACATACTAGGATACAAAAAGAGAATCAATACATTGAAAAGCACTGAAATAGTATCAAGGCCTCTCAGACAACAATGGTATGAAACTAGAAATAAAACACACAAAGAAAACAAAAACGCCCACAAACAAATAAGGGTGAACAACATGCTTCTAAAGGACCAGGGATCAGTGACCGAAATAAACAAAAACCAAGCAACACACTAGACAATGAAAACAAAAATTCCAAAGCCCAAAAGTCATGAGATGAAGAGAAGAAGTTCTAACAGGAAAGTACATAGCAATATAGACGTACCTTAAAAAACAAGAATAATCCCAAATAAACAGTATAAACTCTCAACGATATTAGAAAAAGACAGTTCTGGGAAGATGGCAGCGTGAGCAGGGCAGCGGAAATCTCCTCCCAAAACAATATATATTTATGAAAATAAATAAAATACAACTATTCCTAAAAGAGAGACTGGAAGATACAGGACAGCAAACAGCCTGCATCTGCACATGGGAGGACTCGGCACCGCGCGAGATGGGTAAGATACGGAACAACATCCTGGCGGGACCCGAGCACTCCCCCACCCCAGCACACCGGCGGGAGGAGAGGATTCAGAGCCGGGAGGGAGTGAAAGTACACCCTGCAAAATCACCAACCCTGGTGATCTGCACGGGGAGCGCTGACACACATCGTGCGGTGAAGCAGCGATTGGAGAGACATAAAGTGCACTATCTGAGTGGGGGAATACACTGGGCCCTCACAGCTGGCTCCTCGGGATAAAAGATAAGTGCGCACATTTTTTCAGAGGTCTTAAAGAAATAGGGGCCCAACAGAGGAACAGGATCGTTCCAGCACACTTGGCCCAGCAGGCTGGGAGTCTAGTGAATTTCAGACCCGTTGGCTGGAGACTAGGAAAAAGTAGCCACACTGAAACTTTCCACAGAGATCAGCAACCTCCCATTCATTCCCACACCAGCCAGAGCTACAAAAGGACCTGCTGGATGAGCAGCGCGGCGGCTGATGTGGAATAGTGGACCAACAGCGCCATCTACAGCATCCTCACAGAATCTACACCCAGCGGATGTTTTTTGTTTGTTTGGTATTTTTAGTGCTTTTTTCTCTTTTGTTTTCTTTCTTTTCTTTCTCTTTCCTTTCTCTTCTTTATTTTTTTTAAAGCCTTTACGAGCCCAGCTGACATATGTGGCACCTACCAGGGACAACTTCTACCACCATGAAAAGACAGAGGAATATGGTACAAACAAACCTTATCCAGACCCAGACATGAGAAAGAGAGTCTGAAGGGATGGAAATGCACAGTCTTCCGGAAAAAGATTTCAGAATAAAAGTCATAACCATACTGATGGATCTACAGAGAAATATGCAAGACCTGAGGGAAGAAGTGAGGGAAGTGATGAAAGAAAAAGCAGAAATGAGACAATCCATCGACGGTATTACCAGCAGACAGGACAAGATGCAGGACACTGTAAATGAAATAGAAATCAGAGAACAGGAATACAGAGAAGTTGAGGCAGAGAGAGATAAGAGGATCTCTAGGAATGAAAGAATATTAAGAGAACTTTGTGACCAACACAAACGGAACAATATTCGCAGTATAGGAGTACCAGAGGAAAAAGAGAAAGAGAAAGGTATACAAAGTGTCTTTGCAGAAATAATTACTGAAAATTTCCCCATGCTGGTGAAGGAAATAGTCTCGCAGTCCACGGATGCCCAGAGATCTCCCAACAAAAGGGACCCAAGGAAGACAACACCAAAACACAAAATAATTAAAATGGCAAAGATCAAAGATAAGGACAGAGTATTAAAGGCAGCTAGAGAGAGAAAAAAGATCACCTAAAAAGGAAAACCCATCAGACTATCATCAGACTTCTCAACAGAAACCCTACAGGACAGAAGAGAAAGGCATGATATATTTAACATAATGAAACAGAAGGGCCTCGAACCAACAATATTGTATCCAGCACAATTATCAATTTAATATGACGGTGGGATTAAACAATTTTCAGAAAAGCGAAAGTTGAGAGAGTTTGCCTCTCATAAACCAACTCTACAGGATATCTTAAATGGACTGCTCAAGAGATAAGCACTCCTAAGGCTAAAAAGATGTCACCGGAGAAAATAAAATCATAGCAAAGAAAGCAGACCATCCGAAAACTAACTCAACGTAAAGAATAAAACACCTAGTATATAAAGAATGTAGGAGGAAGAATAAGAAGGGAGAGAAATAAAGAAACATCAGACAGTATTTACAATAACTTAACAAGAAAGTTAAGTTAGATTATTAGATAGTAAAGAAGCAACCCTTGAACCTTTGGTAACCACGATTCTAGAGACAGCAATGGCAATAAGTACGTATCTACGGATAATCACTCTAAATGTAAATGGACTGAATGCACCAATCAAAGACACAGAGTAACAGAACGGATAAAAAAGCAAGAGCCGTCTATATGATGCCTACAAGAAACTCACCTCAAACCCAAAAATATACACAGACTAAAAGTGAAGGGATTGAAAAAGATATTTCATGCAAACAACAAGGAGAAAAAAGCGGGTGTTACAGTACTTGTACCAGACAAAGTAGGCTTGAAAACGAAGAAAGTAGCAAGAGATAAAGAAGGACACTACATAATGATAAAGGGGTCTATCCAAAAAGAGGATATAACCATTATAAATATATATGCACCCATCACGGGAGTGCCAGCATATGTGAAACAAATACTAACAGAATTAAAGGATGAAATAGACAGCAATGCATACATTATACGTGACTTCAACACACCACTCACTCCACAGGACAGATCAACCAGACAGAAAATAAGTAAAGACACATAGGCACTGAACAACACACTAGAACAGAGGGTCCTAACAGACATCTACAGAACTCTACAACCAAAAGCAACAGGATACACATTCTTCACAAGTGCACATGGAACATTTTCCAGAATAGACCACATACTAGGTCACAGAAAAAACCTCAGTAAACTACAAAATATTGAAATCCTACCAACGAACTTCTCAGAAAACAAAGGTATAAACCTAGAAATAAATTTTAGAAAGAAAACCAAAAGGTTCACAAATACATGGAGACTTAATAACATTCTCCTAATTAATCAATGGTTTAACAACGAAATCAAAACAGAAATCAAAGAAAATATGGAAATTAATGACAACAACACAAAGCCACAACTTCCATGGGATGCAGCAAAGGCAGTTCTAAGACGAAAGAATATTGCAATCCAGGCCTATCTAAAGAAGAAAGAAGATTCCCAAATGAATACTCTAAAGACACAATTACTGAAATTGGAAAAAGTAGAACAAATGAGACCCGAAGTCACCAGAAGGAGGGACATAATAAAGATCAGAGAAGAAATAAATAAAGTTGAGAAGAATAAAACAATTGAAAAAAAAGAATGAAACCAAGAGCTGGTACTTTGAAAAAATTAACAAAATAGGTAAACACGTAACCAGACTTATTAATAGAAAAAGAGTATCTACAAACATAAAGAGAATCAGAAATGAGAAAGGAAAAATCATGAGGGAACCCACAGAAATACAATGAATTAAAAGAGAATACTGGGAGATTCTACATGCTAACAAGTTGGAAAACGTAGAAGAAATCGACAACTTCTTAAAAAAATACAATCTTCCAAGACTGCCCAGGGCAAGAAACAGAAAAACTAAACAGACTAATCACCAGCAACGAAATTGAATCGGAAATAAAAAAACTACCCAAGAACAAAACCACCGGGCCAGATGGATTCACCTCTGAATTCTACCAGACATATAGAGAAGAAATAACAAACACCCATTCTCCATAAATTTTCCAAAAATTGGAATAGGAGGGAATACTTCCAAAGTCATTCTATGAAGCCAGCATCACTCTAGTACCAAAACCTGGCAAAGATCTCACCAAAAAAGAAAATTACAGACCAATATCCCTGATGAACGTAGATGCCAAAATACTCAACAAAATATTAGCAAACCAAATTCAAAAATACGTCAAGAAGATCATACACCATGATCAAGTGGGATTCATCTCAGGGATGCAAGGATTGTACAACATTTGAAAATCCAACAACATCATCTACCATATTAACAAAAAGAAGAACAAAAACCACATGATCATCTCCATAGATGCTGAAAAAACGTTTGACAAAATTCAGCAGCCATTCATGATTAAAACTCTCAACAAAATGGTTATAGACGGCAAGAACCTCCACATCAAAAAATCTATATATGACAAACCCACAGCTAACATCATACTTAAAAACGAGAAGCTGAAAGCTTTTCATCTAAGATCGGGAACAGGACAGGGATGCCCACTCTCTACACTGTTATGTAAAATAGTAGTAGAGGTCCTAGCCACGGCAATTAGACAAAACAAAGAAATACAAGGAATCCAGGCTGCCAAAGAAGAAGTCAAATTGTCACTGTTTGCAGATGACATGATATTGTACATGAAAAACCCTAAAGAATCTACTCCAAAAACACTAGAACTGATATCTGAATTCAGCAAAGTTGCAGGATACAAAATTAAAACACAGAAATCTGTTGCTTTCCTATACACTAACGATGAACTAGCAGAAAGAGAAATCAGAAAAACAATTCCATTCACAATTGCATCAAAAAGAATAACATACCTAGGAATAAACCTAATGAAGGAAGTGAAAGACCTATAGTCTGAAAACTACAAGACACTCCTGAGAGAAATTAAAGAGGACACTAACAAATGGAAATCCATCCCATCCTCTTGGCTAGGTAGAGAAAATATTGTCAAAATGGCTGTACTACTTAAAGCAATCTACAGATTCAATGCAATCCCTAACAAAATATCAACAGCTTTCTTCAATGAACTGGAACAAATAATTCTAAAATTCATTTGGAACCACAAAAGACCTCGAAAATCCAAAGCAATCCTGAGAAGGGGGAATAAAACAGGTGGAATTACGCTCCCTGACTTTCAAGCTCGACTACAAAGCCACAGTAATCAAGACAATTTGGTTTTTGCACAAAAACAGACCCACAGACCAGTGGAACAGAATAGAAAATCCAAACATTAACCCAAACATATACAGTCAATTAATATTTGATAAAGGAGCCATGGATATACAGTGGGAAGATGACAGCCTCTTCAGCAGATGGTGTTGTCAAAACTGGACAGCTACACATAAGAGAATGAAACTGGACTACTGTCTGACCCCATGCACAAAAGTCAACTCAAAATGGATCAAAGACCTGAATGTAAGTCATGAAACCATAAAATTCTTTGAAAAATACATAGGCAGAAATTTCTTGTACATAAACATGAGTGACTTCTTTATGAACATATCTCCCCAAGCAAGGGAAACAAAAGCAAAAATGAGCAAGTGGGACTATATCAAGCTGAAAAGCTTCTGTACAGCAAAGGACACCATCAGTAAAACAAAAAGTCATCCTCCAGTATGGGAGAATATATTCATAAACGACATATCTGATAAGGTGTTGACATCCAAAATATATAAAGAACACACGCATCTCAACAAACATAAGGTAAATAAATCAATTAAGAAAAGGCAGAGCACATGAATAGACACTTCTCCAAAGAAGAAACTCAGATGGCCAACAGGTACATGAAAAGATGCTCCACATCACTAATCATCAGAGAAATGCAGATTAAAACCACAATGAGATATGATCTCATACCAGTGAGGATGGCCAACATCCAAAACACAAACAACAACAATTATGTTGGCGAGGATGTGGAGAAAGGGAACGCTCCTACACTGCTGGTGGGAATGCAAATTAGTTCAACCATTGTGGAAAGCAGTATGGAGGTTCCTCAAGAAACTCAAAATAAAAATACCACTTGACCCAGGAATTCGACTCCTAGGAATTTACCATAAGACTACAGCAGCCCAGTTTGAAAAAGACAAAAGCACCCCTATGTTTATCACAGCACTATTTACAATAGCCATGACATGGAAGCAACCTAAGTGTCCATCAGTAGATGAATGGATAAAGAAGATGTGGTATGTATACGCAATGGAATATTATTCAGCCATAAGAAGAAAACAAATACTACCGATTGCAACAAACATGGATGGAGCTAAAGGGTATTATGCTCAGTGAAATAAGCCAAGCCGAAAAAGACAAGTATCAAATGATTTCACTCGTATCTGGACTATAAGAACAAAGAAAAAAAGTGAAGGAACAAAACAGCAGCAGACTCATAGAACCCAAGAACGGACTAATAGTTACCAAGGAGTAAGGGACTGGGGAGGATGGGTGGGAAGGGAAGACAAGGGGGGAAAAGGGGTATTACCATTAGCAGATGTAATGTTCGGGGTGCACAGGGAGGGCTGTACAACTCAGAGAAGACAAGTAGTGACTCTATAGCATCTCACTACGCTGATAGACAGTGACTGTAATGTAGTTGGTTGGGGGACCTGATGAAGGGGTAGTTTAATCACCATAATATTGCACATGTAATTGTAGATTAATGATACTAAAATATATTATTTTAAAAAATGAAATCCTCTCCTTTCTGGGACTCTCTGGGTTTCTTCGCTCATGAATTCCTAATTTCTCCCTCCTAGCCACACCCCTCCACTCAGCATCAAAAGGATCCACTTCAGAACCTCTCCTAACACCTGTAACCAAGCCCTTTCACAAACTTCAAGCAGCTCTTTTACAAGCCCCTACTCTCCATCTCCCGGATCTCACGTGCCCCTTCTTTGGGTTCATGTCAGAAAATCAAGGGTTTTCTCTGGGAGTCCTAGGCCACAGGTTAGGCCCTCCTTTGCCCCATCACCTATCTTTCAAAATGGCTGGACCCCCACCATTCAGGGATTGGCACCCTGTCTGCCGACTCTGGCTGCAGTTACCATCATCATCCAAGAATCAAGGAAGCTCACTTTTGGATCACCCACTACTGTTCTTTCCCCTTATCATCTTTCTGAACTCCTCATCTACAAGGGCTTACAAACTCTTCCCTCTTGTAGAATTCTGTCACATCATGTCGCTCTGATTGGGGATTCTTCCAACAAATTTCAGGACTTCCCTCCCCTCAGTCCACTCTTCTTCCATTTCGTACCAAATCACAGAAAAAAATAGAATCATCCCCTGACTCTCATAGCTGCCTACAAATCCTAGATGAGTTACTACCCTGCCCTTCTCATACCCACGAGGGGGCTCTCCCTCAAGCCACACATACCTGGTCCAATGATGGCAGTTCTTTTATCCATGAGTGTGGAGAGAGGTTGGAACAGAAGGAGCAAGAATACAGGACAGGACTGATTGTGCTTTTTTGCCTAGTCTCCATCTAGGGCCTGAACCGGTCCTGACCATGAAAGAAAGCTTGAAATGTTTCCTAAATTCCAGGAACAAGTATCTCAAGAATGCAGGGAGGTCTTATCTCAAAGCCAGCCACCTGGACGAGATGCCCCCAGGTGTGTGTGACTTAAGTACTGGATTAATGTGCGATTGTGTTGATCTGTGGGCAATACTTAAGTGACTGGATTAAGGTCCTTGAAAAGGGCATGTGAATCTAATCTGTAGGTAATTCATGTGTATAAAAGATATGCCAGAATAAAGCTTCTTTGCATTCTGCACCAGACAGTTTGCCCTCCTGTCATCTTGTATATACAGCCTGACGCCCCCACTCAGTAACTGTTTGGCTCCTGCTTGCAGGACCCGGCAGAAAGTGGCGCCCGAACAGGGACCTGAGTGTGCCAGAGCAATGCCAGGGAGCCACCAAGAGAGAAGACGCAGTGCTGCAGATCTGTAGCATTTCAGCCATAGCACCCAGGCAAGAAAGTGCGGGGACCGTGGTTAAGACAGGTGTTGAAGAAAAGGACCAACAGTCCATGTGTATAATAAAAGGTATAATAACCCTTGGGAACAGACACTGCCTTTCTCTTTTACTTTTCTTATTAAAAAAAAAAAGCGCCGTCTGTGGCTCAAAACCTCGGGCTCGTCAGCCATTTAAACGGAATTAGACCGCCTGCCATTCTCAAGTCTCGAGCTACAGGTTCCCCTGTATTTCCCTCAGTGGATACCGCATCTCCCTTGGGAGCCAGGAATGTCAGCTGAGCTGAGGCCAGGATTCCCTTTCAATGGCACCTCCTTGGATGCGAGGGGCTGAGGAAAGCCCTGGGCAACTCTGATCGTCCAGGATGAGGCTACACTTCAGCAGCTCTTCCCAGGCCCACGTGTCTGGATTCAGACCACGACAGCCCGACTGGGTATCCGAGAGGAGTGTCTCTTTCTCAGTCTCTGACTTCCAGCCTGATTTTCAGGCCGCCCTGGCCTTTGAGTCAGGCGGAGGGCGCTCCTAGCTCTTTCCTACTTCGCTAGCTATAAGTGGAAGTATAAAACCTCATTATCCATAAACAATACTGTTACAATAGAGATAAGTATGGGAAATGGGAATAGTTGTTTGCTCTTTGCTTACGCTTTGGGCTTTGGACTCTAATCAGAAATAGTTTGGATCCTAGACATGAGAGGAAGAGATTAAATTCGGCTACAGGCAAAAGTGAATCCATGAACGCTGAAGGCACTGGATCCATTCTTTCTGAACCACGCGGGACTGTATCAGAAGTGGCAGATGAGGAAGAATGGGAGAGCGATCGCGACTCTTTAACAGACCCTAAAGAACAAAGGCCCAAAAAATTAGATCTGCCAGAGGTTTGCTTGTGTAAAACCTTTGGCAAGCTCATGGCAGAAGGTGCATTGAAATATACTCCTCCAGTTCCCCCTCAGTCAGTTGCTGCAGGGCTTGATCCCCCTGCCCGACCTCTTACAGCCTTGGCCTTCTCGCCTTCAAAACCTAGACCAGATAAAAGACAGCTGTTGCTTCTACAACACCTTTCACCCCTGCAAGACTCTGAAACAAGCTTCAGAGAGAGGGGAAGATACTATGGGTTTTGTAGCCTGTCCGGTCTTTGAGGAAGTCGATGGGCAAGGGGTGAGGCACAGAATCCATCCGTCTTTAGCATTCAAACAACTGAAAGAGCTGAAAAAGGCCTGCTCATCCTATGAAGCCACTGCTCCGTTTACACAAGCTATGCTTGAGGCTTTTGCTGCTGATGCTCTCCGGCCCTCTGATTGGAAAGCTATTGCACGAGCCTGTTTAAGTGGAGGAGATTATCTCTTGTGGAGATCAGAATATGTGGAGCAATGTCAAAAGACAGCTGATATTAATAGAGCTCAAAATCATCCAGTAACTTTTGAAATGCTTATAGGGGAAGGACCCCACAGTGATCTTAACAGGCAGTTAGATTTAGATCCTGCTGAATATGCACAAATAAATGCCTCTGCTAAGCAAGCTTGGATGAAACTGCCCTCAGGTGGGGCACGATACGAAGTACCCTGAAGTATCAGCATCAAAAAATAAAAAAGGGGGAGTTATATCGAGAAACTCCCACAAACTATTTAAACAATGCACTTTTTATTTTAAATTTTTTCACCACAGATGCACAGAGCAGGTCTGCAGTGGATAGATATTAGCATCCAAAAAGAAAAGATTCATATGATAGGGTGAGGAGGAAGGATCCTCTCACCGGTCAATGGAATAACCCAGATCCAGTACTAATCTGGGGACGTTTGTGTTTTTCCACAGGATGTAGAAGGAGCCAGGTGGCTCCCAGAAAGATTGGTCCATCATACTCCTCTGCATTCTTCTGACCACCACGGGAGCCAACCACACACACTGGGCATTTGTGCTAGACTCCCCGATCATCCGTCCAGCAGTTTGGGACAGCCCGGAGATCATTGTCCAGGTCAATGATACCAGTACTCTGGGCCATCCTTCCACCTCCAGGAATTCGCCTGCCCTGACCCTTATCAGAATTATTCAGAAGAAGGAAAAGGAATGCCGGTGTGCTTCCGTGCTGGTTCTTCTGACAATTGTATCAATGTTATGGACAACAAAGTTAACAGAGGGCTCATGCCCGCGGTGATTATGTCCTATCTGGTAATGACTAACGATCCCAAAGTAAATCCAAATGTGACTATAACCATGGACGTCCTTTTCCCCCTCAGCAAGTGCCTTATTATGGCACAGAGAATTGGAGGGTTAAATCAACAATCTTATGGGCCCGTTTTGTAGAACGAACCCTAAAACGGTGTGATGTGTCAACAGGGCACTATTGGAACTAGTCTGCCTGCAGAAACGTTCAGATCATCAGCTAACAGCTGGAATGTGGTAGTCTAGTAATGGGCATCCTCAAACTTATATTTGGAAGCTGGCAGCTGTGTCAGGATGAAGTGAGAACATGAATGATCAAAATGAGGAGTGGGGTTGTAATGATAATGCAAAAGGTTTTACAGTGCTTGCTTGTGTCAGCCCCCCTTATTTTCTATTAATCTGTGATGTCTATGTAAATGTGTGGAATAATTCAGAATTCAAAGTTAGCTGCAATAATTGTAACTTACCTCCTTTGTAACTTCTCTATCAGAAATTCAGACTGCAGATTTTGTAGATAATTTGGCTCATAATGTGTGTCTTGCCTGGGCCACCAAAGAATCAAGTGATTCCAAGGTGGAACATAAGCTCAAGGCTTTAGAGCATATGGTGCTTTACTTGTGTGATTAAGTTAAAGGGTTGAATACTAGAAAGCTACATCAAGAGAAAATAGCTATTGAAGAGGCAAAATTAGATTTGTCGCCAGAAAAATTAGCAAAGAGTTTTTGCAAGGTTTAAGCTCCATGGTCCCCACCTGGGCCTCTACCAAAAGAGCTCTTGAGCTCCTTCATTGTCTGTGCTCTAATACTCTTTCTTTTATTATATTGGTACCTACAGCACAAGTTTGGTAGAAAAAGTGATGAAGCAAATCTATGGAAGCCTCCACAAGCAAAACTTATCACCCAACCCCCCAGCCAATTTTGGCTTATGAGGCTGGATAGCCAGTGATGGGTAAGGTAGGAAGAGGAGTGGACCAACCTAAGACAGGGAATGAGTGATGCAACCGTCAGCCCGATGACGGGTAAGGCCATCCACGTTCTTGACCAACCTAAGACAGGCACAGTCATCCATGCATTCAAGCATTTTAAAAAATAAAAAAGGGGGAGATGTGGAGAGCGGTTGGGACAGAAGGAGCAAGAGTACAGGACAGGACAGATTGTGTTTTTCTGCCTAGTCTCCATCTAAGGCCTGAACTGGGACTGATCCTGAAAGAAACCTTGAAAAGTTTCCTAAATTCCAGGAACAAGTATCTCAGGAATGCAGGGAGGTCTTATCTCAATTCCAGCCACCTGGACCAGATGCCCCCAGGGGTATGTGACTTAAGTACTGGATTAATGTCCCATTGGATGGATCTGTGGGCAATACTTTAGTGATTGGATTAAGGTCCTTGAGAAGGGTGTGTGAATCATATCTGTAGGCAATTCATGTGTATGTAACCCATGCCAGAATAAACTTCTTTGCATTCTGCACCAGGCACTTGGCCCTCCTGTCGTCTTGGATATACAGCCCGACGCCCCCACTCAGGAACTGCTCGACTCCTGCCGGCAGGCCCCGGCACATGAGGGCCTCCATCAAGCCGGATATACCATTGTCTCCCTCGATCAAAGCATCGAGGCAAAGCCCCTGCCCCCTAACACCACAAACAAGCATTCAGAATTAATTGCCCTCACCCGTGCTTTCACCTTAGCACAGGGATCTGCACTTACCATCTACACTGATTCCAAGCATGCCTTCCATATCTTACTCTCCCATGCAGCAATCTGGAAAGAAAGGGGACTCCTCAATACCGAGGGCAGATCCATTACCAATGCTAACTTCATCATACACCTAATAGAGGCCTGATACCTACCAACAGTCACAGACCTAGTACACTGCCTCTCTTATCAATCAGATCAATCTTCCATCACTCAGGGAAATAACAGAGTGGACAAAGCAGCCAAATGGGTAGCAATGACTTCTATGATGGGTACACTCACTTCCACGTCTAATAAACCCTTCTCCCATTGATGCCAAATCACCTTCTACTAAGGCCATACTCTCCTATTCACATAACGAATTTCATTATAATCTCCAATCTTTACCTGGATCTCTGGCTTGATCTGATTGACTCCCTAAGTTCTCTGTGGGCCCCATGCTCTTTCCATCCCATGCATATCGGTGTCTCTGCCTAATAACACTCTGTGCTGACTTTGAAAAAGAGGGCATCCTGCTCTGCAGGAAGACTGTGCAGACTCTGTGGCTGGTGTGCGCAGAGTTCTCCCAAAGCTCTTCGGTGGACACACAGCAGTTGTCATGAGAGGTAAATGTACAAGTTTCTTCTGGGTCGTAGGATTCCTGAGACTCTCTTCCTGCTTCTGGGTTCGTGATCTACCCCCAGTGTGGGCACCCTGAGTTTTGCATAAAAATCCTACAGAATCCATGTACCTTTGCCCTCCTAGATCAGATGACCGCAGCCTGGGATGAGCTTGAACTGGCACGGCAGGCATAGTGGCAGGTATGCCCCCCAGGCCTAGGGCAGTCCATGAGCAAACGCCTGAGCCTCAGACCTGCTCACTGACCCCCAGCACAGTGCTCACAGAAGGCAGAGTGGTGAGACAAAATCCAGTCTGGCCCCTCCTTGGTCTCTCTGCTGCAGTACAGGCCTTCCTGGGAAATGGACGGGCAGAAAAGCAGGGTCTGGGGAAACGCGGGAGACTGGAGTTGAGAGAACTGGGTATCTGCAGTCAGTGTCCCAAAACTCCTGTCAGAGGCTTGATCTTATCAAGACAGAAGGAACATGAGAATAGAGGACACCCTGAAATGGTCCCACCGTTTTCTGGGCAGCCCTGTTGGAAGAAACTCTGGGGTCCCAAAAAGAGCTGCTCCTCTGAGAGTTAATGCCCCTCTATTGGGACCCAGGCATCCTGGCCCTTATGGGGCTCCCACCCACTGGCCAGCCACTAGGATGTCAAAGGAGAGGGATGGGCATATCCTCAGCATTTCCAGGTGAAACAAGTCCTCTTCACATAACGCCTCACCCTGCTGCCCCATTTCAGAGCAGACCAGGAGTTTCTCATGTGAAACAATTATTTTCCTTCTCAGTGTATGAGTTCATCCTTGCTGTCCAAACCTGGAGCTCAGCCACGGCTGCAGTTCTGTCTTAAGCCACAGCCTGTTGTCAGGCAGCTGAGTCTGTGGGGTCTCTCCCTGCACACTAGGTGCAACCTCACCCTGGATGGTGTACGGTTCTTGGCTCTGAAGGGGGAAGAATTCTCTACCAGGTCCGAAGAGTTGAGGTAAGGAAGGAAGGAATTATAGCAAGAGCAGCCACGAATGGCAGCAGACGCACAGGCAGCGGAGAGCAGGGAAGAGCAGAGGGAGGGAGGAGAAGCCAACTGTACTGCTCGGCACAGGGCAGACCGCCTGGCACCACAGAAGCCAGGCTCAGCCAGCGCCCAGTGCCCCCTTGGATCCGCATGGCTTGGGAACTGGGTCCCCGCCACCCCAGGAGTGGGGTAGCCGCAGGGCCCTGGGTTTAGTGAGATGACGTTCTGCGAATTCCCCTTCCCTACTGCTCTCAAATAAAACAGAGAGAGAAAAGCATTGCATTGAGGCTGGAGAAAAAAGCTGAGTGCAAAAGCCAGGGATGGACACCACCAGCGGGGTAGGTTGGACAGGTCTTGTCTTTATCAGGGAAAAGAGTCCAGAGACAAGGGCAGTCGGCTTACACACAGAAAGTGTATCTGGTTAAGTGTGGGTAATGTGGGGTTCCTATGGCCAGGATCCTCACTGAACTTAAACCACCTGATGATGTAACTGGCCTATTTTTATGCTACCGCTTCCACACCTTTAGGCAATAAGCCATTATCGTGTTAATATAAAGAGTTCCGCCCAGTGCTCTGCGGGCAATGGAGAGGCAGGTCTGCAAGGCTGGAGAAGAGCTGAGCAGAAGCTGGAGTGGTGGCAGCGCTGAGGACAGAGACCTGGAGGACAGCTGTGCAGAGAGACGGGCCCAGAGGATGGCTGTGCGGACGGCTGTGCAGAGAGGCCCAGAGGCAGAGACCGGCTTGCTGCATCCGAAGCAGCAGTGATAACACAGAATTGCTCTGATTGAACGGGACTTTAGTGACTGACCTGCCACTGGTATAACATTTTCACCCCAAGAACCCTTTGCTGAAAATTTCTTTGGTCACAGTGAATCTATAGCAAACTTGCCTGGGGGTTAAACTCATTTGAAAACATTAAGTAAGGCAGTACACACTGAGATAGGAGTGTGGGTGACTTCAGGAGGCATGTTTATGGGCTTGGGGTCTGGGGTTTTATAGGGCTCAGCATAAAGTATGATTTATGCAGGTGTCCTTTGAAGTTTTGTCTTAAGAACAGGGTTATTCAGGTGACACTGTTGACCTGGATCTCAGCATTCTTTATTGTTAAGTCCAGGGAGAGGAAATCCTTTGGCAAAATATCTCCAAAACCGAAATCAAAGAGAGAAATAAAGTTTAAGACCCATTTATTGCTTACAAACTGCAGTCTTGAGATGCTTCTCTCTCCTGCTCAGGCAGAAGCCAACCAGCCCTCCCCTTAACCTCTCAGGTTCGGATAAGCCCTCTGTTACCTAGGTAATTACCCATTGATATGGAGATGAACAGTCTCCAGCCCTGAGGATGGACTAAAGCCAGGCGAGATATTCTGGAAATATTATAATTTTACCAACACTTTAAACACATAGGTTCATTTACACGTTGGAGGTCTATCTCTCATCCTGGTTACAGAGTAAATTCATTAAGGGAAAGAAGAACAGCATATAGGTTAACTTAAAGAATAAGCTGGGCCTTTTCATAGGCTATGTAGATTTTACAATGGCATGACCCCTGTCCCAGGTCCCTTCCCTACCTCAAGGTTACCTGTGCACTGGGGGGTCCCCCGGCTGGAACAGCCCCACCTCTGCCTCCCCACGGGCCTTCCCCAGGCTGAGGGATAGGGGCTCAGGCTGGGGGAGGAGGATGTGTCTCACCTCAGCCAAGCCTTTGTCTTAGACTTCTCCTTCCCAAGCAGCCATGAAGATATGGAAAAGCAATTAGCTTCCCTCTGTCTCTTAAAAGCCAGCTGATAACAAAAAAATCTCCCCTCACTGAAATAGACAAAAATCACGAGCCCCGCATTTTGAACTGTCCATCCTAGCAGAATGATTGCTTCTCTTGCAGTTATTCCTCTTCCACAGGGAGGCCATGAAGGGATGGGGGTGAACAGTGGGAAAAGTAAGCCCTTCTCTGATACCCATCCCCTCGACAGCTACTTAGGCAGTGCACAGTGAACCGTTTGCAGTCTGCTTCTGCTTCCTGACTCACAGCGGGACACGGTAATGAGTCCACGGCAGAAACCCAGTCCAGCCCCGGCTCAGAGGAGAGGCTGAAGGGCATCAGGACATGACATCCTGAAGTGTGCCACTGAGGCCTAAGGCTATGAAGTTCCGGAAATGCCACATTTCCCTTAAAGCAGAGCTTTCAAAAGAACTCAGCAGTCCTAAAGGCCATCCCCAGGGAAGACTGACTCTTACCAGAAAAGGAGATTAGAAGTCGGCACCACACCCAGACAGACTCCTCTAAACTATCATGCCTCCCATCTTTTGTCCTAGGGGCCCATTCATCTTTCAAAAAAGTCCTTTCTGTTTCCATAAATGCTCTTTCTCCTCTGCCACGGGGAAGTCATTTGCTATCCCTGAGGGGCCCTTGGCCTCACCCTGCCCCCTAGTAGGAGGTAGCTCCCCTCATCCACAGGGGACGCCTCCTAACACCCAAGTGGATGCCGGAAAGTCCGAGTAGTACTGGATCTCATGCCTGCTTTTTCCTATACATTCACACATGACAAAGTTTGATTTGTAAATTAGGCACAGGAAGATATGAGCAATAATACCTGATAATAAAATAGGAAATTATAACAATATACTCTAATAAAATGTATGTGAATGTGGTCTTTCTCTCAAAATCTTTTCTTGTACTCTACTCACCCTTCCTGTGATGATGAGAGATGATAAAATGCCCACATGGCGAGGTCACATGAGGCACATGCTACTAATAACGTGAAACACAGCAGAAGGCGGACAGTCCATCTCCGGATAGCAGCTGAAGCCAAGCGAAGCCAAATCGCGGAGGAGGGGAAAGTCCGGCATAGGCCCCAAATTCCAGTCACCTACTTGAGACAATAGTTTCTGTGAATTCCTGCATACAAGTGAGTAAAACTGTTTTTTCTCTTGCTTACTTACCTGTTATGTCAATTTAATTTGCAGGCCCCCACTGACTGAATAAAAAAGAGTAGAGGAAAAGTTTTTTTCTCTTCACACTGATCAGTGAATACAAGATGAGACCATGCACAAAACCAGTCTTTGAAGGGCTGAGATGCAGCAGGAAATATGAGACTAGGCAGAGCAGGGGGGAAAGAGAGCCATAAACATGGAGGCAGGTGCCAGCCTTGGTGGCCTTCAAGGGAGGGCCTCTGGGAAGACCTATGGTGGTGCGGGCCAGTCGGCCTGTAGCCTCTGGAGCCCTCTGGCCCCACAGGGATACGCCATGCCCACTTGCCCACTTCATGCGACTCAAGTACTGCTCTGAGCACGGCCTGGGAGCAATCAGGAGACAGAGACTCTCTCAGCCCACCCAAAACTTATCTAAAAGACACCAAAAAGGGCCCAGCATTTCCCCCAAAGCACAGAAAGGCCCTCTGCCAGCCAGAGCAGGAAGATCTCACCAGGGCAGCATCTCAGTGAAGGTTCAACTCACCTCAAAGTTCCATCTTCCTGGCTCCCAATTATTTACCCTAATGAAGTTCTATCACTCTTTGAAAAATCACAGCCTGAGATCTTCCTTCACAGACTATGGAGATAACAAGGGGCTCTTTCAACCCTGCTGCCTTCCCCAGCCTGATGGGCAAAAAATCAGCAGGGAGGGGAGTGGCAGGGCCCTCGCCAGCGGTTGGGCTGTGGAGGGGCGAGCAGGGTCCATCTCCCTGGCCAAAGGGGGTGACCATGGCTTTTCCTGGCAGTGCCTTAGGTATGTCTGGCTGTCCCCATCAGGAGAGTGGCCAGAATACCCAAGGACTCTGAGAATCTCAGCACAAGGCAGATCGAGTGCCTTGGAATGGAGCTCTGTCTTGCCCATACCCAAATTTAGTTCATAACAAAAGCCCACTCTAGGTCTGGGTAGCTGTTAAACTGAGCATAGGACATATTTTCACTCACTCAAGACTTCTGCTCACTGGATACCTGAGAAAGTGGGCACAGGGTTGGTCACCTGAAGAAGTGGGAATCTGAGTGTGATGGTTGATTTTATGTGGCAACTCAGCTGGGCAATGGTGCCCACGTATTTGGTGAAAATGTCTCAGGATATTTCTGGGAAGTTGTGTTCTTGGATAAGTTTATCAATTAAATCAGTAGCTGTTGAGTAAAGCAGATTGCTCTCCACAGTGTGGGTGGGCCTCATCCAAGCAGTTGAAGGGTGCTTTCTTCGTGTGGCCCCAAAATTCACATGTTGAAACCTAATCCCCAATGTTGTTGTTTTAAGAGGTAGGGCTTTGTGATTAGGTCAAGCCTCATGACAGGATTTGTGCCTTTATAGAAGATTCAGAGAGCTCCCTTGCCCCTTCCAGCATATGGCAACATGGTAAGAAACAAGCTATAAATTAGCGCGTTCTCAGCGGCACCTTGTCTTGGACTTCCCAGTCTCTGTAACTGTGGGAAGTGATTCTTTTAAGACACACTGTTTCGCTGCCCAGTCTATAGTATTTTCATTACAGCAGCCCAAACTGACCAGGATAAATGTCCAGGGAAAACAAAGACCTATCTTCCTCAAGAAAGCAGTTCTTCAAGCAGACCTTCTTTAGACCAGAGCCCCACCCTCCCCTGGGTCTCTCTACAGATGTTACGCTCACCAGCTCCCACAGTTATGTGAAAACACTCCTTAAATCTCACACAAAACACACACGTCACATCCTATTGCTGCCGTTTCTCTGGAGAATTCTGACAGATACTGTTGCAGAACAAAGTCAAGGTTTAATTGGTTTAATCAAATATTCGTGGATCAGGCAGCACCCCTACCAGCGAAGAGAAGGGAGGAGCTGTACCAGGTTGGGGGCTGCGGTGGTCAGGGGGGCAGGAACCAGGGTGTGAGGTTATAGAAGAAAGGTCACCTTCATCTGAGGGAAGGTGGGATCTCTTCAGATCACTTCAGGACACTGCAGGTGACTAGTTTTAACTCCCCTTCTGAATAGGCTGAATCTGAAAGTTAGACATTACGTTTCTGACAGGACTTAGCACAAATGACTCCATTTTGGGTCTGTCATGTCTTTTTAACAAACGTCTCTCCCCCACACTTTATGCTGCAGAGCCTGGGATCCCAGCCCACCAGCAAAACTCCAAGTTCTTTCTGCTAATTTTCTATGATATTAGGCAGAACCCTAAACAAACAGTCCCTACCTGCCCATCTAGAAGGTTCCCACGACCACCACAACCCCTTGTGCATGACCATCACCTAACTGTCTTGCTGATGGGTCTCTGCCTCTGGGCCTCTTGCCTGCACAGCCATCCCAGTGTCTGTCCTCGGTGCTGCCACCACTCCAGCCTCTGCTCTGCTCTCCTGCAGCCTTGCCACCATGTCGCCCAGAGCACTGGATGGAGCTCTTTATATAGAGTCAATAATAATATATTGCCCACATGTGTGTAGTGAGCTGGCAACCAGGGCCAGGTGAGAATCCTGGCCACAGGAAATTTTATTTTATCCACACTCCTCCCCTCTGGGATTCTTGCCTCTCAATCTACATGCCCTCAATCCTGTGCAAGGGTCCCTGTGCAAGGAAGCTGGAGAATAGTAACCAAATTCCATAATTTAGGACAATATACAAATAACAATATTACAATGAATTATAATAACGCTCCAACCTGAGGAGATCCATTGCCACCAGTGGTATTCAAATGAGCTAACCGAAAGAAGGGGGGCCTTACAATACGCACCTTCTCCAGCCCCTCCAGCAAAGTCCTGCAGACACACAGGCCGGTCTTGTTGCTTTATCTCTGCCTCTGCTTCATCTTCAGCAGCTGGAACCGCAGCTCCAGTCATCCAATTTGTATCTGTGTGCTCCTGCCTTTTCAAACTAACCCACCTCTGGGTCCTTGTGACCTTCACGGGGCCTTTTAAATTCTTCCTTTGAGAAGCCGACCGTATTTCCTTTTCTGCTTGAGCCTGAGGATAGAAGAAGAGCATGGAGGGCTTGACAGTCTGAGGAGGGGACTGCACCTCTCATGGAAGAACCGGCGGGTGCCCAGTCCTTGCGGCTTTCCAGCAGCTTTCAACCAGGTGGGGTATCCACTGAGGAGGGGCCAATTCCTCCGGCGCCAGCAAAGCCTCCAACCCCACCTTTTCATGAAATCTCCCTCACCTGCCCCACGGCGCCTGGCACTCTGTGCTCTCGTGCTGCTGCTTCTCTAGCCACTGCTCCTTCTTCAGCTGCTGCTCCCTCTCAGGCACCACAACATCCTTCACTGTTTCCACAGCACTTTGTAGTGACGACATTTCAGTGAGCAACAAATTTTCTATCTGTTGGGGTGGACCCGAGTCCTCTACCCTTTCACAGTACCACATGTCCAAAGGGAGGACACTCAAAAGTCTCCCTGTGCATAGGTGGGGCCTGCTGAAACACTCCTTCCATGAGGGCAGTCTGTTCTTTTTCCTTGGTCACCAATGAACCCTGCCAACTTCGCCAATAGTCTTACTGTTGGGTTTCTGCCTCTGGGCTTCTCTACCTGCACAGCCGTCCCAGTGTCTGTCCTCTGCTCTGCTCTGTGGCAGCCTTGCGGCCTTGCCACCATGTCACCCAGAGGACGGGGTGAAGCTCTTTATATAGAGTCAATGATAATATATTGACCACATGTGTGTAGTGAGCTGGCCACCAGGGCCAGCTGAGAATCCTAGCCATAGGAACCTTTACTTTATCCACACTTACCATCATCAGTACCCAGTCCACGAACCCCCTCTAAGGACTAACCACCTATCTTGGGCTTTCCCCACTTCACATTAGCCCATTTTGCTTTGGGTTAAAAGTGAGTCTTTTGTAGGCAGCATATAGATGGGTCTTGTTTTTTTATCCATTCAGTTACTTTATGTCTTTTGATTGGTGCATTCTGTCCATTTACATTTATTGTGATTATCGATAGATATATACTTATTGGCATTTCAGGCTTTAGATTCGTGGTTACCAAAGGTTCAAGGTTAACTTCCTTACTATATGAGAGTCTAACTTAACTCACTTAATATGGTATTACAAACACACTCTAAGGGTTCTTTTTTTCTTCCTCCTTTCCTTATATATTAGTATCATATTCTGTACTCTTTGTCTACCCTTTGATTGACTTTGCGGATAGTTATTTTAATTTTGCATTTGCTTAGTAATTAGCTGTTCTACATTCTTTACTGTGGTTTTATTACCTCTGGTGACAGCTATTAAACCTTAGGAATACTTCCAGCTATAGCAGTCCCTCAAAAATACACTGTAGAGGTGGTTTGTGGGAGGTAAATTCTCTCAGCTTTTGCTTATATGGAAATTGTTTAATCCTTCCTTCAAATTTAAATGAAAACCTTGCTACATAAAGTATTCTTGCTTTGAGGCCCTTCCACTTCATTGTGTTAAATACATCATGCCACTCCCTTCTGGCCTGTAAGGTTTCTGTTGAGATGTCTGATGATAGCCTGATGGGCTTTCCTTTGTATGTGATCTAATTTCTCTCTCTGGGTTCTTTTAATAGTCTGTCCTTATCCTTGATCTTTGCCATTTTAATTACTATATGTCTTGGTATTGTCTTCCGAGGGTCCCTTGTGTTGAGAGATCTGTACACCTCCATGGCCTGAGAGACTATCTCCTTCCCCAGATTGGGGAAGTTTTCAGCAATTACCTCCTCAAAGACACTTTCTATCCCTTTTTCTCTCTTCCTTTTCTTCTGGTACCCCTATAATGCGAATATTGTTCCACTTGGATTGGTCACACAGTTCATTCAATATTCTTTCATTCTTAGAGATCTTCTTTTCTCTCTATGCCTCAGCTTGTTTGTATTCCTATTCTCTAGTTTCTATTTCATTTATCGTCTCCTCCACCATATCCAATCTGCTCTTAATACCGTCCATTGTGTTCTTCAATGATTGGATCTCCGACCATAATTCATTTCTGAGTTCTTGAATATCTTTCTGTACCTCTATGAGCATGTTAATAATTTTTTTAACTCTCTTTCATGAAGAGTCATGATATCGATCTTACTTAAATCTTTCTCAGAAATTGTATTAATTTTACTCTGCACCAGCTTACTTTGGCGTTTCATAGTTGTATATAGCTCCCTCTAGTGCCCAAAAGCTCTACTCCCTGGAGCTGCTCAGCCCCTGAAGCAATGTTGGGGGTCACAGGGGACTGGTATTTGTGCCTGGGGGAAGGAAAGAGCTGTTTCCTGCTTCCCAGCTGCTATGCCTGTCTCCACTGCCTGAACCAGTGGGCAGAGCACACAGGTATAAGCCTCTATGCTTTGTGTTTGTAGTTGCTCTAGACAGATCTTCCCTCTTGATGTTCTAATGCCAGGGTAAGGTTTGCCTATTTGTGAGCCAGGTGGGGCTGGCCAGGAGAAAGGCGCAGTAGGCTGCCTGTCACAGAAGGGTTCTTGGAGCTGTGTAGGCAGCCAGGGAGCTTGAGCACCTGAAGATTGTGAAAGCTCCCAACCTGCTGGGCAGAGTGCACCCGGACAATTTTGCCTACCTGTCCTTTCTCCTGGGCAGTAAGCTCTATGCAATCCTTGCCCCTTTAGCAGCCCTCTTGCTAAGGGCTTCTTTGTTAGAATGTCTCTCAGACTGCCCACCGTTCTTTTGTCCCAGAGCAGCTGGATATGGTCCCTGCTTTCCACAAGCAGCTGGAATCTTAGTCTCTCCGGGAATTCCGCCTGTCTTAGCTTTCCAACCCCCTAATCACGAGAGTATCATGCAAGCACCATGAAATGTAGGTTTGTGCTCCCAAAGCAGATCTCCGGATTTAGGTATTCAGTAGTCCCAGGCCTCCACTCCCTCCCCGCTGTATTTCTCTTCTTCTCCCCAGTGAGCTGGAGTGGGGGAAGGGCCTGGGTCCCGCCGGTCTACAGCTTTGGTACGTTACAATATTCTGGGAGTTCTGCTCTTTTCTCCAGGTGTGTGCTGTTTGGGGCAGTCTTCTTTGCTGTTGCTCTTTCAGGATTAGTTGTATTATTTATATTTTTGTATTATATGCAGTTTTAGGAGGAAGCCTGTGTCTCACCTCTCATGCCACCATCTTTTTTTTAGATTATTTTTATATCATTAATCTATGATTAAATGAGTAATATCGTAGTGATTACACTACCCCCTTCATCAGGTTCCCCCCCCGCCAACCCTACTGCAGTCACTGTCCATCAGCATAGTGATATAGTAGAGAGTCACTACTTGTCCACTCTCTGTAATCCCACATGTGAATATTGTTGCATTTCAGGTTATCCCACAGCTCTCTTATTGTTTTCAAATTTTCCGAAAAGGTTTTGCTCTCTGTTCCTCACGTTGGTTTTCATCTTCTCTGTTTTCCATGTCATTGATTCTTTCCTCTACTTCCAGCATATATACTTCATTCCCACCATTGTAATTCTCATTTTGGTTACGGTATTCTTCAGTTCTGAGTGGCTCCTTTTCAAATTTCCCTCTCTTTGATAAAGTTCTCACTGAGATTATCAATTACTTTCTCCGGATCAGTGAGCCAATTTATAACACCTACCTGAAATTTTTATCAAAATATTCATAATCTGCATTTCATTTTCCCCTCTTATCTCACTGTTTTGTTTGGAACATATAAATATGTCTCCTTTTTCTCTGGATTTCTGTATTTCTTCCTTTCTAAAGTATAGATGAATTTGCCTCCTGATCTCAAATGTATTGGCTTTATGAACTGGGGATCGTGTGGTGCCCAGAAGCTGAAGATTCTTGATCACCAGTGTCAGGTTCTCCATTGTGGTGGGGCCACAGCTGCTGCTGGTGATCTGTGGGCTGGCCTAACATTCTGCCTAGCCATTGATTTCTGACAGCAGGGAATTCACTTCTTCCAGCCCTTTGTGTAGAGTAAATCGCTTCTTAGATTCATTGTGAGTGGGTCTGACTTCGGCCTACTGGTCAGCAGGGGTGTGCCCATGCTGGGCTCAGTGTACTGGCAGGGGGCAAGTGAACACTGAAGAGATGCTATGAGGTTGAGCCACCAGTGATGGACCTGGAGAATCTAGAGCTGGCTGCCACAAGTGCCTGACCATTTGTGCAGAAGGAGAGCTAGAAAACGCTGAAAGTGTTCTCCTTCTATATGCTGGGCAGCAAAGTTGGCCACTGTTGGACTGAACAGACTTGAAAGGGTGGATCGGCTACTTTGCACAACCACAATGCTGGACCACCAGCAAGTGAGATGGAGTACATGGAGCTGGCTCCCTTGATCGCCCTTCCAGATTGCCTGAGAGAGGGCTGGGGAATGATTACCCACCTTTCCTTTTGTCTCTGGAGTGTGTCATCTGACTCCCACCCCTCTGGACAACTTTCCACTGCTGATAAATATTTCAAACTGTGACCACTGTATTGGGTCTCTGCAGCAGCCATGGAACATGCATGTGCTCAACAAGGAACAGGAGTCGTGGCCTCACAGGTTGCTCCAACTCCATCTGATATCTAGTCCCATTAATCAAAAAAGCCCAATGCAATGTGGAGGGATGATCCCAGAGTAGATATCACCATCATGTATGCTGATTTCCTGAGTGCTTATCCCTTTCCTGCTCTGTCAATCTCCGTCCTGATGGTGGACTGGAATGGTGAAAGGACAAGAACACCAATCAACAAGGTCTTCTCTTCTTAACTAGGTGGAGATGGTCTGTTATGGTGTATTCATGTTATTTGCACGGTTGGTTGTATTTTCGGTAGTTGTTGCCTTGGTGTGGATGTGGGAAGAGTTTTCCTCATTGATGTCTTATTTGCCTTATTTTTGAGACACTCTCCAAGAATTTCATTTTCTGTAAAGACGCCTGATCCTTGACAGGAGTCTTCTCAGTGCTCCTTTCATATCCTTATTCCTCAGGGTGTAGATGAAGGGATTGAGGATGGGAGTGATGATTGAGTAGAACAGAGAGATAAACTTGCCCTGCTCTTGGGAGTAGCTGGAAGGGGGCTGCAGGTACATGTACATGGCGGGAAGGTAGAAGAGGGCTACCACCACCAGGTGGGAGGAGCAGGTCTTCAAGGCTTTGTGCCTTCCCGAGGACGACTGGATCCTGAATACTGCACAGGCAATGAAGCCATAGGAGAGGAGGATGAGAGCAAGGGGTACCAGCAAAAAGAAGGCCACCAGCACAGCCAGTGTGACGTCATTCACAGCCGTGTCAGCACACGAGAGCTTGATCATGGCCGGGACCTCACAGAAGAAGTTGTTCAGAACCTGCCGCCCACAGAACGGCAATGGCACAGTCAGGATGACCTGAACAAGGGAGTTTCCAAATCCACTGAGCCAGGCCACAAGCACGAGCTGCTGGCAGAGGGTGCGGTGCATGATAACAGCATACCGGAGGGGCTCACAGATGGCCACGTAACGGTCCAGGGCCATGAAGGCCAAGAGGATACACTCGGTGCATCCCAGCCAGTGGAAAAGGGCATACTGCACTGTGCAGCCACCATAGCTGATGGTCTTCCTGGAGCTTCCTGTGTTGACCAGCACCTGAGGGACCGTGGCGGTGGTGTAGCAGAGGTCCAGGAAGGAGAGGTGGCTCAGGAAGATGTACATGGGGCTCTGCAGCTGGGGATCCAGCTGGGACACCAGGATGATGGATACATTCCCCAACAGGGCCAGAAGGTAGGACACCAGGAGGACCACAAAGAGAGGCAGCTCCAGCCATGGTCTGTCAGAAACACCTAGAAGGATGAAGAAGTTTGGGGTATCCCCCAAAAAGCTCCCATTGTCACTTCTCATGCTGAGGCATTTTCTGGCACCTGTGATGAGTCAAGAAAGAAAGGATGAGGACAACCTGAAAAGAGGGATTAACTGCCTGCCTTATGCTTGTACCCGAAAATTGCACAGCCTCTTGTTTACCTGTGTGGTGAGACTGAGATGTGGGCGGTCAGAATCATGGTGCAGGACAGTTAATTGTGTGTCTTGTTTTCTCTCCTGCTCTGTGCCCTTGGCTCTACACCATTGAAACTTTCTGAACTTCAGTTTCTGTATCTATCCTGTGGGGAGAAACAACTGCTCCAACTACAAAGTCTTGGTGATGGTAGATAGGCATTGAGATGTGAAAGCATACCATATAAGTAATTTTTTTCCAGTTTAGTCAAAATATGCCATTCCTCTCATCCTCATTGGAATGTTGACTTCTCTCTTTAAACTCAGTGGCAGGGCACTGAACACTTTTTAAGTTTCCCTTGTTCTGCTCTTTGAGGGAAGTGGTGGAAGTGGTGTGAGAGATGTCACAAAGCAAGTGTGATGGATTATTAGCAGCCAGAAGATTTATTGACCTGAACACACCCTGCTCATATGCTAAGGCTTAGATCTGTCTGCATCACAATGCAGAGGTGCTGCCTGGACCTCAGCACCATGCTGGTCTCTCTCCCAGGACCCTCTCACACACTGCAAACACCATCACTCACTTTGGCAGTTTGGAAAGGTACAATCCAAGGTCCTCTGGTTCCCTGGAGTGAAGAGATAATGTCATTCAGCCTTTTATTGGTAATGGTACCTGATGAGACATTGAGACATAGGATTTTTGACATGGGGAGAAAAATATTGACCTGTGTAAGGCACACAGCCATCAGAGATGCCAACTGGAGGTTAACAATGCCTCTGGAGAAATTCCCTGTACCACTTCTGTGCCAGGCAGCTGCTTCCTCTCAGAATCAGAATGGACAACGTAATTGGTATCCAGATCCCACTGCTGTTAGAAAGCAACCCGGTTGCCATCTGCACTCGCATAGGGCCATTCTACACAACCCATCAAACCCCACCTTCCAAGACTCTTTCGAGGACTGTACACCCTCAAAATCATGATGCAATGATACATCCCACAATGGGATGGAAAATGAATTCTGTGTGCAGTTCATTTATGAAAGATTCACTTTTAATGCATTTGGTGCTTTATACATTAAGTGTAAAATTCATGGACATTGTTCAGCTTGGATGCTGTAATAAATAAGCATGCTCTGACTCCACTTCCTGCCCAGCCGCACATTATAAACAACCCTATATTACTTGAAAACAATTCAAGTTCTGGAGATTAAGTGGATAAGTAAGTGCAAATTACCTTTCTTGCTCCATTGTTTCAAAATACATACTTTTCAATCTAGACACCCCAATACTCTTGTAGAACACCCAGTTACCGAACTTTTTCCCACTAGTTAACCAAAACTCTTCTATGATAAATCTTATAGACGCCAATGATTTTGTCCTTAATGGGACCTCACGCACCTCCTGGTTTTGAGGTGGTGAGCTGGGTACAGCCACATCATGCTAGGCCACTTTTTAAGATGAAAGGAAATTGTGCCATTTCCCTTTCATAGAGTTCTGATACCAAGGTTTCTTCTTGGAGTCTAAACTGTACAAAAAGAGAATTTGCAGGGGTACTGATGCAAGGTATAAAAAAAGGGTGGAAGAACTAATAAATGTGGAGGTGTAGATACAGGCGAACAACCAAAAGAGATTATTAAGCACTCAGGGAGGTCCAAGTGTTTTGATAACAACTCTCTGTAATCGTCTTCCTTACTGCTTTAATGAATATTTTGTAACATGGACACATCACTAAGGTGGATATTTTTACACCCATTTTACTGTTCAGCAGAATAGCATGGGTGGGATAACTTGGCTACCTCAGGTTTTTGACACAGCAGCAGAACTTAAAATTCATATCATACCCTTAACTATTGTTCTCTTTCATTCTTTGCTTTGAAAAACACCACTGGTGACCTGGAACGTGGCAATAGTATAAGTACAAATGACTGAGATGGAAGAGAATGAAAAAAAGTGGATTAATATCCCGGGAGGAAAGGGGTTTGGGGACTGGAAAGGACAAGCTTTCTTTAATTTCCAGGTCAGTGTTCCAGGAATGCATGGGTGTGCCACACACACACACACACACACACACACACACACACACACAGCTTCTCTGCTGCAAAGCTGGGCACCATCCCACCCGGAACCTCCTAACTGTGTCCCACTTTTTGCTGTCCAGCTCTCTCCACCTCAAGCTTTGCTTTGGATGCAGCCCCGGATTCCTCCTTCTTTCTTCCTATTGCCCAAAATGAGGTGTCTCCAAAGCAATGCCTACATTACCTGAGTAAACACAGTAACACCTTATTGGGGATACTTACTGGGGATTCCATCCAGACCTGGGTGTCTGTCATTTCCTCACTGATGACTACCCTCACTTTGACTTTCTTAATGGAGCAACTCAACTTTAACCCATCAGCCATCCCTCCAACCTCAAACCATCAACTTCATTCCAAATTTTGCCGGCCTTTGCAACCATTTCCCCTACTCAAAGAATTTAGGTCCCTTCTAATAATGTTCTATTCCTCGTTTGCAATATTTCATTTATGACTCAGTCCTTCTGGTTCCACTAGCACAATGCCACAGGCTCAATTTATCCATATCCTTTCCACATCCATTCTCAGCATAACCACACTCTGGACCCATCTGAGTACCTGCTAAGCATCTTCCTGGAGGCAGGCCTTTCTTTATCCATCACATTCACAGTAGAGTCATCTTTCTAGGACTCAAGACTTTTCATGATTTTTTTAAATTAAAGCATAATTGATTTACAGTATAGTTAGTTTCAAGAATACAACATAGTAATTCAAAAATAATTATATTATTAAATGCTCACCCCAGCTAGTGTAGGGATGATCTGTCTATATAGAAAGCTGTTGAAGAGCTATTGACTATATTCCTTGCCCTTTACTTTCATCCTCATGACTAACTTACACTATGATAAAGATTTTGTGCCTCTTTAACCCCTTCACCTATTTCACCCACCAATCTCAAATCATCCCTTCAGTATCCACCAATCATATCTCAGTTTCTATGATCTAAGACTCAAGTCTGCAGAGAAAATATGTATTTATGCCTTCCAACTATCTAACAAATAGGAACCCATTTTCTTAGTTAGCAGCCAAGAGTGTAGATTGTAGATGTACATGGAATCCCTTGCAGTTTTTTCTCAGAAGAAACTTCTCTTCACATCCTTCTCTTTAAGCAGTTGCCATGGTGTATTATAAAAGACTTTCGTGATGTATTAACAACGCCTGGCATGGGCTGCGGAAATCCCTGCAGGGATTGATAAGAGGATGTGTTCCTATCTACTCCAAAAAACTCAATATATTGCACAGCAATATGTATAATTTCCACAAATAATATTATGAGAGGCAAACAAGGATTTAACTAGGAGTTTCATTGCCGATTAGCCCAAAGGATCTCTCCTCACTCTATGTGAACTATATCTCAATTTAAAAAAAACAAAAATACTCTTCAGCATCATTTTCCTGCAACCTGGACAGCCATGTTACGGTCCTATTTCACTGAAAAGGATGTGACGACAATTAAACTTCAGGAGGCTGTGTCTTGGGGACAAGGCTTAAGGATGGTAACACTTTCCTCCACTGCTACTGCCAGGTTTTCTTTCATCACAGACACTTAAAGTATATTTGTCATAATTTTGTGTGCTTACAGTCCTGTTCTGATCACATGCTTATTCTGGGATGGGAGCTCTGATCATTGTGAAGTCAGATGCAAACCAGGTTCGTTTTTGTACAAGAGGGAACAGTCTAGAAACACGACCTACCTCTGCCCCGCTGAGTGTTGTCCCACGCACTCTCCTGCACCAGCTCCTTCCCCACCGTGGAGGCCCAGGTCCACCCCGGGCCTCAGTCAGGCTGCGTCAGGCCCTTGCCCGCTGTACATTCTCCTTCCAGCTTTGCCTGTTCAGCTTCACAGTGTACATTCACTGTAGCTCTGCATCATCCTCTATCATAAACTGTCCTCCCTGTTTTCTCTCGTGGGATTAACTTATCACCAATAAGGTCGCAGTTACAAAGGGGTGTGAGGAGCACTGATAACAATGTCCCCACAAGTGGGCGTAGGTATACTTTTCCAAAATGTTTTGAATTTAGATATTTAAAAGAGTACAGCATAAAAAATATAGTCACTGATAATGAAATATCTTTGTATTGTGACAGACGGTAACGACACTTTTCTTGGTGAGCATTTTGTAATAAAGATATTTGTTGAAATACTGTTTTTCATCTGAGAACAATATAATATTTTGTATTAACTATACATTAAACAATAAAAACATTTTTCTTAACCAACAGAGGGAGGCAGGGAAGTAAATAAGACGTGACACCCATCACTCCTCAGTCTGTGTACAGACACTATGTTTGTGCCGTCTCATGTCCCACTTCAGGATCTCTGTGAAAATTAAGAAGTTCTGCAGGGTTTAGAACATGCTTCTCATTCACATCCGTGCTGCGATATAACACCAGGGAGGAAGGTACTTACACGCCCCACCTTGCTGGTTCACACAGGAGGGAAGGCAATTCCCAATGGACCCCAGATGTCCTAACCCCTCACCAGCACACCACTGCCTCCCAAGTAACAACAGTCCCCTTTTCTACAGGTTACCCTTTGTTAAACACACCATAAAGCTGAAAAATACTTAAGACCTTGAGTAATGGAGAACTTAATAATGTGCTATGCTGTTTGCAATTATTTTGTTAATTTCACATTTTTGTAGAGATTTTATATCATTGAAAAACAGCAATCTATCTCTAACATTGTGTCATTCATACCACTTAGCACAAGTAATGCAACTAACTGATGAAATCACGACTGATTTTGTTAACAAACCTGAAGGTCTCTCTCCTTAAGTAACTCCCTGTTCTGTATGGCATGGGGATTCATGCTCCATCTGTAATTCATTCTACTGGTGGTGAGAAGGAGGAAAGGCAGGAAGACAGGCCCAGAACGCAGCAGTGAGGGGCCGCAGAGAGGACACGAGCCCACCCAGGAAGGATGCCAGCTCCGATAAGCAGATGCCTGTCACGGAGACAGGGACAGACGCCTCCTGCACAGGCCTTCTCCCCCACCCTCACGGCACGGCCTGAGTTTTCCCTAAAATGAATCTTCAGTTTGCTGCTATACTTCAGCTCAAAGCTTGCTTTCCCCACGGACTGGTACCATTTGGCCTGACTTCTCTACACCGCTCTGTCCATGGCCCTCCTGGGCCTCATAACCTTGTTGTCAAATATATGGAAAAGAAGCAGAAACGAGGCTCAAGTTCACCTAGGGTCAGGGGCAGCCAGGGCTGTTCCTGGATGTCTTTTCCAGCTTGAAGTCCACGATTTTACACTTGCTGCTTAACATATGCACACTGTGCACTGACACACCTCTCCTCCACCCCCTCTGCCCTCGGCCTCCAGCACAGAACCCAGGCGTGGTCTGCAGCTGACCAACCCCTCCTGCACTGAGCAGACTAGTTTGTTTAGACGTGAGGACAACCACCTTTGTCCATGGTTCCCAGGCTTCCACAGAGGGCTTGGTTGAGGAATAAGGACTTTATTAGCACCCTGTGGTTTCTTCATTGCGGCGGGACGTTTACTCTTTGGAAATGCTCCTTGTCTCCCAGGAAGACACAACTTCTTTGCTCTGAAGAGGCTGCTGGTGCCTTGCTCTTACCTGAGTCTTGTGGAGGGATTATTCTCAGTCTAGAAGAAGAACCTGATTTCCATCACAACTCACTCGCTCGGGAGACTCAGTGCCTTCAGGATTCTCCCCGTGTGACAGGAGATCTCTGCCATATCCTTGCTCCCTGAAGAACCTGCTGAGGCTGATAAGGTAGAATGTGCTTATATGGAAAAGCAGCGGAAGTTACATCTGAGGAGAAGTTCCCTAGGGCACAAGCCGTCAGTGTCATGGCCCCTTCTTTCAAATTCTCCCTCAGATTAAACTTCACCTCTCTTGCACCATGCATTCTATAAGGTCTCTGCTCTTTCTCCGCAGACATTGAGAGAAAACCTTGTTCTCCTTTGGCTGGGAAGATATCCCTGATGTTTTGTTAATTAGTGTCTGAGGAGTTAGCCAATAATTGGGGTAATGTGTGAGCTTGAAGTTCACGCAATTACTGGTAAATCCTACAAGAACAGAAGACCAGAGTGTTGGTCCAGGAATGGGGAATGTGGTCACTTGGGGTAAGCGGAGGATGCCATAAAATCAGAATGGAAGAATAATGTATCACAAATAATTCAGTTGGAGTGTGGGCACTAAACAGCCTTCAGCACCAAGCTCAGACACTCACTGCCTGTGTGTCTTTGAGCAGGTTACCTTACCTCTCTGTGCCTCACCCGTGTGAGCAGAAAAGTATAGGAAGCCCTGGTATTTGCCTCCAAAGTCTGTTTCATCCAAAATGACTTCATTTTTGTAAAGCACTCAGAACAATGCCTGGCACAGAGCGATAACTTTATTACCCATGGTCTCAGCTTCCTCTTCTATTTACACATTGAAGGGATGGGCAAAAACATCTTTGGTAGGCAGCCAGCATGAAGTGGTACAAGTTTTAGTTCATGAGCTTTAGGTAAGAGATAGTAGCAGAAACCATGCTTAGGGACTCTGTTGAACAGTTATTTTTCCTCTGTAGGCTGTGCCTTGATCACCTCTGGTCATTGATTCTAAATGCCAAGGGTGGCATCATTTTAGAGGTTTAATTTTTATGTTCTGGGATTCTGGGAAACATTGTATCTGCAGTTAGAGGTAGGAGAGAGGGCCTGCCCCAAGGAAAGGCAGGGAGACTGTACTTGGGCCAATGAGGTGGGAAAACCCCTCATCCCAGGTATTGCTCAGCTGTGCTCTCTCCCACCGTGAGGCAGATGAAGGATTCAGGACATGTTAGGAACTGTCTTGACATCTAGCTGTCAACTCGATTTCACCATCTTCTTGGTCTGTCCACTTATCAAATGTCATATTTGACTTATCAAAGCACTTAAAACTGGCATCATCTGTGTCAAAAAACATGCCCAGTACGATATCATCTGGGCCTTTCCACTGCTTTTTCAAAGTATCCAATATAAACGCATTTTCTTCTTCATTATGATGGTTATCATATTTGCTCCTGGTAGGTTTGCTATGATAATTAAAGCTGGGTGAAGTATATCATGTGCTTAAGCACAGTGCCAGGCACAGAGTATGCTCTTTAAATGGACATCGTTGTTGCTAAGGTTTTCGCAAATGATTTCTGTACATTAATTTTGTATCTTGCTACTCTGATGAATCCAAGTATTAGTACTCCTTTTTTTCCAGTGGAGTCTTTAGGGTTTTCTGTATGTGCTACAATGTCATCTGCAAATCATGTTAGTTTTACTTCTTCCTTAGAATTTTGGATGCCTTTTATCTCTTTTCCTTGTCTGATAGTCATGGATAGGACTTCCAGTACAATGGCATCCTTGTTCCTATTCTTACAGGAAAAGCTTTCAGATTTTCTCCAGTGTATGATATCAGCTGTGGACTTTTCATACACGGCCTTTATTATGTTGAAGTATGTTCCACCAATACTAATTCAATTGAGAGTTGTTTTCATAAATAGATTTTGAATTTTTTCAAGCGCTTTTTTCTGCATTTTTGGGAATGACCATATGGTTTTTAACCTTTCTTTTGCTAATGTGGTATATCACATTGATTGATTTCAGAGTATTGTGCCATCCTTACATCCCCGGATTTAATCCCATTTGGTCATGATAGATGATCCTTTTGATGTATTCTTTAATTCATTTTGCTAGTATGTTTTTTGAGAATTTTTGCATCTATTTTCTTTAATGATATTGGTCTTCTTTTAATTTCTGATTTCATATTAGAGCTCTAGCAGCCTCACTGAATGAATTTGGAAGTATATCCTTCTCTTTTAATTTGTGAAATACTTAATGAAGGATGGATATTACATCTTCTTTTATTGTTTGGTAGAATTCAGCTGTAAATTCATCTGGTGCTTTGTTGGGTTTGATTACAAACTGAATTTTGCTACTGGTAATAGTCTGCTCAGATATTTTTCTTCTTCCAGGGTCAGTCTTGGAAGGTTGTACACTTTTAGGAACTTTTTCATTTATTCTAGGTTTTTCAACTTATTGCTATATGTTTCATTGAATTCTCTAATCTTTGATTTTTCTGTTGTTTCAGTTGTAACTTCTCATTTTTCACTTCTGATTTTATTTGTGCCATCTCGAATTTTCCTCATAAGCCTACCCAGTGGTCTATTTTGGTTATCTTCTCATAAAACCAGCTCTCATTTTCATTTATTTTTTCTATTGTTTTATTGTTTATTTATTTCTGTTCTGATCTTTATTTTGACCCTCTTTCTACAAACATTGGGTTTCATTTATTCTTCTTTTCTTTGTTTCTTTTTCCTCCTTTTTTTATTTTGGTATCATTAATCTACAATTACATGTGCAACATTATGGTTACTAGGCTACACCCATCATCAGGTCCCCACCACATACCCCATTACAGTCACTGTCTATCAGCATAGTGAGATGCTATAGAATCACTACCTCTCCTCTCTGTGTTGTACAGCCCTCCCCATGCCCTCCATACCCTACATTATGTCTGCTAATCATAGTCCACCTTTTACCCCTTGTCCCTACCTTCCGACCCATCTTCCCCAGTCCCTTTACTTTTGGTAACGGTTAGTCCATTCTTGAGTTCTGTGAAGCTGAGACTGTCTTGTTTATTCAGTTTTTGCTTTGTTCTTATGCTCCACAGATGAGTGAAATCATTTGGTACTTGTCTTTCTCCACCTGGCTTATTTCATAGAGCATAATACCCTCTACCTCCATCCAGGCTGTTGAAAATGGGAGGATTTCTTTTCTTCTTATGGCTGAATAATATTCCATTGTGTATAGGTACCACAGCGTTTTTATCCATTCATCTATGGATGGACACTTAGGTTGCTTCCTTTTCTTGGCTACTGTAAATAATGCTATGGGTGCATATGTCTTTTTCAAACTGGGCTCTTGCATTCTTAGGGTAAATTCCTAGGAGTGGGATTCCTGGGTCAAACGCTATTTCTATTTTGAGTTTTTTGAGTAACCTCCATACTGCTTTCCACGATGGTTGAACTAATTTGCGTTCCCACCAGCAGTGTAGCAGGGTTCCCCTTTCTCCACATCCTCACCAATATTGGTTGGTTGTGTTATGAATGGTGGCCATCCTTACTGGTGTGAGGTGATATCTCATTGTGGTTTTAATTTGAATTTCTCTGATGATTAGCAATGTGGAGCATCTTTTCATTTCCCCATTGGACATCTGAATTTCTTCTTTGGACCAGTGTCTGTTCAGATCCTCTACCCATTTTTAGCTTGGATTATTTGCCTTTTGCTTGTTGAGGTGCTTGAGTTCTTTATATATTTTGGATTTCAATCCTTTATCGGATATGTCACTTATGAATATATTCTCCCATACTGTGGGATGCCTTTTTATTCTATTGATGGTGTCCTTTGCTGCAAACAAGCTTTTCAGCTTGATATAGTCCCACTTGTTCATTTATGCTTTTGATTCCCTAACATGGGGAGATATGTTCATGATGAATTTGCTCATGTTTATGTCCAAGAGATTTTTGCTTATGTTTTTTTCTAAGAGTTTTATGGATTCATGACTTACATTCAGGTCTTTGATCCATTTTGAATTTACTTTTGTGTATGAGGTTAGACAATGATCCAGTTTCATGCTCTTACATGCAGCTGTCCAATTTTGCCAACACCAGCTGCTGAAGAGGCTGTCATTTCCCCCACTGAATATCCATAGCTCCTTTATCGTATAATAATTGACAATTTATGTTTCGGTTAATATCTGGACTCTCTTTTCCGTTCCATTGGTCCGTGGGTCAGCTCTTGTGCCAGTACCAAATTGTCTTGATTACTGTGGCTTTGTAGTAGATCATGAATTTGGGAAGTGAGATTCTCCCTGCTTTATTCTTCCTTCTCAGGATTGCTTTGGCTATTCAGGGTCCTCTGTGTTTCCATATGAATTTTAGAACTATTTGTTCCAGTTCGTTGAAGAATGCTGTTGGTATTTTGATAGGGATTGCATTGAAACTGTAGAATACTTTAGGTAGGATAGCCATTTTGACAATATTTATTCTTTGTATCCATTTGTACGGGATGAATTTCCATTTGTTAGTGTCATTAATTTCTCTGAGGAGTGTCTTGTAATTTTCAGGGTATAGGTCTGTCACTTCCTTGGTTAGGTTTATTCCTAGGTATTTTATACTTTTTTGTGCAATTTTCAATGGAATTCTTTTCCTGGTTTCTCTTTCTGTTAGCTAATCGTTAGTGTATAGGAAAGCAACAGATTTCTGTGAGCTAATTTTACATCCTGCAGCTTTGCTGAATTCAGATATTAGTTCTACTAGTTTTGCAGTGGAGTCTTTAGGGTTTTTTATGTACAATATCATGTCGTTTGCAAATAGGGACAGTTTGACTTTTTCTTTACCAATCTATATGCTTTTTATTTCCTTGTTTTATCTGATTGCCATGGCTAGGTCCTCCAATACTATGTTGAATAACAGTGGGGAGAGTGGGCATCCCTGTCTTGTTCCCAATCTTAGGTGAAAAGCTTTCAGCTTCTTGCTGTTAAGTATGATGTTGACTGTGTGTTTGTCATATATGGCCTTTATTATATTGAGGTACTTGCCCTCTATACCCATTTTGTTAAGGGTTTTTATCATGAAAGGATGTTGAATTTTGTTAAATGCTTTTTCAGCATCTATGGGGATATTCATATGGTTCTTGTCCTTTTTGTTGATGTGGTGGATGGTGTTGATAGATTTTCGAATGTTGTACCACCCTTGCATCCCTGAGATGAATCCCATTTGATCATGTATATGATCCTCTTGATATACGTTGAATTCGGTTTGCTAATATTTCGTTGAATAGGTTTGCATCTATGTACATCAGGGATATTGGTCAGTAATTTTCTTTTTTCGTTTTGTCTTTTCCTGGTTTTGGTATTAGACTGATGCTGGCTTCATACAATGAGTTTGAAAGTACTCCGTCTTCTTCCGTTTTTTGGAAAACTTTAAGGGGTATGGGTATTATGTCTTTTCTATATATCTGATAAAATTCGGTTTGAATCCATCTGGCACCCGTTTTGTTCTTGGGTTGTTTTTTTTTTTTTACTGATTCAATTTCGTTGTTGATAATTTGTCCTTTAAGATTTTCTGTTTCTTCCTTGGTCCGGCTTGGAAGGTTGTATTTTTCTAGGAAGTTGTAAATTTATTCTAGGTTATCCAGCTTGTTAGCGTATAGACTTTCATAGTACTCTCTAATAATTCTTTGTATTTCTGAGGTGTCTTTCATAATTTTTCCCTTCTCATTTCTGATTCTGTTTATGTGTGTAGATTCTCTTTTTCTCTTAGTAAGTCTGGCTAGGGGTTTATCTATTTTGTTTATTTTTTTCAAAGAACCATCTCTTGGTTTCATTGATGTTTTCTATTGTTGTACTCTTCTCAATTCTTTTTATTTCTTCTATGATCTTTATTATGTCCCTCTTTCTGCTGACTTGGGGCCTCATTTGTTCTTCTTTTTCCAATTTCAATAATTGTGACTTTAGACTATTCATTTGGGATTGTTCTTCCTTCTTTAAATAGCCTGGATTGCTATGTACTTTCCTCTTAGAACTGCCTTCGCTGCATCGCACAGAAGTTGGGGCGTTGTGTTGTTGTTGTGATTTCTCTCCATATAGTGCTTGATCTCTTTTTTAATTTGATCATTGTGTGATTATTTAGGAGCATGTTGTTAAGCCTCCATGTGTTTGTGAGCCTTTTTGTTTTCTTTGTACAATTTATTACTAGGTTTATATCTTTGGATCTTAGAAGCTGGTTTGTTGAATTTCAATCATTTTTAATATGCTGAGACTCTTTTTGTGGCCTAGTATTCGCTCTATTCTGGAATATGTTCCATGTGAACTTGAGAAGATTGTGTATCCTGCTACTTTTGGGTGTAGAGTTCTGTAGATGTCTGTTAGGTCCATCTGTTCTAGTGTGTTGTTCAGTGCCTCTGTGTCCTTACTTATTTTCTGTCTGGTTTATCTGTCCTTTGGAGGGAGTGGTGTGTTGAAGTCTCTTAAAATGAATGCATTGCTTTATGTTTCCTCCTTTAATTCTGTTAGTATCTGTTTCACATATATCAGTGCTCTTGTGTTGGGTACATAGATATTTATATTGGTTATATCCTCTTGATGGACTGACCCCTTTATCAGTATGTAATGTCCTTCTTTATCTCTTGTTACTTTCTTTGTTTTGAAGTCTATGTTTTCTGATACAAGTACTGCAACACCTGCTTGTTTCTTCCTATTGTTTTCATGAAATATCTTTTTCCATCCCTTCACTTTTAGTCTGTGTATATCTTTGAGTTGAGGTGAGTCTCTTGTAGGCAGCATATAGATGGATCATGCTTTTTTATCCATTCTATTATTCTGTATCTTTTGATTGGTGCATTCAGACCATTTCCATTTAGGGTGATTATCGATAGATATGTACTTATTGCCATTGCAAGCGTTGGATTAGTGGTTACCAAAGGATCAAGGGTAGCTTCTTTACTATCAAACAGTCTTACTTAACTGTCTTATTAAGCTATTATAAACACAGTCTAATGATTCCTTATTTCTCTCCCTTCTTATTCTTCCTTCTCCATTCTTTATATGTTAGGTGTTTTATTCTTTGTGTTTCCTTTGACTGCTTTTGTGGAGAGTTGATTTTATGTTTTGCCCTTAGGTAGTATTTGGTTGGTCTGCTTTCTTTGCTGTGATTTTATTTTCTTCTGGTGACATCTATTTACTTCTCGAGCAGTCCCTTTGAAATACCCTGTAGAGGTGTTTTGTGAGTGGCAATCACCTTTTGCCTGTCTGGGAATTGTTTAATCCCTCCTTCAAATTTAAATGATAATCATGCTGGATAGAATATTCTTGGTTCAAGGCCATTCTGTTCATTGCATTAAATATATCATGCCATTCTCTTCTGGCCTGTAAGGTTTCTGTTGAGAAATCTGATGACAGCCTGATGGGTTTTCCTTTGTAGATGATCTTTTTTCTCTCTCTGGCTGCCTTTAATACTCTGTCCTTCTCTTTGATCCTTGCCATTTTAATTATTATATGTCTTGTGTTGTCTTCTTTGGGTCCCTTTTGTTGGGAGATCTGTGGGCTTTCATGGTCTGAGAGGTCCTGGTGTTGCCTTCCTGGCCTCCATTCATTAGGGGTTCTCTGTGCTTCCAGGAACTGGGAAACACTTTCCTTCCCCAAAAATGAGAAGTTATTTCTTCAGAGATTTTATACTCCTTTGTGTCTCTCTCATTCTTTTGGTACCCCATTATTTGAATATTGCTTCGTTTGGAGTTGTCTCACATCTCAGCATTATCTCACTTTTAGAGACTCTTTTTCTCACCATTCTTCAGCTTTGTTGTATTCCTATTCTTTAATCTCTATCTCATTGATTGTTCCCTCTACTTGCAGGAATCTACTATTCATTCCCTGTTTTGTATATTTCATTTCATTTACTGTATTCCTCAGCTCTGAGTGGCTCTTCTTCAACTCTTCTATCTCTGTTGTCATTCTCCCTGAGAGCATCAATTCTTTTCCCCAGATCACAGAGCATATCATGAATTTTCCTTGGAATTTTTTTATCAAAAAGATTGTTGATCTGTTTCATTTAGCCCTCTGTCTGATGTTTGATCCTGTAGTTTCATTTGGAACATATTCCTCTGCCTCCTCATTTTGTCAGGGTTTCTGTGTTTCTTCCTTTATATTAGATGGATCTGCTAAGCCTCCTATCTAGAAAGCAATAACTTTATGAAGAAGGCATCTTGTGTTGCCCAGAACATCAAAATTCTCTATTCACCAGTGCCAGGTTCCCCTTTGTGGTGGAACCATGTTTGCTGTTGGTGGACTATGTTCAGGGCCACTTTCCTGCCTGTCTGCTCATGGTGGCTGTTCTCTGTCAGCAGAGACTCTTTTTGAGCCACGTAACTGGTGCTTCTCCAGGGCTCATTGTTGATGTGGCCACATTTATGCCTCTCTTGGAGTGGCTGATCTCAATCTGCCGTATCTGGCAGCTACTTCAGCTGGCCCTTTGTGACCCATGCATCAGAGTCTCTGCTGGGAACATTGTGGCCATGGACACCTTTCTTTCTGCCTGCTTGCCAACAATGGCTGTTCTCCATCTGCCTCAGCTGGCAGCTCACCTCAGCTGGCCCTTTGTGAGTCATGCAGTGGCCCTCCTGCTGATATTATTGTGGGTGGAGCCACCCTGTCTGCCCTCAGAAATGTTGTGATTGCTGGGCTGATGGTGTTTACAGGGTAGGTGTTCCAGGGATTTGCTGGCAGCAAGGAGGTAGGATCACTGGGAGCTGGATTTCACAGGTGCCTCCACAGTTGGACTGATAAAGGGCCACAAAAACTGGAAAAGCTCCCTTCCACCTGCCACACAGATAAGTCTGACCACTGCTGTGCAAAGTTGGACATGTGGGCAGCAGGCAGGGAAGCACACTGGGGCTGAGTTACCAGGAGGGGAATAGATAATTTGGGGCTACCACCTGTGTCCAATTATTTAGGTGGGCTGCAACAGCATCATATACCTCCAGTTTCATCTGCATAGAGAGATCCATACAACCTACACTTTCTGACACAGTTCCTATTGCTTACCTTTCAAAATTCAATCAAACTATCTTACTTGGACAGATGAAGCATGTCTGTCCTCCACAAACATCAGGAGTCTCAGCCTCCCACAGTGCTCCAGCTCTCACTGGTGTGCGGCTACTTTTATAACCTAAGCCAAATGAAATGTAGACTCTTATTTCCAAAGCAGGTCTCCACAGCCACTTGTGTAGAATTCCTGGATCCTTTTCCCCTCCCTGATCCATTCCATCCTGATTTTGGACTGGAGCATGAGAAGGGCTTGAGTCCCTATTGATCAAGGTTCTCCCAGTTTACCTTTCTCTGTGTGGTCTTCCTTTCTTCACCAGCTGTAGCTATTCTGTTCTGAAGTCTTCAGGTAATTTTCAGGGTTGTATTTGCCCTAGTTGCTTCCTTGGTGTGTGTGGCAGGAGGTTTCTACCTTACCTTCCTGCCCTGCTACCTTTTTTCCCATCCCCCATAATTGAAATTATTTATTTTTCTTGTTAATATATTTTGTTCTTGAGGTATAGTTGATATGCAATATTGGTTTCAAGTATACAGCATAGTTACTTAAAGTTATATATCATTAATTTCTCACCCTAAGTAGTATAGTTACTATATGTCAACATGGACAGATGTTACAGAACAGTTGACTATATTCAGTGTGGTCTACTTTCATCCACATGAATAATTTATATTGTGATTTATATTTTGTGCTTTATCACATTCACCTAGGTCACCCAACTACCAACCCCTCCCTCTTGGCAAGCACCAGTCCACTTCCAGTATCTGTGAGCCCTTTGCCTTTTTTTTAATTTTGATTTGTTTTATTTTTAGATTCTACATATAACTGAAATTACGTGAGATTTGTCTTTCTCTGCATGGCTCATTCACTTAGCATAATACCTTATAAGTCTATTAATGTCACAAATGGCAGCATTCTTTCCTTTTTAGGGCAGCTTTCCATACTGCCTTCTATAAGCCTCTGTACAGAAAAGGAATCCATCAATACAATCAAAAGTCAACTTACTGTATGTGAGAATATATTTATATCACTGATATAGCTCATAAGTTTAAACATCCAAAATATATTTTTAAAAACTCTTAATATTCAACACCATAGAAACAAATAACCCAATTAAAAATAGGCAGTGGACCTTGACCAAGAAGGCACACAACTCCCCAAAAGGCACTTGGAAAGTGCCCCGATTGCGAATCATCAGGGAAATTCAAATCAAAATCACAGTGAGATATCTCCTTATAACAGTTAGAATGGCCGCTATCCAGTAGACAAGATATATCAATTGTTGTTAAAGATTTGAAGAAAAGGGAACCCTTTTACAGTTTTTCTGAATGTAAATTGGTTCAGCGACTTTGAAAAGCAGTACAGAGGTTCCTCAAAGAACTGAAGGTAGAAATACAATATGACCCATTCATTCTACATCTAGGAATTTACCTCAAGAAAACAAAATCCCTGATTCAAAAAGATATGTGCACCCTATGTTTATTGCTACACTATTTACAATGGCGAAGATATAGAAACAACCAAAGTGCCCATCAATAGTTGAATGAATAAAGAAGATATGGTGCATAGACACAATTAAATATTATTTTGCCATAAAGAAAAGAATTCCCCACAGGTGGAGAAAAAGATGGTCGTTTAGGAGGCAAGGTAGAAACCTCCAAAAACACATAAAACACAAAAATACAGCAAATACAACTGAGCCTGGAAATATCCTGAAATTCTAGAACAGACTACCAACAACTGGGGAAAAAGAGAAGATGTCACAGAAAAGGATAAAGTGGCATAGCCAACTTCTCCCGGGACCCTTGCCATCCTCCTACCCCAGTTCATGGCAGGAGAAAGAGAAATGGAGCAGGAAGGGAGCAGGATCCCAGGACTGCTGAAAACCTGGCCCTGGAGATATGCTCCAGCAGCATGAGTCCACATTACCTGGTATTCTGGTGCTTAGAAGGGCTGGACAAAAAAAACATGTGGAATGCTCAGGGAGGCTTAGATTTCAGCCACTTTTGGAGAACAGGCATGCTCTACTGTCCCCTGAGACCAAGCAAATTTAGCAGTTTGAAAGACATACCAGCAGAAGGAGGGACACCAGAGAGTTGAGGGTTAGACGGAACTCTCTTCTCAGGAGAAAGGGCAGGTAGAAATACCTCCCCAAACCACCCTTGTCCCAATAAATTGGGAACCCCCAAGAGCCCAAGACACTCCATCCACCTTACTAGCAACAAAGCCCTGAGGCTCTCGCTGCATGCATGGCTGGCAGATAACCCAGTTGGCTTGGTGGTAGTGTCAGACTTTCCTGCTGGGTAGCCAGGGAGACGCTCCCATATTTCTCACCTTTGTTGTGGCCCAACTTGGAAGGTGCCTGGGGGACCCAGCCGCAGGAACTCCTTTCTCCATAAAGGCATGGGGTCCTACATGCTTGCAGACACCACCAATGCTGCAGGCAGGCAGAAGGTGGCCTTTCCCAGAGGAACTCCAGCACAGACTTCTATGCTGATCACAAAGATACAGTAAAGAATCATGAGCTTCTGGACATTAGAGGGTTCCTCCAACAAAAAGCTGTAACTCCATATGATGAAACACAATCTAGCAAAATGAGGAAGCAGCATAATATGCTCCAAACAAAATTACATCACAAAACACAAGAAAGTCAGCTGAATGAAACAAAGTCACCAAGCTTCTTGATAAAGACTTCGAAGTAAAAGTCATGAACATGCCAATGGATTTACAAAAAAATATTCAAGATTTCAGGAAGGACTTCAACAAAAACATAGGAGACTGAAAAAGAGCCACTCAGGGCTAAATAATAAGATATCTCAAATGAAACATACAATGGACGGATTTAAGAGCAGATTACCACAGATTGAAAAAGTTGTAAATGATATGGAAATTAGGGAACAAGAAAAAAAATGAAGCAAAAAGAAAACAGGGAAAAAAGGATCTCTAGGAATGAAAGAATACTTAGAGAGATGTCAGACTAACACAAACAGAACAACATGCACATAATAAGGACACCATTAGAAAAAGAGGGATACAAAGGGATACAAAGTCTCTTTGAGGGAATAATTGTTGAAAACTTACACAATCTGGGGAAGAAAAGAGATATTCAGGTCATGGAAGTTCAGAGAGCCCCTAACAAAAGGGAAGACAACAGCAAAACATATAATAATTAATATAGCAAACATCAAGGATAAGGAGAGAATATTGAAAGCAGCCAGAGAAGAAACATAGATTACTTATAAATCAAACCCTATCAGCAGACTTCTCAACAGAAACCCTAAAGGCCATAAAAGAAGGTCATGAAATAGTTGATGTAATGGAACAGAAGAACCTCCAAACTAGCAAGATTATAATTAAAATATGAAGCAGGTATTGAACAACTTTCAGATAAACAAAAGTTGAAGGAATTCATGACTACTAAGCCAGCCCTACAGGATATGTTAAAGATATTGCTGCAGATGAAAACATTTCTAAGGCTAAATAGTTTACACCAGTGAAAATAAAGCTACAGTAAAGGTAGTAGACCACTTAATTACAAAGGAAGTATGAAATTAAAACAAGAGCAGCAAAATCAAGCACTCATAAAAATCAGTCAAAGGATATGCAAAAAGTACAGATTATGACATCTAATACATAAAGTGTGGAAGAGGAAAAAAAAGAAAATAAATACCTTTAGATTGTGTTTGAAACAGAGTAATCATCAATTTAAGATAGACTGTTATATAGTAAGAAGTTATCCTTGAACCTTTGGTAACAAAAAACTAAAGCCCAAAATGGATACACACAAAAAAAAGAAAGAGATTTTAACACACCAGTCACACTCATAGACATATGAACCAGACAGAAAATAAACAAAAAACACAGGCACCTGTCAAGTGATATGAAACGTTTTCCAGAATAGATCACATACTAGGATACAAAAAGAGACTCAATACATTGAAAAACACTGAAATAGTATCAAGGCCTCTCAGACAACAATGGTATGAAACTAGAAATAAAACACGCAAAGAAAATAAAAACGCTCACAAACAAATGAGGGAGAACAAAATGCTTCTAAATGACCAGGGATCAATGACCGAATAAAACAAAAATCAAGCAACACACTAGACAATGAAAACAAAAATTCCAAAGCCCAAAAGTCATGAGATGCAGAGAAGAAGTTCAAACAGGAAAGTACATAGCAATATAGGCTTACCTTAAAAAACAAGAACAATCCCAATAAACCGTCTAAACTCTCAATTAAAGATATTAGAAAAAGACAGTTCTGGGAAGATGGCAGCGTGAGCAGGGCAGCGGAAATCTCCTCCCAAAACAATATATATTTACGAAAATACATAAAATACAACTATTCCTAAAAGAGAGACTGGAAGATACAGGACAGCGAACAGCCTGCATCTGCACCTGAGAGGACTTGGCACACCGCGAAGCGGGTAAGATATGGAGCCAAGTCCCCGCGGGACCCGAGCACTCCCCCACCCAAGCACACCAGCGGGAGGTGAGGATTCAGAGCCGGGAGGGAGTGAAAGTACACCCTGCGAAATCACCAACCCTGGTGATCTGCACGGGGAGCGCTGACACACATCACGCGGTGAAGCTGGGATTGGAGAGACATAGGCTGCACGATCCGAGCGGGGGAATGCACTGGGTCCTCGCAGCTGGCTCCCCGGGACAAAAGAAAACTGCGTGCTTTTTTTCAGAGGTCTTTAAGAGATAGGGGCCCAACGGAGAAACAGGATCGTTCCAGCACACTCGGCCCAGCAGGCTGGGAGCCCAGTGAATTTCGGACCCGTTGGCTGGAGACTAGGTAAAAGTAGCCACACTGAAACTTTCCACAGAGATAAGCAACCCTCCATTCGTTCCCACAACAGCCAGAGCAACAAAAGGACCTGCTGAGCAGCGCGGCCGCTGAGGCGGAATAGTGGACCAAAAGCGCCACCTTCAGAATCCACACAGAGTCTACACCCAGTGGACGTTTTTTGTTTGTTTGGTTTTTTTAGTGCTTTTTTCTCTTTTCTTTTCTTTTCTTTCTATTCTTTCTCTTCTCTCTTTCTTCTTTATTTTTTTTATAAGCCTTAAAGAGCCCAGCTGACATATGTGGCAGCTACCAGGGACCACTTATATCACCATGAAAAGACACAGGAATATGGTTCAAACAACCCTTATCCAGACCCAGACACCAGAGAGAGAGTCTGAAAGGACGGAAATGCACAATCTTAAGGAAAAAGATTTCAGAATAAAAGTCATAAACATACTGATGGATCTACAGAGAAATATACAAGAGCTGAGGGAAGAAGTGAGGGAAGTGATGAAAGACAACACAGAAATGAGACAAGCCATCGACGGGATTACCAGCAGACTGGACAAGATGCAGGAGACTCTTAATGGAATAGAAATAAGAGAACAGGAATACAGAGAAGTTGAGGCAGAGAGAGATAAAAGGATCTCTAGGAATGAAAGAATATTAAAAGAACTGTGTGACCAATCCAAATGGAACAATATTCGCAGTATAGGAGTACCAGAGGAAAAAGAGAAAGAAAAAGGTACACAAAGTGTCTTTGCAGAAATAATTACTGAAAACTTCCTCAAGCTGGGGAAGGAAACAGTCTAGCAGTCCACGGAAGCCCTCAGATCTCACAAAACAAGGGACCCAAGGAAGACAACACTATGACACATAATAATTTAAAACGGCAAATATCAAAGATATGACAGAGTATTAAAGGTCGCTAGAGAGAGAAAAAAGATCACCTAAAAAGGAAAACCCATCAGACTATCATCAGACTTCTCAACAGAAACCCTACAGGACAGAAGGGAATGGCATGATATATTAAACATAATGAAACAGAAGGGCCTCGAACCAACAATATTGTATCCAGCAGGATTATCATTTAAATATGACGGAGGGATTAAACATTTTGCAGAAAAGCGAAAGGTGAGAGAGTTTGCCTCTCATAAACAACCTCTACAGTGTATCTTAAATGGACTGCTCAAGAGTTAAGCACTCCTAAGGCTAAAAAGATGTCACCGGAGAAAATAAAATCATAGCAAAGAAAGCAGACCATCCGAATACTAACTCAACGTAAAGAATAAAACACCTAGTATATAAAGAATGGAGGAGGAAGAATAAGAAGGGAGAGAAATAAAGAAACATCAGACAGCATTTTCAATAACTTAACAAGAACGTTAAGATAGATTATTAGATAGTAAAGAAGCAACCCTTGAACCTTTGGTAACCACGAATCTAAAGCCAGCAATGGCAATAAGTACGTATCTATTGACAATCACTCTAAATGTGAATGGACTGAATGCACCAATCAAAGACACAGAGTAACAGAATGGATAAAAAAGCAAGAGCCATCTATGTGCTGCCTACAAGAAACTCACCTCAAACCCAAAGATATACACGACTAAAAGTGAAGGGATGGAAAGAGATATTTCATTCAAACAACAAGGAGAAAAAAGCAAGTGTTAAAGTACTTGTACCAGACAAAATAGGCTTCAAAACGAAGAAAGTAGCAAGAGGTAAAGAAGGACAATACATAATGATAAAGGGGTCAATCCAACAAGAGGATATAACCATTATAAATATATATGCACCCATCACGGGAGTGCCAGCATATGTGAAACAAATACTAACAGAATTATAGGAGGAAATAGACAGCAATGCATTCATTATATGTGACTTCAACACACCACTCACTCCAAAGGACAGATCAACCAGACAGAAAATAAGTAAAGACACATAGGCACTGAACAACACACTAGAACAGAGGGACCTAACAGACATCTACAGAACTCTACACCCAAAAGCAACAGGATACACATTCTTCTCAAGTGCTCATGGAACATTTTCCAGAATAGACTACATACTAGGTCACAGAAAGAACCTCAGTAAATTACATAATATTGGAATCCTACCAACCACCTTCTCGGAAAACAAAGGTATAAAACTAGAAATAAATCTTAGAAAGAAAACAAAAAGGCTCACAAATACATGGAGACTTAATAACATTCTCCAAATTAATCAATGGGTTAAAAACAAAATCAAAACAGAAATTAAAGAATATATGGAAATTAATGACAACAACACAAAGCCACAACTTCTATGGGATGCATCAAAGGCAGTTCTAAGACAAAAGTATATTGCAATCCAGGCCTATCTAAAGAAGGAAGAACATTCCCAAATGAAAAGTCTAAAGACACAATTACTGAAATTGGAAAAAGTACAACAAATCAGACCCGAAGTCACCAGAAGGAGGGACATAATAAAGATCAGAGAAGAAATAAATAAAATTGAGAAGAATAAAACAATAGAAAAAAATGAATGAAACGAAGAGCTGGTTCTTTGAAAAAATTAACAAAATAGATAAACCCCTAGCCAGACTTATTAATAGAAAAAGAGTATCTACAAACATAAAGAGAATCAGAAATTAGAAAGGAAAAATCACGAGGGACCCCACAGAAATACAAGGAATTATAAGAGAATACTATGAGATTCTATATGCTAACAATTTGAAAAACCTAGAAGAAATTGACAACTTCTTAGAAAAATACAACCTTCCAAGACTAACCAGGCAAGAAACAGAAAAACTAAACAGACCAATCACCAGCAATGAAATTGAATCGGTAATCAAAAAACGACCCAAGAACAAAACCGCCGGGCCAGATGGATTCACCTCTGAATTCTACGAGACATATAAAGAAGAAATAACAAACACCCATTCTCCATAAAGTTTTCAAAAAATTGGAATAGGAGAGAATACTTTCAAACTCATTCTATGAAGCCAGCATGACTCTAATACCAAAACCAGGAAAAGATCTCACTAAAAAAGAAAATTACAGACCAATACCCCTGATGAACACAGACGCAAAAACACTCAACAAATATTAGCAAACTGAATTCAAAAATACATCAAGAGGATCATACACCACGATCAAGTGGGATTCATCTCAGGGATACAAGGATGTACAACATTAGAAAATCGATGCACATCATCCACCATATTAACAAAAAAAAGTACAAAAACCACACGATCATCTCCATAGATGCTGGAAAAGCATTTGACAAAGTTCAGCAGCCATTCATGATTAAAATTCTCAACAAAATGGGTATAGATGGCAAGTACCTCCACATTGTAAAGGCTATATATGACAAACCCGCAGCTAACATCATACTTAACAGTGAGAAGCTGAAAGATTTTCATCTAAGATCGGGAACAAGACAGGGATGCCCACTCTCTCCCCTGTTATGCAACACAGTACTAGAGGTCCTAGCCACGGCAATCAGACAAAACAAAGAAATACAAGGCATCAGGGTTGCTAAAAAAGAAGTCAAATTGTCACTGTTTGCAGATGACATGATACTGTACATGAAAAACCCTAAAGACTCTACTCCAAAACTACTAGAACTAATATCTGAATTCAGCAAAGTTGCAGGATACAAAATTAACACACAGAAATCTGTTGCTTTCCTATACACTAACGATGAACTAACAGAAAGAGAAATCGGAAAAACAATTCCATTCACAATTGCATCAAAAAGAATAAAATACTTAGGAATAAACCTAATGAAGAAAGTGAAAGACCTATAGTCTGTAAACTACAAGACACTACTAAGAGAAATTAAAGAGGACACTAACAAATTGAAATCCATCCCATGCTCTTGGCTAGGTTGAGTAAATATTGTCAAAATGGCTATACTACCTAAAGCAATCTACAGATTCAACACAATCCCTCTCAAAATATCAAGATCTTTCTTCAATGAACTGGAAGAAACAATTCTACAATTCATATGGAACCACAAAAGACTTCGAAAAGTCAAAGCAATCCTGAGAAGGGGAAATAAAACGGGGGGAATTACGCTCCTTGACTTTCAAGCTCTACTACAAAGCCACAGTAATCAAGACAATTTGGTTTTTGCTCAAAAACAGACACACAGACCAGTTGAACAAAATATAAAATCAAAACCATAACCCAAACATATAGAGTCAATTAATATTTGATAAAGGAGCCTTGGATATAAAATGGGGAGATGACAGCCTCTTCAGCAGATGGTGTTGTCAAAACTGGACAGCTACACATAAGAGAATGAAACTGGACTACTGTCTGACCCCATACACAAAAGTCAACTCAAAATGGATCAAAGACATGAAGGTAAATCATGAAACCATAAAATTCTTAGAAAAATACATAGGCAGAAATTTCTTGTACATAAATGAGTGACTTCTTTATGAACATATCTCCTCAAGCAAGAGAAACAAAAGCAAAAATGAGCAAGTGGGACTATATCAAGCTGAAAAGCTTCTGTACAGTAAATGACACCATCAGTAGAACAAAAAGTCATCCTCCAGTATGTGAGAATATATTCATAAATGACATATCCGATAAGGTGTTGACATCCAAAATATATAAAGAACTCATGCATCTCAAAGAACATAAGGTAAATAATCCAATTAAGAAATGGGCAGAGGAGATGAATAGACACTTCTCCAAAGAAGAACTCAGATCGCCAACAGGCACATGAAAAGATGCTCCACATCACTAATCATCAGAGAAATGCAGATTAAAACCACAATGAGATATCATCTCATACCAGTAAGGATGGCCAACATCCAAAACACAAACAACAACAATTATGTTGGCGAGGATGTGGAGAAAGGGTATCTCTCCTACACTGCTGGTGCGAATGCAAATTAGTTCAACCATTGTGGAAAGCAGTATGGAGGTTCCTCAAAAAACTCAAAATAGGAACACAATTTGACCCAGGAATTAAGGATGCAGCAGCGTGGTTATAAAAAAACATATGCACCCCTATGTTTATCACAGCACTATTTACAGTAGCCACGACATGGAAGCAACCTAGGTGTCCATCAGTAGATGAATGGATAAAGAAGATGTGGTATGCATACACAATGGAATATTATTCAGCCATAAGAAGAAAACAAATCCTACCGTTTGCAACAACATGGATGGAGCTAGAGGGTATTATGCTCAGTGAAATAAGCCAAGCCGAAAAAGACAAGTATCAAATGAATTCACTCATGTGGAGTATAAGAACAAACAAAAAAACTGAAAGAACAAAACAGCAGCAGACTCATAGAACCCGAGAACGGACTAATAGTTACCAAGGAGAAAGGGACTGGGGAGGATGGGTTGGAAGGGAAGACAAGGGGGGAAAAGCGGTATTACGATTAGCAGATATAATGTTGGGGGGGCAGAGGGAGGGCTGTACAACTCAGAGAATACAAGTAGTGACTCTATAGCATCTCACTACGCTGATGGACAGTGACTGTAATGGGTTTTGTGGGGGGGACCGGATGAAGGGCGTAGTTTAATCACCATAATATTGCACATGTAATTGTAGATTAATGATACTAAAATATATTATTTAAAAAAATGTAATCCTCTCCTTTCTAGGACTCGCTGGGTTTCCTCGCTCATGGATTCCTAATTTCTGCCTCATAGCCACACCCCTCCACTCAGCATCCCGAGGATCCACTTCATAACCTCTTCTAACACCTGTATCCAAGCCCTTTCACCAACTTAAAGCAGCTCTTTTACAAGCCCCTAATCTCCATCTCCCTGATCTCATGTGCCCCTTCTTTGGGTTCCTCTCAGAAAATCAAGTGTTTGGTCTGGGAGTCCTAGGCCACAGGTTAGGCCCTCCTTTGCCCCATCATCTATCTTTCAACATTGCTGGACCCCCACCATTCAGGGATTGGCACCCTGTCTGCCGACTCTGGCTGCAGCTACCATCATCATCCAAGAATCAAAAAAGCTCACTTTTGGATCACCCACTACTGTTCTTTCCCCTTATCATCTTTCTGAACTCCTCACCTACAAGGAGTTACAAACTCTTCCCCCTTGTAGGATTCTGTCACTTCAAGTCGCTCTGATTGGGGATACTTCCATCAAATTTCAAGTTTGGCTCCCCTCAATCCACTCTTCTTCCATTTCCTACCAAATCACAGAAAAAATTGAATCATCCACTGACTCTCATAGCTGCCTACAAATCCTAGATGAGTTACTACCCTGCCCTTCTCATACCCACGAGGGGGCTTTCCCTCAAGCCACACATACTTGGTTCAATGATGGCAGTTCTTTTATCCATGAGTGTGGAGAGTGGTTGGAACAGAAGGAGCAAGAGTACAGGACAGGATTGATTGTGTTTTTGTGCCTAGTCTCCATCTAGGGCCTGAACCGGGCCTGACCCTGAAAGAAACCTTGAAAAGTTTCCTGAATTCCAGGAACAAGTATCTCAGGAATGCAGGGAGGTCTAATCTCAAGGACAGCCACCTGGACCATATGCCCCCAGGCGTGTGTGACTTAAGTACTGGATTAATGTGCGATTGTATTGATCTGTGGGCAATACTTAAGTGACTGGATTAAGGTCCTTGAAAAGGGCATGTGAATCTAATCTGTAGGCAATTCATGTGTATATAAGCCATGCCAGAATAAAGCTTCTTTGCATTCTGCACCAGACAGTTTGCCCTCCTGTCATCTTGTATATACAGCCCAACGCCCACACTCAGGAACTGTTTGGCACCTGCCGGCAGGCCTCGACAGAAATTGGCGCCCGAACAGGGATCTGAGGACGGGGGGGCAACGCCAGGGAGCCACCAAGAGAGAAGATGCAGCGCTCCAGATCTGTAGCACTTCAGCCATTGCACACAGGCAAGAAAGTGCTTGGACGGTAGTAAAGACAGGAGTTGAAGAAAAGGACCAACAGTCCGTGAGTATAATAAAAACTATAAAAACCCCTGGGAACAGACACTGCCTTTCTCTCTTACTTTTCTTATAAAAAAATGGGGGTGTCCTCTGGGCCTCACAACATCGGGCGCTCATCAGCCACTTAAATGGGTTTAGCCTGGCTGGCGTTCTCAAGTCTCAAGTGACAGGTTCCCCTGTGTTTCCCTCAGTGGATCCCCCATCTCCCTTGGGAGCCAGGAACATCAGCTGAGCGGAGGCCGGGATTCCCTTTCAACGGCACCTCCTTGGATACGAGGGGCGGAGGAAAGCCGTGGGCAACTGCGAGAGTCCAGGCTGAGGCTACACTTCAGCGGCTCCTCACAGGCCCACATGTCTGGACTCAGACCCCAACAGACGGACTGGGTATCCGAGAGGAGTGACTCTTTCTCAGGCTCTGAGTTCCAGCCTGCTTTTTCAGGCCACCCTGGCCTTTCAGTCAGGCGAAGGGCGCTCCGAGCTCTTTCCTACTTCGCTAGCTAAAAGTGGAAGTATAAAACCTCATTATCTATAAACAATAGGGTACCGTAGACATAAGTATGGGAAATGGGAATAGTCCTTTGCTCTTTGCTTACGCTTTTGGGCTTTGGACTCTAATCAGAAATAGTTTGGATCCTAGACATGAGAGGCAGAGATTAAATTCAGCTACAGGCAAAAGTGAATCCATAAACGCTGACTCCGCTCGATCCATTCTTTCTGTACCACCTGGGACTGTATCGGAAGTGGCGGTTGAGGAAGAATGGGAGAGCAATCACGACTCTTTAACATACCCTAAAGAACAAAGGCCCGAAAAATTAGATCTGCCAGAGGTTTGCTTGTGTAAAACCTTTGGCAAGCTCATGGCAGAAGGTGCATTGAAATATACTCCTCCAATTCCCCCTCAGTCAGTTGTTGCAGGGTTTGAACCCCCTGCACCACCTCTTACAGCCTTGGCAGTCTCGCCTTTAAAACCTAGACCAGATAAGACATAGCTGTAGGCACTACAACAGCTTTCACCCATGCAAAAGATTCTGAAACAAGCTTCAGAGAGAGGGGAAGATACTATGGGTTTTATAGCCTGTCCGGTCTTTGAGGAAGTGGATGAGCAAGGTGTGAAGCACAGAATCCATCAGCCTTTAGCATTCAAACAACAGAAACAGCTGAAAATGGCCTGCTCATCCTATGGAGCCACTGCTCGGTTTACACAAGCTATGCCTGAGGCTTTTGTGGCTGATGCTCGCCCGCCCTCTGATTGGAAAGCTATTGCATGAGCCTGTTTAAGTGGAGGAGATTATCTATTGTGGAGATCAGAATATGTGGAGCAATGTCAAAAGACAGCTGATATTAATAGAGCTCAAAATCATCCAGTAACTTTTGAAATGCTTATGGGGGAAGGAACCTACAGTGATCTTAACAGGCAGTTAGATTTAGATCCTGCTGCCTATGCCCAAATAAATGCCGCTGCTAAGCAGGCTTGGATGAAACTGCCCTCAGGGGGGGCACGATCCGAAGTAACCTGTAGCATCAGCTTCAAAAAATAAAAAAGGGAGAGTTTTACCGAGAAATTCCCACAAACTATTTAAACAATGCACTTTTTATTTTAAATTTCTCACCATAAATGAACAGACCATGTCTGCAGTGGATAGATTTTGGCCTCCAAGAAGAAAAGATTCATATGCTAGGGTGAGGTGGAAGGATCCTCTCACGGGTCAGCAGAATGCCCCAGATCCAGTACTAATCTGGGGATGAGGGCATGTTTGTGTTTTTCCACAGGATGTAGAAGGAGCCAGATGGCTCCCAGAAAGATTTGCCCATCATACTCCTCTGCATTCTGCTGACCTCCATGGGAGCCAACCACACACACTGGGCCTTTGTGCCAGACCCTCCGATTCTCCGTCCAGCAGTTTCGGACAGCCTGGAGATCATTGTCCGGGTCAATGGTACCAGGATTCTGGAGCATCCTTCCACCTCCAGTAATTTGCCTTCCCTGAGCCCTTATCAGAATTATTCAGCCGAAGGAAAAGGAATGCCGGTGTGCTTCCGTGCTGGTTCTTCTGACAATTGTATCAATGTTATGGACAACAAAGGTAACAGAGTGCTCATGCCCGTGGTGATTATGTCCTATCCGGGGATGTCTAACGATTCCAAGAGTAAATCCAAATGTGACTATGATGATGGACATCCTTTTTCCCCTCAGGAAGTGCCTTATTGTGACACAGAGAATACGAGGTTTAATGCAACAATCTTATGGACCCATTGTGTAGAAAAAACCCCAAAACAGTGTAATGTGTCAACAGGGCACTATTGCGACTGGTCTACCTGCGGTAACTGTTCAGATCATCAGCTGACGGCTGGAATGTGGTGGTCTAGTAATGGGCATCCTCAAACTTATATTTGGAAGCTGGGAGCTGCGTCAGGATGAAGGGTGAACATGAATGATCAAAATGAGGAGTGGGGTTGTAATGATAATGCAAAAGGTTTTACAGTGCTTGCTTGTGTCAGCCCCCCTTATCTTCTATTAATCTGTGATGTCTATGTAAATGTGGGGAATAATTCAGAATTCAATGTTAGCTGCAATAATTGTAACTTTACTTCCTTTGTAACTTCTCTATCAGAAATTCAGACGGCAGATTTTGTACATAATTTGGCTCATAATGTGCCTCTTGCCTGGGCCACCCAAGAATCAAGTGATTCCAAGTTGGAACATAAGCTCCAGGGTGATCAAGTTAATGTGCTGAATACTAGAAAGCTACATCAAGAGATAATAGCTATTGAAGAGGCAAAATTAGATTTGTCACCAGAAAAATTAGCAGAGTTTTTGGAAGGTTTCAGCTCATTGGTCCCCACCTGGGCCTCTACCAAAAGAGCTCTTGAGCTCCTTCATTGTCTGTGCTCTAATGCTCTTTCTTCTACTTATATTGGTCCCTACAGTACTACGTTTGGTAGAAAAAGTGCTGAAGCAAATCTATGGAAGCCTCCACAAGAGAAACTTATCACTCAACCCCGAAGCCAATTTTGGCTTAGGAGGCTGAATAGCCAGTGATGGGTAAGGCAAGAAGAGGAGTGGACCAACCTAAGACAGGGAATGAATCATGCAACCCTCAGCCCGATGACGGGCAAGGCCATTCCCTTTCTTGACCCATGTAAGACAGTCACAGTCATCCCATGCATTCAAGAATTTTAAAAAACAAAAAGGGGGAGATGTGGAGAACGGTTGGGACAGAAGGAGCAAGAGAACAGGCCAGGAATGATTGTGTTTTTGTGCCTAGTCTCCATCTAAGGCCTGAACTGGGGCTGATCCTGAAAGAAAGATTGAAAAGTTTCTTAAATTCTAGGAATATGTATCTCAGGAATGCAGTGGGGTCTTATCTCAAGGCCAGCCACCTGGACCAGATGCCCCCATGTATATGTGACTTAAGTATTGTATTAATGTCCCATTGGATTGATCTGTGGGCAATAGTTAAGTGATTGGATTAAGGTTCTTGAAAAGGGCATGTGAATCTAATCTGTAGGCAATTCATGTGTATATAAGCCATGCCAGAGTAAAGATTCTTTGCATTCTGCACCAGACAGTTTCCCCTCCTGTCGTCTTGTATATACAGCCCAACGCCCCCACTCAGGAACTGTTCGACTCCTGCCGGCAGGCCCCAGCACATGAGGGCCTCCATCAAGCCGGATATACCATTGTCTCCCTTGATCAAAGCATCGAGGTAAAGCCCCTGCCCCCTAACACCACAAACCAACAGGCAGAATTAATTGCCCTCACCTGTGCTTTCATCTTAGCACAGGGATCTGCACTTACCATCTACACTGGTTCCAAGTATGCCTTCCATATCTTACTCTCCCGTGCAACAATCTGGAAAGAACGGGGACTCCTCAATACCGAGGGCAGCTCCATTACCAATGCTTACTACATCATACACCTAATAGAGGCCTCATAACTACCAACTGTCACAGGCCTAGTACACTGCCTCTCTCATCAGTCAGATCAATCTTCCATCACTCAGGGAAATAACAGAGTGGACAAAGCAGCCAAATGGGTAGCAATGACTTCTATGATGTGTACACTCACTTCCACATCTATTAACCCCTTCCTCCATAGACTCCAAATCATCTTCTACTAAGGCCATACTCTCCTATTCACATAACCTATTTCATCCTAATCTCCAATTTTTACCTGGATCTCTGGCTTGATATGATTGACTCCCTAAGTTCTCGGTGGGCCCAATGCTCTTTCCATCACATGCATATCTGTGTCTCTGCCTACCAAAACTCTGTGCCGTCTTTGCAAAAGAGGGCATCCTGCTCTGCAGGAAGACTGTGCAGACTCAGTGGCTGATGTGCGCAGAGTTCTCCCAAAGCTCTTCGGTGGACACACAGCAGTTCTCATGAGAGGTAAATGCACAAGTTTCTTCTGGGTCGTAGGATTCCTGAGCCTCTCTTCCTGTTTCTGGGTCGTCAACTACCCCCAGGGGGGCACCCTGAGGTTTGCATAAAAATCCTACAGAAGCCATGTACCTTTGCCCTCCTAGCTCAGAAGACCCCAGCCCGGGATGAGCATGAGCTGGCATGGCAGGCATAATGGCAGGTCTGCCTCCCAGACCTAGAGCCGTCCGTGAGCAAACACCTGAGGCTCAGACCTGCTCACTGACCCTCAGCACAGTGCTCACAGAAGGCAGAGTGATGAGACAAGAATCCCGTCTGGGCCCCTCCTTGGTCTCTCTGCTGCAGTACAGGCCTTCCTGGGAAATGGACAGGCAGAAAAGCAGGGTCTGGGGAAGGGCGGGAGACTGGATATGAGAGAACTGGGTATCTGCAGTCAGTGTCCCAAAACTCCTGTCAGAGGCTTGATCTTATCAAGACAGAAGGAACATGAGAATAGAGGACACCCTGAAATGGTCCCACCGTTTTCTTTACAGACCTGTTGGAATAAACCCTGGGGACCCAAAAAGAGCTGCTCCTCTGGGAGTTAATGCCCCTCTATTAGTACCCAGGCATCCTGGCCCTTATGGGGCTCCCAGCCACTGGCCAGCCACTAGGATGTCAAAGGAGAGGGATGGGCATCTCCTCAGCATTTCCAGGTGAAACAAGTCCTCTTCACATAACGCCTCCCACTGCTACCCGATTACAGAGCAGACAAGGAGTTTCTCATGTGAAACAATTATTCTCCTCAGTTTGAGTTCATCCTTGTTGTCCAAACCTGGAGCTCAGCCATGGCTGCAGTTTTGTCTTCATCCACAGCCTGTTGTCAGGCAGCTCCACCTGCGGGTTCTCTCCCTGCACACTGGGTGAAACCTCATCCTGGATGGCGGACGGTTCTTGGCTCTGATGGGGGAAAATTTCTCTACCATGTCTGAAGAGTGTAGGTAAGGAAGGGAGGAATTAAAGCGAGAGCAGGCACGAATGGCAGCAGGCGCGCAGGCAGCAGAGAGCAGGGAAGAGCAGAGGAAGGGAGGAGAAGCTCCATGAACTGCTCGGCACAGAGCAGACCGCCTGGCACCCGAGAAGCCAGGTTCACCCGACACCCAGGGCCCTTTGTATCTGCATGGCTTGGGAACTGGGCCCCCGCAACCCCAGGACTAGAGGGAGCCGCAGGGCCCTGTGTGGAGTGAGATGACGTTCTGAGAATTCCACTTCCCTACTGGTCTGAAATAAAACAGAGAGAAAAGCATTGCATTGGGCCTGGAGAAAAAAGCTGAGTGCAAAAGCCAGTGACAGACACCACCGGCGGGGGATGTTGGAGAGGGCTTGTCTTTATCAGGGAAAGAGTCCAGAGACAAGGGCAGTTGGCTTACACACAGAAAGTGTATCTGGTTAAGTGTGGGTAATGTGGGGTTCCTATGGCCAGTATCCTCACTGAACTTAAATCACCTGATGATGTAACTGGCCTTTTGCTATGCTAAGGCTTCCACACACCTTTAGGCAATAAGCCATTATTGTGTTAATATAAGGAGTTCTGCCCAGTGCTCTTAGGGAGATGGAGGGGCAGGTCTGCATGCCTGGAGGAGAGCAGAGCTGAGGCTGGAGTGGTGGCAGCGCTGAGGACAGAGGCCTGGAGGACGGCTGTGCAGACAGAGGGGTCCAGAGAATGTCTGTGCGGGACGGCTGTGCAGAGAGCCCCAGAGGCAGAGACCGGCTTGCTGGATCCAAAGCAGCAGTGATAAAACAGACTGGCTCTGAGTGAATGGGATTGTAGAGACTTACCTGCCACCTGAAAATAAAGTTGGGTATAACTTTTTCATCCCAAGAACCCTTTGCTGTAAACTCCTTTCGTCACAGTGAATCTATAGCGAACTTGCCTGGGGCTGAAACTCATTTGAAGACATTAAGTAAGGCAGTACACACTCAGATGGGAGTGTGGGCGACCTCATGATGCATGTTTATGGGCTGGAGGTCTGGGGTTTTATAGGACTCAGCATAAAGTATGATCTATGCAGGTGTCCTTTGAAGATTTGTCTTAAGAACAGGGTTATTCAGGTGACACTGTTGACCTGGATCTCAGCATTCTTTATTGTTAAGTTCAGGGAGAGGAAATCCTGGGGCAAAATATCTCTAAAACCGAAATCAGTCAAAGAGAGAAATAAAGTTTAAGCCCCATTTATTGCCTACAAACTGCAGTCTTGGGCTGCTTCTCTCTCCTGCTCAGGCAGAAGCCAACCAGCCCTCCCCTTAACCTCTCAGGTTCGGATAAGCCCTCTGTTACCTAGGTAATTACCCATCGATATGGAGATGAATAGTCTCCAACCCTGAGGAACACCTATTGATATGCAGATGCACTAAAGCCATAGTTCTCTCCACCCCTGAGGATGGGCTAGAGCCAGGCGAGATAGTCTGGAAATATTACAATTTTACCGACACTTTACCCACATAGGTTCATTTACACGTTGGAGGTCTATCTCTCATCTTCCTTACAGAGTAAATTGATTAAGGGAAAGAAGAACAGCATATAGGTTAAGTTAAAGAATAAGCTGGGCCTTTTCAAAGGCTATGTAGATTTTACGATGGCATGACCCTTGTCCCAGTTCCTTGCTCTACCTCAAGGTGACCTGTGCACTGGGGTGACACCCGGCTGGAACAGCCCCACCTCTGCCTCCCCACGGCCCTTCCCCAGGCTGAGGGATAGGGGCTCAGGCTGGGGGAGGAGGATGTGTCTCACCTCAGCCAAGCCTTTGTCTTAGACTTCTCCTTCCCAAGCAGCCATGAAGATATGGAAAAGCAATTAGCTTCCCTCTGTCTCTTAAAAACCAGCTGATAACAAAAATATCTCCCCTCCCTGAAATAGACAAAAATCACGAGCCCCGCATTTTGAACTGTCCATCCTAGCAGAATGACTGCTTCTCTTACAGTTATTACTCTTCCACAGGGAGGCCATGAAGGGATGGGGGTGCACAGTGGGGACAAGTAAGGCCTTCTCTGTTACCCATCCCCTCGACAGCTACTTACGCAGTGCACAGTGAACACTTTGCAGTCTGCTTCTGCTTCCTGGCCCACAGCGGGACACGGTAATTAGTACATGGCAGAAACCCAGCCCAGCCCCGGCTCAGAGGAGAGGCTAAAGTGCATCAGGACATGACATTCTGAAGTCTGCCACTGTGGCCTAAGGCAATGAAGTTCCTGAAATGCCACATTTCCCTAAAAGCAGAGCTTTCAAATAACTCAGTAGTCCTAAAGGCCATCCCCAGGGAAGACTGACTCTTACCAGAAAAGGAGATTAGATGTCGACACCACACCCAGACAGACCCTCAAAATTATCATGCCTCCCATCTTTTGTCCTAGGGGCCCATTCATCTTTCAAAAAAGTCCTTTGTGTTTCCTTAAATGCTCTTTCTGCTCTGACACGGGGATGTCATTTGTTCTCTTGAGGGGCCCTTGGTCTCACCCTGCCCGCTAGTAGGAGGTAGCACCCCCACATAAACAGGGGACGCCTCCCAACACCCCAGTGGATGCCGGAAGTGCGAGTAGTACTGAATCTCATGCCTGCTGTCTCCTATACATTCACACATGATAAAGTTTAATTTGTAAATTAGGCACAGGAAGATTTGAACAATAATAACAGATAATAAAATAGGAAATTATCAAAATATACTGTAATAAAAGGTATGTGAATGTGGTCTTTCTCTCAAAATCATTTCTTATACTGGACTCACCCTTCTTCTTGTGATGATGTGAGATGACAAAATGCCCCCATGATGAGGTCACATGAGGCACAGGCTACTACTAACCGGAAACACAGCAGAAGGGGGACACTCCACCTCCGGATAGCAGCTGAAGGGAAGCGAAGCCAAATCACAGATGAGGGGAAACTACCGCATAGGCCACAAATTCCTGTCACCTACTTGAGTCAATAGTTTCTGTGAATTCCTGCATACAAGTGAATAAAATTGTTTTTTCTCTTGCTTACTTACCTGTTTTGTCAATTTAGTTTGCAGGCCACCAGTGACTGAATAAAAGAGAGTAGAGGAAAAGTTTTTTTCTCCTCACACTGATCAGTGAATACAAGATGAGACCATGGACAAAACCAGTCTTTGAAGGGTTGAGATGCAGCAGGAAATGTGAGACTAGGCAGAGCAGGGGGGGACAGAGAGCCATAAACCTGGAGGCATGTGCCAGCCTGGATGGGCTTCAAGGGAGGGCCTCTGGGATGATGTCTGGTGTTGCGGGCGAGTCGGCCTGTAGGCTCTGGAGCCCTCTGGCCCCCACAGGGAGACGCCATGCCCACTTGCCCACTTCATGCGCCTCGAGTCCTGCCCTGAGCATGGCCTGGGAGCAATCAGGAGACAGAGACTCTCTCAGCCCGCCCAAAACTTATCTAAAAGACACCAAAGAGGGCCCAGCATTTTCCCCAAAGCACAGGAAGGCCCTCTGCCAGCCAGAGCAGGAAGATCTCACCAGGGCAGCATCTCAGTGAAGGTTCAACTCACCTCAAAGTTCCATCTTCCTGGCTCCCAATTATTTACCATAATGAAGTTCTATCACTCTTTGAAAAATCACAGCCTGAGATCTTCCTTCACAGACTATGGAGGTAACAAGGGGCGCTCCCACCCCTCCTGCCTTCCCCATCCTGATGGGCAAAAAATCAGCAGGGAGGGGAGTGGCAGGGCCCTGGCCAGTGGTGGGGCTAGGGAGAGGCCAGCAGGGTCCATCTCCCTGGCCGAAAGGGGGTGACCATGGCTTTTCCTGGCAGTGCCTTAGGTTGGCTGGCTGTCCCAATCATGAGAGTGGCCAGAATACCCAAGGACTCTGAGAATCTCAGCACAAGGCAGATCGAGTGCCTTGGAATGGAGCTCTGTCTTGCCCATACCCAAATTTAGTTCATAACAAAAGCCCACTCTAGGTCTGGGCAGCTGTTAAACTGAGCACAGGACATATTTTCACTCACTCAAGACTTCTGCTCACTGGATACCTGAGAAAGTGGGCACAGGGTTGGTCACCTGAAGAAGTGGGAATCTGAGTGTGATGGTTGATTTTATGTGGCAACTCAGCTGGGCAATGGTGCCCACATATTTGGTCAAAATGTCTCTGGATGTCTCTGGGAAGGTGTTTTCTTGGATAAGGTTATCATTTAAATCAGTAGCTGTTGAGTAAAGCAGATGGCTCTCCACAGTGTGGGTGGGCCTCATCCAAGCAGTTGAAGGGTGCTTTCTTCATGTGCCCCCAAAATTCACATGTTGAAACCTAATCCCCAATGTTGTTGTTTTAGGAGGTAGGGCTTTGTGATTAGGTCAAGCCTCATGACAGGATTTGTGCCCTTATAGAAGATCCAGAGAGCTCCCTTGCCCCTTCCAGCATATGGCAACATGGTGAAAAACAAGCTATAAATTAGCGCGTTCTCAGCGGCACCTTGTCTTGGACTTCCCAGTCTCTGTAACTGTGGGAAGTGTTTCTTTTAAGACACACTGTTTCGCTGCCCAGTCTATAGTATTTTCATTACAGCAGCCCAAACTGACCAGGATAAATGTCCAGGTAAAACAAAGACCTATCTTCCTCAAGAAAGCAGTTCTTCAAGCAGACCGTCTTTAGACCAGAGCCCCACCCTCCCCTGGGTCTCTCTACAAATGTTACGCTCAACAGCTCCCACAGTTATGTGCAAACACTCCTGAAATCTCACACAAAACACGCACACATGTCATATCCTATTGGTGCCGTTTCTCTGGAGAATTCTGACAGATACTGATGCAGAACAAAGTCAAGGTTTAATTGCTTTTACTCGATGATTCGTGGATCAGGCAGCACCCCTCCCAGCGAACAGAAGAGAGGAGCTGTACCAGGTGGGGGGCTGCAGTGGGCAGCGCAGAAAGAACCAGGAAGTGAGGTCATAGTAGAAAGGTGACCTTCCTCTGAGGGAGGGTGGGGTCTCTCCAGATCACCTCACCAGTGTTGGTCAGGACATTACAGGTGACTAGTTTTAACTCCCCTTCTGAATAAGCTGAAACTGCAGGTTAGACATTACGTTTCTGACAGGACTTAGCACAAATGACTCCATTTTGGGTCTGTCATGTCTTTTTAACAATCCTCTCTCCCCCACACTTTATGCTGCAGAGCCTGGCATCCCAGCCCACCAGCAAAACTCCAGGTTCTTTCCTCTAATTCTCTATGATCTTAGACAAAACTCTAGCCAAACAGTCCCTACTTCCCCATCCAGAAGGCTCCGACGACCACCACACCCCCTTGCGCATGACCATCACCTAACCGTCTAGCTGATGGGTCTCTGCCTCTGGGTCTCTTGACTGCACAGCTGTCCCAGTGTGTGTCTTCGGCACTGCTACCACTCTGGTCTCTGCTCTGCTCTCCTGCAGCCTTGCCACCTTGTCGCCCAGAACACTGGATGGATCTCTTTATATAGAGTCAATAATAATATATTGCCCACATGTGTGTAGTGAGCTGGCAACCAGGGCCAGGTGAGAATCCTGGCCACAGGAACCTTTATTTTACCCACCCTCCACCCCTCTGACATTCTTGCCTCTCAATCTACATGCCCTCAATCCTCTGCAAGGGTACCTGGCAAAGGAAGCTGAAGAATAGTAACCAAATTCCATAATTTAGGACAATATACAAATAACAATATTACAATGAATTATAATAACCCTCAAACCTGAGGAGATCCATTGCCACAAGTGGTATTCAAATGAGCTAACCTTAAGAAGGGGGCCTTACAATATCCACTTTCTCCAGCCCCTCCAGCAAAGTCCTGCAGACACACAGGCCAGTCTTGTTGCTTTATCTCTGCCTCTGCTTCATCTTCATCAGCTGGAACCGCAGCTCCAGTCATCCAATTTCTATCTGTGTGCTCCTGCCTTTTCAAACTACCCCACCTCTGGGTCCTTGTGACCTTCACGGGGCCTTTTAAATTCTTCCTTTGAGAAGCACACCGTATTTCCTTCTTTGCTTGAGCCTGAGGATAGCAGCAGAGCATGGAGGGCTCCACAGCCGGAATAGGGGCCTGCACCTCTCCTGGAAGAACCGGCGGGTGCCAAGTCCTTCAGGCTTTCCAGCAGCTTTCAACCAGGTGGGGTGTCCACTGAGTAGGTGCCGATGACTGTGGCGCCAGCAGAGCCTCCACCCCCACCTGTTCATCAAACCTCCCTCACCTGCCCCACGACCCCTGGCCCCCTGTGCTCTCGGGCTGCTGCTTCTCTAGCCACTGCTCCTTCTTCAGCTGCTGCTCCCTCTCAGGAACCACAACATCCGTCACTGTTTCCACAGCACTTTGTAGTAACGCCATTTCAGTGAGCAACAAATTTTCTTTCTCTTGGGATGGACCCCAGTCCTCCACCCTTTCACAGTACCACATGTCCACAGGGGGGACAGTCAAAAGTCTCCCTGTGCATAGGTGGGGCCTGCTGAAACACTCCTTCCATGAGGGCAGTCTGTTCTTTTCCTTGATCACCAATGAACCCTGCCAAATTCGCCAATTGTCTTGCTGTTGGGTTTCTACCTCTGGGCCTCTCTGCCTGCACAGCCGCCACAGTCTCTGTCCTCTGATCTGCTCTCTGGCAGCCTTGCATCCATGCCACCATGCCACCCAGAGCACTGGGTGGAGCTCTTTATATAGAGTCAATAATAATATATTGCCCACATGTGTGTAGTGAGCTGGCAACCAGGGCCAGATGAGGATCCTGGCCATAGGAACCTTTATCAACACTTACCATCATCTGTACCCAGTCCACGAACACCCTCTAAGGACTAATCACCTATCCTGGGCTTTCCCCCTTCACATTAGCCCATTTTGCTTTCGGTTTAAAGTGAGTCTTTTACAGGTAGCATATACATGGGTCTTGTTTTTTTATCCATTTAGTAACTCTATGTCTTTTGATTGGTGCATTCTGTATATTTACATTTACGGTGATTATCGATAGATATGTACTTATTGGCATTTCAGGCTTTAGATTCGTGGTTACCAAAGGTTCAAGGTTAACTTCCTTACTACATGAGAGTCTAACTTAACTCACTTAATATGGTATTACAAATATAATCTAAGGGTTCTTTTTTTTACTTCCTCCTTTCTTTATATATTAGGTATCATATTCTGTACTATTTGTCTATCCTTTGAATGACTTTGGGGATAGTTAATTTAATTTTGCATTTGCTTAGTAATTAGCTGTTCTACTTTCTTTACTGTGGTTTTATTACCAATGGTGACAGCTATTAAACCTCAGGAATACTTCCAGCTATAGCAGTCCCTCAAAAATACACTGTACAGGTGGTTTTTGGGAGGTAAATTCTCTCAGCTTTTGCTTATATGGGAATTGTTTAATCCCTCCTTCAAATTTAAATGAAAACCTTGCTGGATAAAGTGTTCTTGCTTTGAGGCCCTTCCACTTCATTGCATTAAATACATCATGCCACTCCCTTCTGGCCTGTAAGGTTTATGTTGAGAAGTCTGATGATAGCCTGATGGGCTTTCCTTTGTATGTGATCTAATTTCTCTCTCTGGGTTCTTTTAATAGTCTGTCCTTATCCTTGATCTTTGCCATTTTAATTACTATATGTCTTGGTATTGTCTTCCTAGGGTCCCTTGTGTTGGGAGATCTGTGCACCTCCATGGCCTGAGAGACTATCTCCTTCCACAGATTGGGGAAGTTTTCAGCAATTACCTCCTCAAAGACATTTTCTATCCCTTTTTCTCTCTTCTTCTTCTTCTGGTACCCCTATAATGCGAACATTGTTCCACTTGGATTGGTCACACAGTTCTCTCAATATTCTTTCATTCTTAGAAATCTTTTTTTCTCTCTGTGCCTCAGCTTCTTTGTATACCTCTTCTCTAGTTTCTGTTTCATTTATTGTCTCCTCCACCATATCCAATCTGCTTTTAATACCGTCCATTGTGTTCTTCAATGATTGGATCTCCGACCATAATTCATTCCTGAGTTCTTGAATATCTTTCTGTACCTCTATGAGCATGTTAATGATTTTTTTAATTCCCTTTCAGGAAGAGTCATGATATCGATGTCATTTAAATCTTTCTCTGAAGTTGTATTAATTTTACTCTGCACCAGCTTCCTTTGGCGTTTCATAGTTGTATATAGCGCCCTCTAGTGCCCAAAAGCTCTACTCCCGGGAGCTGCTCAGCCCGTGAAGCAATGTTGGGCGTCACAGGGGACTGGTATTTGTGCCTGGGGGGAGGAAAGAGCTGTTTCCTTCTTCCCAGCTGCTATGCCTGTCCCCACTGCCTGAACCAGTGGGCAGAGCACACAGGTATAAGCCTCTATGCTTTGTGTTTGTAGTTGCTCTAGACAGATCTTCCCCCTTTCCATCCTAATGCCATGGTAAGGTTTGCCTATTTGTGAGGCAGGTGGACATGGCCTGGAGAAAGGCGCAGTAGGCTGCCTGTCACGGAAGGGGTTCTGGAGCTGTGTAGGCAGCCAGGGAGCTTGAGCACCTGAAGATTGTGAAAGCTCCCAACCTGCTGGGCAGAGTGCACCCGGACAATTTTGCCTACCTGTCCTTTCTCCTGAGCAGTAAGCTCTGTGCAATCCTTGCCCCTTTAGCGGCCCTCTTGCTAAGGGCTTCTTTTTTAGGAAGTCTCTCAGACTGCCCACCGTTCTTTTGTCCCAGAGCAACTGGATATGGATCCTTGCTTTCCACGAGAAGCTGGAATCTTAGTCTCTCCAGTAATTCTGCCTGTCTTAGCTTTCCAACACCCAATCACGAGAGTATCATGCAGGCACCATGAAATGTAGGTTTGTGCTCCCAAAGCAGATATCCGGAGTTAGGTATTCAGCAGTCCCAGGCCTCCAGTCCCTCCCCGATCTATTTCTCTTCCTCCCCCCAGTGAGCTGGGGTGGGAGAAAGTCTTGGGTCCCGCCAGCCCACAGCTGTTTTAAGTTACCCTATTCTGTGAGCTCTACCCTTTTCTCCAGGTGTATACTGTCTGGAGCAGTCTTCTTTGCTGTTGCTTTTTCAGGATTAGTTGTATTATTCATATTTTGGTATTATATGCGGTTTTAGAAGGAAGCCTGTGTCTCACATCTCATGCCACCATCTTCAATTCCACATGTGAAAATTGTTGCATTTGAGTTTATCCCACAGCTCTCTTATTGTTTTTGCATTTTCAGAAAAGGTTTTTCTCTCTGTTCCTCACGTTGGTTGTTTTCATGTTCTCTGTTTTCCATGTCATTGATTCTTTCCTCTACTTCCAGCATATACACTTCATTCCCACCATTGTAATTCTCATTTTGGTTATGATATTCTTCAGTTCTGAGTGGCACATTTTCAAATTTCCCTCTCTTTGATAAAGTTCTCACTGAGATTATTAATTACATTCTCCTGACCAGTGAGCCTATTTAAAACACCTACTTGAAATTTTTATCAAAATATTCATAATCTGCATTTCATTTTCCCCTCTTATCTCATTGTTTTGTTTGAAACATATAAATATGTCTCCTTTTTCTCTGGATTTCTGTATTTCTTCCTTTCTAAAGAATAGATGAGCTATGCCTCCTGATCTCAAATGTATTGGCTTTATGAACTGGGGATCGTGTGGTGCCCAGAAGCTGAAGATTCTTGATCACCAGTGTCAGGTTCTCCACTGTGGTGGGGCCACAGCTGCTGCTGGTGATCTGTGGGCTGGCCTAACATTCTGCCTAGCCATTGATCTCTAACAGCGGAGAATTCACTTCTTCATGCCCTTTGTGTAGAGTAAATCCCTTCTTTTAGATTCATCGTGAGTGGGTCTGACTTCTGCCTACTGGTCAGCAGGGGTGTGCCCATGCTGGGCTCACTGTACTGGCAGGGGCAAGTGAATAGTGAAGAGATGCTATAAGGTTGAGCCAACAGTGAATGACCTGGAGAATCTAGAGTTGGCTCCCACAAGTGCCTGACCATTTGTGCAGAAGAAGGGCTACAAAAGCCAGAAAGTGTTCTCCTTCTATATGCTGGGCACCAAAATTGGACCACTGTTGGGCTGAACAGACTTGAAAGGGTGGGTCTGCTGCTTTGCACAACCACAATGCTGGACCACCAGCAAGTGAGATGGAGCCCATGGTGCTGGCTCCCTTGATCGCCCTTCCAGGTGGCCTTAGAGATGGCTCCGGAATGATTACCCACCTTCCCTTTTGCCTATGGAGAGTGTCATCTGACTCCCACCCCTCTGGACAAATTTCCACGGCTGATAACTATTTCAAACTGTGACCTCTGTATTGGGTCCTGCAGCAGCCATGGAACATGCATATGCTCAACAAGGGACAGGAGTCTTGGCCTCACAGGTTGCTCCAACTCCCCCTGATATCTAGTCCCATTAATCACCAAAGCCCGATGCAATGTGGAGGTATGATCGCAGAGCAGATAGCAGCATCATGTATGCTGAATTCCTGAGTGCTTATCCCTTTCCTGCTCTGTCCCTCTCCCTCCTGATGGTGGACTGGAGTTGTGAAAGGACAAGAACACCAATCACCATGGTCTTCTCTTCTTCACTAGGTGGAGACGGTCTGTTATGTTGTATTCATGTTATTTGCAGGGTTGGTTGTATTTTCGGTAGTTGATTCCTTGGTGTGGATGTGGGAAGAGTTTTCCTTCTAGATGTCTTATTTGTCATATTTTTGAAACACTCTCCAAGAATATCATTTTCTGTAAAGACTCGAGATCCTTGACAGGAGTCTTCTCAGTGCTCCTTTCATATCCTTATTCCTCAGGGTGTAGATGAAGGGATTGAGGATGGGAGTGATGATTGAGTAGAACAGAGAGATAAACTTGCCCTGCTCTTGGGAGTAGCTGGAAGGGGGCTGCAGGTACATGTACATGGCGGGAAGGTAGAAGAGGGCTACCACCACCATGTGGGAGGAGCAGGTCTTCAAGGCTTTGTGCCTTCCCGAGGACGACTGGATCCTGAATACCGCACAGGCAATGAAGCCATAGGAGAGGAGGATGAGAGCAAGGGGTACCGGCAAAAAGAAGACCAGCAGCACAGCCAGTGTGGTGTCATTCACAGCCGTGTCAGCACACGACAGCTTGATCATGGCCGGCACCTCACAAAAGAAGTTGTTCAGCACGTGCCGCCCACACAATGGCAATGGCACAGTCAGGATGACCTGAACAAGGGAGTTTCCAAAGCCACTGAGCCAGGCCACAAGCACGAGCTGCTGGCAGAGGGTGCGGTGCATGATAACAGCATACCGGAGGGGCTCACAGATGGCCACGTAACGGTCCAGGGCCATGAAGGCCAAGAGGATACACTCGGTGCATCCCAGCCAGTGGAAAATCGCATACTGCACTGTGCAGCCGCCGTAGCTGATGGTCTTCCAGGAGCTTCCTGTGTTGACCAGCACCTGAGGGACCGTGGTGGTGGTGTAGCAGAGGTCCAGGAAGGAGAGGTGGCTCAGGAAGATGTACATGGCGCTCTGCAGCTGGGGATCCAGCTTGGACACCAAGATGATGGAAACGTTCCCCAACAGGGCCACAATGTAGGACACCAGGAGGACCACAAAGAGAGGCAGCTCCAGCCATGGTCTGTCAGAAACACCTAGAAGGATGAAGAAGTTTGTGGTATCCCCCAAAAAGCTCCCATTGTCACTTCTCATGCTGAGGCATTTTCTGGCCCCTGTGATGAGTCAAGAAAGAAAGGATGAGGACAACCTGAAAAGAGGGATTAACTGCCTGCCTTATGCTTGTACCCGAAAATTGCACAGCCTCCTGTTTACCTGTGTGGTGACACTGAGATGTGGGCGGTCAGAATCAAGGTGCAGGACAGTTAATTGTGTGTCTTCTTTTCTCTCCTGCTCTGTGCCTTGGCTCTACACCATTGAAACTTTCTGATCTTCAATTTCTGTATCTGTCCTGTGGGGAGAAACAACTGCTTCAACTACAAAGTCTTGGTGATGGTAGAGAGACATTGAGGTGTGAAAGCATCCAATATAAGTAATTTTTTTCCAGTTTAGTCAAAATATGCCATTCCTCTCATCATCATTGGAATGCTTGACTTCTCTCTTTAAACTCAATGGCAGGGCATTGAACACTTTTTAAGGTTCCCTTGTTCTGCTCTTTGGGGGAGGTGGTGGAAGTGGGGTGAGAGATGGCACCATGAAAGTGTGATGGATTATAAGCAGCCAGAAGATTTATTGACCTGAACACACCCTGCTCATATGCTAAGGCTTAGATCTGTCTGCATCACCATGCAGAGGTGCTGCCTGGACCTCAGCAACATGCTGGTCTCTCTCCCAGGACCCTCTCACACACTGCAAACACCATCACTCATTGTGGCAGTTTGGAAAGGTACAATCCAAGGTCCTCTGGTTCCCTGGAGTGAAGGGATGATGTCACTTCAGCCTTTTACTGGTAATGGTACCTGATGAGACATTGAGACATAGGATTTTTAACATAGGGAGAAAAAAAATATTGACCTGTGTAAGGCCCACAGCCATCAGAGTTGCCAACAGAAGGTTCACATTGTCTCTGGAGAAATTCCATGTAGCACTTCTGTGCCAGTCAGCTGCTTCCTCTCAGAATCAGAATGGACAACGTATTTGGTATCCAGATCCCACTGCTGTTAGAAAGCAACCGGGTTGCCATCTGCACTCACACAGGGCCATTCCACACAACACATCAGACCCCACCTTCCTAGACTCTTTCCAGGACTGTACACCCTCAAAATCATGATGGAATGATACATCCCACGATGGGATGGAAAATGAATTCTGTGTGCAGTTCATTTATGAAAGATTCACTTTTAATGCATTTGGTGCGTTATACATTAAGTATAAAATTCAAGGACATTGTTCAGCTTGGATGCTGTAATAAATAAGCATGCTCTGACCCCACTTCCAGCCCAGCCCCACATGATAAAGAACCCTAGTATTACTTGAAAACAATTCAAGTTCTGGAGATTAAGTGGATAAGTAAGTGCAAATTACCTTTCTTGCTCCGTTGTTTCAAAATACATACTTTTCAATCTAGACACCCCAATATTCTTGTAGAACACCCAGTTACTGAACTTATTCCCACTAGTCGACCAAAACTCTTCTATGATAAATCTTATAGACGCCGATGATTTTGTCCTTAATGGGAGCTCACGCACCTCCTGGTTTTGAGGTGGTGAGCTGGGTACAGCCACATCATGCTAGGCCACTTTTTAAGATGAAAGGAAATTATGCCATTTCCCTTTTTAGAGTTCTGATTCCAAGGTTTCCTCTTGGAGTCTAAACTGCACAAAAAGGGAAAATTTGCAGGGATACTGAGGCAAGGTATAAAAAATGGGTGGAAGAACTAATAAATGTGGAGGTGCAGATACAGGCGAACAACCAATAGGGATTATTAAGCACTCAGGGAGGGCCAAGTGTTTTGATAACAACTCTCTGTGATCGTCTTCCTTAGTGCTTTAATGAATATTTTGTAACATGGACACATCACTAAGGTGGATATCTTACACCCATTTTACTCTTGAGCAGAATAGCATGGGTGGGATAACTTGTCTACCTCAGGTTTTTGACACAGCAGTAGGACTTAAAATTTATATCATGCCCTTAACCATTGTTCTCTTTCATTCTTTGCTTTGAAAAACACCATTGGTGACCTGGAACGTGGCACCAGTATAAGTACAAATGGCTGGGATGGAAGAGAATGAGAAAAGGAGAGTAATGGAGAGTAATATTCCGGGAGGAAAGGGGTATGGGGACTGGGAAGGAGAAGCTTTCTATAATTTCCAGGTAAATGTTCCAGGCATGCATGGGTGTGCCACACACACACACACACACACACACACACACACAGCTTCTCTCCTGCAAAGCTGGGCACCATCCCAGCCGGAAGCTCCTAACTGTGTCCCACTTTTTGCTGTCCAGCTCTCTCCACCTCAAGCTTTGCTTTGATGCAGCCCCGGATTCCTCCTTCTTTCTTCCTATTTCCCAAAATGAGGTGTCTCCAAAGCACTGCCTACATTCCCTGAGTAAACACAGTAACACATTATTGGGGATACTTACTGGGGATTCCGTCCAGACCTCGGTGTCTGTCATTTCTTCACTGATGTCTACCCTCCCTTTGCTGTTAATGGAGCAACTCAAATTTAACCCATCAGCCATCCCTCCAACCTCAAACCATCAACTTCATTCCAAATTTTGTCTGCCTTTGCAACCATTTCCCCTACTCAAAGAATTTAGGTCCCTTCTAATAATGTTCTATTCCTCGTTTGCATATTTCATCTATGACTCAGTCATTCTGGTTCCAATAGCACAATGCCACAGGCTCAATTTATCCATATCCTTGCCACATCCATTCTCAGCATAACCACACTCTGGACCCATCTGAGAACCTGCTAAGCAACTTCCTGGAGGCAGGCCTTTCTTTATCCACCACATTCACAGTGGAGTCATCTACCTGGGACTCAAGCCTTTTGATGATTTTTTTTAATTGAAGCATAATTGATTTACAATATAGTTAGTTTCAAGAATACAACATAGTACTTCAAAAATAATCTATATTATTAAATTCTCACCCCAGCTAGTGTAGGGATGATCTGTCTATATAGAAAGCTGTTGTAGAGCTATTGACTATATTCCCTGCACTTTACTTTCATCCTCATGACTAACTTACACTATGATAAAGATTTTGTGCCTCTTTATCCCCTTCACCAATCTTAAACCACCCCTTCGGTATCCACCAATCATATCTCAGTTTCTATGATCTAAGACTCAAGTCTACAGAGAAAATATCTATTTATGTCTTCCAACTATCAAACAAATAAGAACCCCTTTTTCGTAGTTAGCAGCCAAGAGTGTAGATTGTAGATGTACATGGAATCCCTTGCAGTTTCTTCTCAGAAGAAACTTCTCTTCACATCCTTCTCTCTAAGTAGCTGCCATGGTGTATTATAAAAGACTTTTGTGATGTATTAACAATGCCTGGCATGGGCTGAGGAAATCCCTACAGGGACTGATAAGAGGACCTGTTTCTACCTACTCCAAAAAATTCAATATATTGCCCAGCAATAAATATAATTTCCACAAATAACATTATGAGAGGCAAACAGGGATTTAACTAGGAGTTTCATTGCCGATTAGCCCAAAGGATCTCTCCTCACTCTATGTGAACTATATCTCAATTTAAAAAAAACAAAAATACTCTTCAGCATCAATATCCTGCAACCTGGACAGCCATGTTACGGTCCTATTTCACTGAAAAGGATGTGACGACAATTAAACTTCAGGAGGCTGTGTCTTGGGGACAAGGCTTAAGGATGGTAACACTTTCCTCTACTGATATTACCAGGTTTTCTTTCATCACAGACACTTAAAGTATATTTGTCATAATCTGTGTGTGCGTACAGTCCTGTTCTGATCACATGCTTATTCTGGGGTGGGAGCTCTGATCAGTGTGAAGTCAGATGCTAACCCGGTTCGTTTTTGTACAAAAGGGAACAGTCTAGAAACACGACATACCTCTGCCCTGCTGAGTGTTGTTCCACGCACTCTCCTGCACCAGCCCGTTCCCCACAGTGGAGGCCCAGGAAAACCTTGGGACTAAGTCAGCCTGTGCCAGGCCGATGCCCGCTGGGCATTCTCTCTCCTTCCATCGTAGCCTGCTCAGCTTCACACTGTACCTTCACTGTAGCTCTGCATCTTCCTCTGTCATTAACTGTCCTCCCTGTTTTCTCACGTGGGATAAGATTATCCCCAATAAGTTCCCAGGTACAAAGGGGTGTGAGAAGCACTGAGAACTATATCCCCACAAGTGGGCTTAGGTATACTTTTCCAAAATGTTTTGAATTTAGAGATTTAAAAGAGTACAGAATAAAAAATATAGTCACTGATATTGAAATATCTTTGTATTGTGACAGACGGTAATGACACTTTTCTTGGTGAGCATTTTGTAATAAAGATATTTGTTGAAATACGGCTTTTCATCTGAGAACAATATAATATTGGGTATCAACTATACATCCACCAATAAAAACATATTTCTTAACCAACAGAGGGAGGCAGGGAAGTAAGTAAGCCCTGACACAAAGCAACCCTCAGTCTGTGTACAGACACTATGTATGTGCCGTCTCATGTCCCAGTTCAGTATCTCTGTGAAAATGAAGAAGTTCTGAAGGGCTTAGAAGATGCCTCTCATTCACATCGCTGCTGCGACATGACACCAGGGTGGAAGGGACTTACGCGCCCCACCTTGCTGGTTCACACATGAGGGAAGGCAAGCCCCCCCCCCGTGCACCGCATATGTCCTAACCCCTCACCAGCACACCACTGCCTCCCAAAGTAACAACAGTCCCCTTTTCTACAGGTGACCCTTTGTTAAACACACCATAAAGCTGAAAGATACATAAGACCTTGAGTAATAGAGAACTTAATAATGTACTACGCTGTTTACCATTATTTTGTTAATTTCACAGTTTTGTAGAGATATTAAATCATTGAAAAACAGCAATCTATCTCAAACACTGTGTCATTCATACCACTTAGCTCAAGTACTGCAACTAATTGATGAAATCACGACTGATTTTGTTAACAAACATGAAGGTCTCTCTCCTTAAGTAACTCCCTGTTCTGTATGGCATGGAGTTTCAGGCTCCATCTGTAATTCGTCCTAGTGATGGTCCGAAGGAGGAAAGGCAGGAAGACAGGCCCAGAACGCAGCAGTGAGGGGCTGCAGAGAGGACACGAGCCCACACAGGAAGGATGCCATCTCCGAAAAGCAGACGCCTGTCACGGAGACAGGGACAGACGCCTCCTGCACAGGACAGCTCCCCCACCCTCACGGCATGGCCTGAGTTCCCTAACATGATTCTTCATTTTGCTGCTAAACTTCAGCTCCAAGCTTGCTTTCCCTACGGACTGGTACCATTTGGCCTGACTTCTCTACACCGCTATGTCCATGGCCCTCCTGGGCCTCATAACCTTGTTGTGACTGTGGCCCAGCATTGTCAAATATATGGAGAAGAAGCAGAAATGAGGCTCATGGTCACCTAGGTTCAGGGGCAGCCAGGTTTGTTCCTGGATGTCTTTTCCAGCTTGAAATCCACGATTTTACACATGCTGCTTAACATACACACACTGTGCTCTGACACACCTCTCCTCCACTGCCTCTACCCTCAGAATCCAGCACGGAACCCAGGCACGGGCTGCAGCCGACCAAACCCGACTGCACTGAGCAGACTAGTTTGTCTAGATGTGAGGACAACCACCTTTGTCCATGGTTCCCAGGCTTCCACAGAGGGCTTGGTTGAGGAATAAGGACTTTATTAGCACACTATGGGTTCCTCATTGTGGATGGACATTTGCTCTCTGGAAATGCTCCTTGTCTCCCAGGAAGACACAACCTGTTTGCTCTGAAGAGGCTGCTGGGGCCTTGCTCTTACCTGAGTCTTGTGGAGGGATTATTCTCAGTCTTGAAGAAGAACCTGCTTTCCATCACAACTCACTCGCTGGGGAGACTCAGTGCCTTCAGGACTCTCCCCGTGTGACAGGCGAGCTCTGCCGCATCCTTGCTACCTGAAGAGCCTGCTGAGGATCATACAGTAGAATGGGCTTATATGGTAAAGCAGGGGAAGTTACATCTGAGGAGAAGTTCCTTAGGGGGCAAGCCGTCCCTGTCATGGCCCCTTCTTCCAAATTCTCCCTCAGATTAAACTTGACCACACTTGCACCATGCATTCTATAAGGGCTCTGCTCTTTCTCCCCAGACATTGAGAGGAAAACCTTGTTCTCCTTTGGCTGGGAAGATATCCCTGATGTTTTGTTAATTAGTATCTGAGGAGTTAGCCAATAATTGGCGTAGTGTGTGAGCTTGAAGTACATGCAATTACTGGTAAATCCTACAAGACCAGAGGACCAGAGGGTTGGTCCAGGAATGGGGAATGTGGTCACTTTGGGGTAAGCAGAGGATGTCATAAAATCAGAATGGAAGAATAATGTATCACAAATAATTCAGTTAGAGTGTGGGCACTAAACAGCCTTCAGCACCAAGCTCAGCCACTCACTGCCTGTGTGTCTTTGAGCAGGTTACCTAACCTCTCTGTGCCTCATCCGTGTGAGCAGAAAAGTATAGGAGGCACTGGTATTGCCCTCCAAAGTCTGTTTCATCCAAAATGACTTCATTTTTGTAAAGCGCTCAGAAAAATGCCTGGCACAGAGCGATAACTGTATTACCCATGGTCTCAGCTGCCTCTTCTATTTCTCACATTGAAGGGATGGACAAAAACATCTTTGGTAGGCAGCCAGCATGAAGTGGTACAAGTTTTAGTTCATGAGTTTTACGTAAGATTTGTAGCAGAAGCCATGCATAGTGACTCTTTTGGACAGTTATTTTTCTTCTGTAGGTTGTGACTTGATCACCTCTGGCCATTGATTCTAAGTGCCATGGGGTGGCATCATTTTAGAGGTTTAATTTTTATGTTCTGGGATTCTGGGAAACATTGTATCTGGAGTTAGAAGTAGGAGAGAGGACCTGCCCCAAGGAAAGGCAGGGAGACTGTACTTGGGCCAATGAGGTTTGAAAACCCCTCTTCCCAGGTATTTTTAGCTGTGCTCTCTCCCACCGAGAGGCAGATGAAGGATGCAGGACATGTTGAAAACTGTCTTGACATCTAGCTGGGATTATTTCCAGAGGTATTGGGGCTAAATATCTGTGAAGTTGGGGAAACAAAGAGATGGAGTGCACAGTTTGGCGATGAGAAAATGCTAGCATAATGTATATGGAAACTCTCTTGACTGAGACTGACACAGGGTCCCTTTCACAGTGTGCTTATCAGCTTCCTCACCCCCCTTCAGATATCGGTCCTGCCAGTCTTACTGTCAGCAGCCCATTACCCAAGACGTCAAAGTGCCCCATGAAGGAGTTATGTTTTCTAGTTTGATGATACAGGGGGAAAGAGAAAGAGATGGGTGAGATGCTAGAAAGTTTGCAGAAACACATGTCACTCCTCCATTGTCCATTTTTATCTCTGAAATGTAAACGTGATGGTTGGAGCCCTGGCAGCCATATTTGTCCTTGAAACAACCTTGTGATGAAAAGGCACCCTAGGAGCTGAGGGTCATTTGCAGGAACCAGGGCATCTGACAATCACAGAGTGCCGTGGGCTGTTGCCTCCACCTCCTCGGACATGAGCGTGATAACTGTACATCTCAGCACCCATTTGCTTTTAAGTTTTAGTATGATGAACCTTGTCCTGACGCACTTTCAAGAAGATTTTGTCAAATTTTTAACTTTCTCTCTTTTTTATTTTGATTTATCTTTTCATTGAAGTATAGCTGATATACAATATCATAATGGTTCCAAGTGCACAATACTGTGATTCAGCCATTACAGACATCATTCAATCCTCACCCAAGGAGTGTCCTTACTGTCAATATAGATAGGTGGTGCAGAGCTACTCACATTATTCTGTTTTGTAAGTCATCCCCCTAAATAATTTACATTATGATTAAGATTTCTTGCCTCTTTGTCCCCTTCACCTGCTTCGCCCATCCACCCAGCTCCTTCCCATGGCGACCACTAGGCATTCCTCAGTGTCTGTGAGGCCACTGCTTTTCTGTTAATTTTTTTCTTTTGTTTTTAGATTCTACCTATGAGTAAAATCATATGACATTTATTTTACCCCATTTCTGGTGTTTTTCAATTCTCAAAATATCCTCTCATTCTAATCATGTTGTCTCGAATGCCAGAGTCTCTTCCCCTTTTATGGCTGCCTAGTGATCCATTTTATATATGTACTATCCCTACTGACAGACATTGTGGTTGAACCTATGTCTGGATTGTGGGAAATAAAGCAGCAATAAGCATAAGCGGGCATATATTCTTTCAAATGAGACATTGATTTCCTCAAAGAAATTCCTGGAATTGGAGTTACTGGTCATATGGTATTTTTAGTTTTAGTTTTTTGAGGAAACCCCATATTGCTTTAAATACTGACTGCACAAATTTCTTTCTCAAAAACTGGGTAGGGGGGTTCCCTCCTTGCCAACATTTGTTACTTCTTCTCTTTGGGAGAGTGGCCATTCTAACGTGTGAGGTGATACCTCACTGTGGTTTTGATTAGCATTTCCCTGATGATTAGTGACTGAAGCACCTTATCACATGCCTGTTGGCCAGTTATTGCTTTTTTGGAAAAAAAATGTCTGTTCATTTCCGATGCCAAATTTTTCATTGTGTCATTTCTTTTTTGGGGGTATCGAGCCCTGAGATGTATCTATATGTTGTATATTAAATTAGATAGTGGATAAATCATTTGGGAGTTATTCTCCCATACTGTAGGCTGTCTTTTTGTTTTGTCGATCGTGTCCTTTGCTGTACAGAAGCTTTTGAGTTTGAATTGTCCCACGTGTCCATTCCTGCTTTGGATTCCCTTGCATAGGAAGACATGTCCAGAAAATAAATACTGATCCTTGTGTTCAAGAGATTTTTGTCTCTGTTTCCTTCTAAGAGATTTATGGGTTCATGTCTCATATTGATGTCTTCAATCCAGTTTGGGTTTACTTTTGTGTATGTAGTTACACAATAATCCACTTTCATTCTCTTGCATGTATCTGTCCAGTATTCCCAATGCCAGTTATTGAAGAGACTTTTTCTGCACTGCATATTCATGGCTCCTGTATCATATACTAATTAACCATATATGCTTGGGATTTTACATGGGCTGTCTATTCTATTCCATTGAACTATGGGTCTGTTCTTGTACCAGTACCATACTCTTTAGATTGCTGTAGCTTTGAAGTATAGTGTGAAGTCGCAGAATGTAATACACCCAGCTATGTTTATCTTTCTCAAGATTGCTATAGCTATTCAGTGTCTTTCTTGTTTCCCTATGAATTTTAGGATTATTCACTCTTGTTCACCAAAAAAAATGCCATTGTTATTTTGATAGGGTTTGTACTGAATCTCTAAACTCCTTTGGGCAAGATGGCCATATAGACAATATGAATTCCTATCCATGAACATGAGATAGATTCCCAATGATCTGTGTCATCCTCAGTTTCTCTCATCAGTGTTATTGTTTTCAGAGTACATGTCTTTTACATCCTTGGTTAGGTTTATTCCCAGGTGTTTTATTCTTCTTGATGAAATTATAGATGGAATTGCTTTTGTGATTTCACTTTCTGACAGATTTTTGTTAGTGGATGGGAGTGCAACTGATTTTTTTTTTTCCATTTTCATTGTCGTTGTATATTAAAATCCTGCACAGGAATGATTACAAGGTATTCAATATCTTAGTCTGAGACTTTCAAATCAGTCGAATTGAACAGCATATTCATTTTCTTCTGCAACTACCAAAACACAGTCGTCATTATAAGGTGATTGGGTGCAACTGAAAAACTGTGGTGAAACCAGAATCCAAATTTCTTCTGTACAGGAACCAAACAAATGCCCCCAGAACTGTTAAAATCACTGCACTAGCAATCACCAAAGCTGATATTAGAGTGTGGTTATCTGATAAATATTTCTTTTCATATGGGATAGCTGCTTTACAAAGGGTTCCTTCCTCAGAAGAAACTTCACAATTTCCTTTTTTCCATTCACCTCTGTTGGTGTGCGAAAGACACGTGTCAACTAGATCTTCACCATCTTCGTGGTCTGTCCACTTATCAAATGTCATATTTGACTTATCAAACCACTAAAAACTGGCATCATCTGTGTCAAAAAACATGCCTAGTAGGATATCATCTGGGCCTTTCCACTGCTTTTTCAAAATATCAAATATAAACGCATTTTCTTCTTCATTATGTTGGTTATCATATTTGCTCCTGGTAGGTTAACAATGATAATTAAAGCTGGGTGAAATATATCATGTGCTTAAGCACAGTGCCAGGCACAGAGTATGCACTTTAAATGGACATCGTTGTTGCTAAGGTTTTCGCAAATGATTTCTGTACATTAATTTTGTATCTTGCTACTCTGATGATCCAAGTATTAGTACTCTTTTTTTTTCCAGTGGAGTCTTTAGGGTTTTCTGTATGTACTACAATGTCATCTGCAAATCATGTTTGTTTTACTTCTTCCTTAGAATTTTGGATGCCTTTTATCCCTTTTCCTTGTCTGATGGCCATGGCTAGGACTTCCAGTACAATGGCATCTTTGTTCTTATTCTTACAGGAAAAGCTTTCAGATTTTCTCCAGTGTATGATATCAGCTGTGGACTTTTCATACACGGCCTTTACTATGTTGAAGGATGTTCCATCTATACTAATTCTGTTGAGAGTTGTTATCATAAATACATTTTGAATTTTTTCAAGTGCTTTTTACAGCATTTTGGGGGATGACCATATGGTTTTGAACCTTTCTTTTGTTAATGTGGTATATCACATTGATTGATTTCAGAGTATTGTGCCATCCTTACATCCCCGGATTTAATCCCATTTGGTCATGATAGATAATCCTTTTGATGTATTCTTTCATTCATTTTGCTAGTATGTTTTTTGAGAATTTTTGCATATATTTTCTTTAATGATATTGGTCTTTTTTTAATTTCTGATTTCATATTAGAGCTCTAGTGGCCTCACTGAATGAATTTGGAAGTATATCCTTCTCTTTTAATTTGTGAAATACTTAAAGAAGAAGGATGGATATTAGCTCTTCTTTTAATGTTTGGTAGAATTCAGCTGTAAACTCATCTGGTGCTGTGTTGGGTTTGATTACAAACTGAATTTTGCTACTGGTAATAGTCTGCTCAGATATTTTTCTTCTTCCAGGGTCAGTCTTGGAAGGTTGCACACTTTTAGGAACATTTTCATTTATTCTAGGTTTTTCAACTTATTGCTATATGCTTCATTGAATTCTCTAATCTTTGATTTTTTCTGTTGTTTCAGTTGTAACTTCTCATTTTTCAATTCTGATTTTATTTGTGCCCTCTCGAATTTTCCTCATAAGCCTGCCCAGTGGTCTATTTTGTTTATCTTCTCATAAAACCAGCTCTTATTTTCATTTATTTTTTTCTATTGTTTCATTGCTTATTTATTTCTGTTCTGATCTTTATTTTGACCCTCTTTCTACAAACATTGGGTTTCATTTATTCTTCTTTTCTTTGTTTCTTTTTCCTCCTTTTTTTATTTTGGTATCATTAATCTACAATTACATGTGCAACATTATGGTTACTAGACTACCCCCATCATCAGGTCCCCACCACATACCCCATTACAGTCACTGTCTATCAGCATAGTGAGATGCTATAGAATGACTACCTCTCCTCTCTGTGTTGTACAGCCCTCCCCATGCCCTCCATACCCTACATTATGTCTGCTAATCATAGTCCACCTTTTACCCCTTGTCCCTACCTTCCCACCCATCTTCCCCTGTCCCATTCCCTTTGGTAACTGTTAGTCCATTCTTGGGTTCTGTGAAGCTGAGACTGTCTTGTTTATTCAGTTTTTGCTTTGTTCTTATGCTCCACAGATGAGTGAAATCATTTGGTACTTGTCTTTCTCCACCTGGCTTATTTCACAGAGCATAATACCCTCTACCTCCATCCAGGCTGTTGAAAATGGGAGGATTTCTTTTCTTCTTATGGCCGAATAATATTCCATTGTGTATAGCAACCACAGCGTCTTTATCCATTCATCTACGGATGGACACTTAGGTTGCTTCCATTTCTTGGCTACTGTAAATAATGCTATGGGTGCATATGTCTTTTTCAAACCGGGCTCTTGCATTCTTAGGGTAAATTCCTAGGAGTGGGTTTCCTGTGTCAAATGGTATTTCTATTTTGAGTTTTTTGAGGAACCTCCATACTGCTTTCCACGATGGTTGAACTAATTTGCATTCCCACTAGCAGTGTAGGAGAGTTCCCCTTTCCCCACATCCTCACCAACATTGGTTGTTTGTTTTGAATGGTGGCCATCCTTACTGGTGTGAGGTGATATCTCACTGTGGTTTTAATTTACATTTCTCTGATGATTAGCAATGTGGAGCATCTTTTCATGTCCCCATTGGCCTTCTGAATTTGTTCTTTGGACAAGTGTCTGTTCAGGTCCTCTGCCCATTTTTAAATTGGATTATTTGCCTTTTGTTTTTTGAGGTGTGTGAGTTCTTTATATATTTTGGATTTCAATCCTTTATCGGATGTGTCACTTATGAATATATTCTCCCATACTGTGGGATGCCTTTTTGTTCTATTGATAGTGTCCTTTGCTGTAAACAAGCTTTTCAGCTTGATATAGTCCCACTTGTTCATTTTTGCTTTTGATTCCCTTACCTGGGGAGATATGTTCATGAAGAATTTGCTCATGTTTATGTCCAAGTGATTTTTGCTTATGTTTTTTTCTAAGAGTTTTATGGTTTCATGACTTACCTTCAGGTCTTTGATCCATTTTGAATTTACTTTTGTGTATGGGTTTAGACAATGATCCAGTTTCATTCTCTTACATGTAGCAGGCCAGTTTTGTCAAAACCAGCTGCTGAAGAGGCTGTCATTTCCCCCACTCTATATCCATAGATCCTTTATCATATAATAATTGACAATTTATGTTTGGGTTAATATCTGGACTCTCTTTTCCGTTCCACTGGTCCGTGGGTCTCCTCTTGTGCCAGTACCAAATTGTCTTGATTACTGTGGCTTTGTAGTAGAGCTTGAAGATGGGAAGTGAAGTTCCCCCTGCTTTATTCTTCCTTCTCAGGATTGCTTTGGCTATTCAGGGTCCTCTGTGGTTCCATATGAATTTTAGAACTATTTGTTCCAGTTCGTTGAAGAATGCTGTTGGTATTTTGAAAGGGATAGAATTGAAACTGTAGATTGCTTTAGGTAGGATAGCCATTTTGACAATATTTATTCTTTGCATCCATCTGTATGAGATGAATTTATTTGTTAGTGTCCTTAATTTCTCTGAGGAGTGTCTTGTAATTTTCAGGGTATAGGTCTATCACTTCCTTGGTTAGGTTTATTCCTAGGTATTTTATACTTTTTCGTGCAATTGTGAATGGAATTCTTTTCCTGGTTTCTATTTCTGTTAGCTAATTGTTAGTGTATAGGAAAGCAACAGATTTCTGTGTGTTAATTTTGCATCCTGCAGATTTGCTGAATTCAGATACTAGTTCTACTAGTTTTGCAGTGGAGTCTTTAGGGTTTTTTATGTACAATATCATGTCATCTGCAAATAGTGACAGTTTGACTTCTTCTTTACCAATCTGGATGCTTTTTATTTCCTTGTTTTGTCTGATTGCCATGGCTAGGACCTTCAGTACTATGTTGAATAACAGTGGGGAGAGTGGGCATCCCTGTCTTGCTCCCAATCCTACGTGAAAAGCTTTCAGGTTCTTGCTGTTAAGTATGATGTTGACTGTGGGTTTGTCATATATGGCCTTTATTTTGTTGAGGTACTTGCCCTCTATACCTATTTTGTTAAGGTTTTTTATCATGAATGGATGTTGAATATTGTTAAATGCTTTTTCAGCATCTATGGAGATAATCATGTGGTTTTTGTCCTTTTTGTTGATGTGGTGGATGATGTTGATAGATTTTCGAATGTTGTACCACACTTGCATCCCTGAGATGAATCCCATTTGATCATGTGTATGATCCTCTTGATATATTTGAATTCGGTTTGCTAATATTTCATTGAGTATGTTTTCATCTATGTACATCAGGGATATTGGTCTGTAATTTCCTTTTTGGTGAGATCTTTGCCTGGATTTGGTATTACACTGATGGTGGCTTTGTACAATGAGTTGGAAAGTATTCCCTCCTCTTCTGTTTTTCTGGAAAACTTTAAGGAGGACGGGTATTTTATCTTCTCTACATGTCTGATAAAATTCGGTGGTGAATCCATCTGGCCCGGCGTTTTGTTCTTGGGTTGTTTTTTTTTTTACTGATTCAATGTCATTGCTGGTAATTTGTCCTTTTAGATTTTCTGTTTTTCCTTGGTCAGGCTTGGAAGGTTGTATTTTTCTAGGAAGTTGTCCATTTCTTCTAGGTTTTCCAGCTTGTTAGCATATAGATTTTCATAGTATTCTCTAATAATTCTTTGTATTTCTGAGGTGTCCTCAATGATTTTTCCTTTCTCATTTCTGATTCTGTTTGTGTGTAGATTCTCTTTTTCTCTTAATAAGTCTGGCTAGAGGTTTATCTATTTTGTTTATTTTTTTCAAAGAACCAGCTCATGGTTTCATTGATATTTTCTATTGTTGTACTGTTCTCAATTCTTTTCATTTCTTCTCTGATCTTTATTATGTCCCACTTTCTGCTGACTTGGTGCCTCATTTGTTCTTCTTTTTCCAATTTCAATAACTGTGAATTTAGACTATTAATTTGGGAATGTTCTTCTTTCCTTTTTTTTTAATTTTTATTTTTTATATTTTTAACTTTATTTTGATATCATTAATCTACAATTAAATGAGTAAAATTATGGTGATTGCACTACCCCCTTCATCAGGTTCCCACCCCAACCCCATTGCAGTCACTGTCCATCAGTGCAGTGAGGTGCCATAGAGTCACTACTTGTCCTCTCTGGGTTGTACAGCCCTCCCCGTGCCCCCCGAACATTACATCTGCTAATCGTATTGTCCCTTCTTCCCCCTTACTCTTCCCTAACCAACCATCCTCCTTCTTTAAATAGCCTGGATTGCCATATACTTTTCTCTTAGAACTGCCTTCTCTGCATCGCACAGAAGTTGGGGCTTTGTGTTGCTGTTGTGATTTCTCTCCATATAGTGCTTGATCTCTGTTTTTATTTGATCATTGATCCATTGATTATTTAGGGGCATGTTGTTAAGCCTCCATGTGTTTGTGAGCCTTTTTGTTTTCTTTGTACAATTTATTTCTAGGTTTATACCTTTGTGATCTTAGAAGATGGCTGGTAGAATTTCAATCATTTTTAATTTTCTGAGGCTCTTTTTGTGGCCTGGTATGCGGTCTATTCTGGAATATGTTCCTTGTGAACTTGAGAAGAATGTGTATCCTGCTGCTTTTGGGTGTAGAGTTCTGTAGATGTCTGTTAGGTCCGTCTGTTCTAGTGTGTTTTTCAGTGCCTCTGTGTCCTTACTGACTTTCTGTCTGGTTTATCTGTCCTTTGGAGTGAGTGGTGTGTTGAGGTCTCTTAAAATGAATACATTGCTTTATGTTTCCTCCTTTAATTCTGTTAGTATCTGTTTCACATATATCAGTGCTCCTGTGTTGGGTGCATAGATATTTATAGTGGTTATGTCCTCTTGTTGGACTGACCCTTTATCGTTATGTAATGTCTTTCTTTGTCTCTTTTTACTTTCTTTGTTTTGAAGTCCATGTTGTCTGACACAAGAACTGCAACACCTGATTGTTTCTTCCTATTGTTTTCATGAAATATCTTTTTCCATCCCTTCACTTTTAGTCTGTGTATATCTTTGAGTTGAGGTGAGTCTCTTGTACGCAGCATATAGATGGATCATGCTTTTTTATCCATTCTATTATTCTGTATCTTTTGATTGGTGCATTCACTCCATTTCCATTTCGGGTGATTATCGATAGATATGTACTTATTGCCATTGCAAGCTTTGGAGTCGTGGTTACTAAACATTCAACGGTAGCTTCTTTAATATCTAACAGCCTTACTTAACTGTCTTATTAACCTATTATGAACACAGTCTAATGATTCTTTATTTCTCTCCCTTCTTATTCTTCCTCCTCCATTCTTTATATGTTAGGTGTTTTATTCTGTACTCTTTTGTGTTTCCTTTGACTGCATTTGTGGAGAGTTGATTTTATGTTTGGCCTTTAGGTAGTATTTGGTTGGTCTGCTTTCTTTGCTGTGATTTTATTTTCTTCTGGTGACATCTATTTACATCTAGAGCAGTCCCTTTGAAATACCCTGAAGAGGTGGATTGTGAGTTGTAATCAACTTTTGCTTGTCTGGGAATTGTTTAATCCCTCCTTCAAATTTAAATGATAATCATGCTGGATAGAATATTCTTGGTTCTAGGTCCTTCTGTTTCATTGCATTAAATATATCATGCCATTCTCTTCTGGCCTGTAAGGTTTCTGTTGAGAAATCTGATGACAGCCTGATGGGTTTTCCTTTGTAGATTATCTTTTTTCTCTGTCTGGCTGCCTTTAATACTCTGCCCTTGTCTTTGATCTTTGCCATTTTAATTATTATATGTCTTGGTGTTGTCTTCTTTGGGTCCCTTTTGTTGGGAGATCTGTGGGCTTCCATGGTCTGAGAGAATATCTCCTTCTCCAGCTTGGGGAAGTTTTCAGCAATTATTTCTTCAGAGACACTTTGTATCTCTTTTTCTCTCTTCTTCTTCTTCTTTTGGTACCCCTATAATGTGAATATTGTTTCGTTTGTGTGGGTCACACAGTTCTCTTAATATTCTTTCATTCTTAGAAATCCTTTTATCTCTCTCTGCCTTCCCTTCTCTGTCCTCCTTTTCTCAGATTTCTATTGCATTAATAGTCTCTTGCACCTCGTCCAATCGGCTCATAAGCCATTCTATCAATTGTTTGATATCTGTTATCTCCCTCTGGACTTCATCCCTTAGCTCTCGCCTATTTCTCTGTAGGTCCATCAGCATGGTTGTGAGTTTTATTTTGAATTCTTTTTTAGGAAGATTGATTATATTTACCTCACCAGGCCCTCTCTCTGGGGTTGTCTGAGTGATTTTTGCCTGGACCATATTCTTCTGCCTTTTCATCGTGATAGAAGTGGTCACAGGCAGATGGTACGTGTGTCAGCTGGGAGAACAAAGTCCCTTCCTGTTTCTTGTTCACCTTTCCCTTCTCCACTGCCTGTCATTGGCATGCACAATGTGAGGCTATCTCTGGGATAATCTCCTCAGCTGCTGTGGGCAGGGCCGCCTTCAGGCTAGCCTAGCATACAGTGGGGAGTCGCAGCTGCACTGGGTGTATTCTCCTGGGAGAGCAGTGCCCCTTCATGCCTTCCAGACTTTCCTCCAGCTTCCAATGCCTGTTCCAACTACCCGCACACCATGATGCAGACTCTTGGATAATCGCCTGAGCTGCCTTGGGTGGGGCACCTGAGGCTAGCCTAGAGCACTGCAGTTGGCAGGGTGGCATCCATGCCCGGTGTGTTCTTCTGCAATGACGGCGCCCCTTCATGCCTTCCTGAACTTGCTCTGGCTTCCGCTGCCCGTCCCAGTTAGCTGAACGCTGGGAGGAGACACTGTGTGGTTGCTGTGGGCGGGGCTGTTCTAGCTCCTCTGCAGCTGTGGCGGGTCAGCCAGTCCATTTGTAGCACCGACCAGGGGAATGAATGGCAGGCTGCTTATCGCCATGAGGCTTTGGGGATTCTTTACTGGCAGTGGGTTCGGGGCCCAAAATTCCTCAAAATTAGCAGCCTGCTGGGCTGAGTGCATTGGGATGATTTTGTTCTGCTGTTGGGCCCTTGTCTCTTTAAGACTTTTAAAAAGTGCCCGCTTTTCTTTTATCCCACGAGAGCCGGCTGTGGGGACCCACTTGCAGTCTCCATCTCGGATCCTGCCCTTCTTATCTCTAATCTCTGATACACCAGGTGATGTGTGTCTGTGCTCCCAATGCAGATCACCAGGACTGGTTATTTAGTGGTACTGTGCTTCCACTCCCTCCCCGCTCTGATTCTTTTTTTTCCCGCCAGTGAGCTGGGGTGGGAGAAGTGCTCGGGTCCCACCGGGTCTTGGCTTTGTATCTTACACCCTTGGTGAGATGCTGAGTTCTCACAGACGTAGATGTAGCCTGGCTGTAATACTGTATCTTCTGGTCTCTCTTTAAGGAATAGTTGTATTTGTTGTATTTTCAAAAATATATATGGTTTTGGGAGGAGTTTTCTGCCACCCTGCTCATGCCACCATCTTGAGCCCCCTCTCCCTTCTTTGTTTCTTTAGTTGTGCACATAGAGTGTTTTTTGGGAATGCTTTTCCCTGAGGTAGTCTGGTATTGCTATGTACTTCTTTATTAGAATACCTTTTGTAGCATCCCACTAATTTTGTTAACTTCTATTTTTCTTTTTATTTGTCTCCATTTATTGATTCATTTCTTTTGATTTGCTCATGTCCATCAATGATTTAGAAGCATGTGTTTTAGCTTCCATGTGTTTTTGAGGTTTTTCTTTGTGTAGTTTTTATGTAGTTTCATACAATTGTGGTCTGACAAGTTCTGATATAATTTCAGTCTTTTTAAATTTTTTCCACTACTTTTGTGACCTAGTATGTGATATCTTCTGGAGAACATTCCGTGTGTACTTGAGAAAAACTAATATCCTGCAGCTTTTGTGTAAAATGTTTTGTATATATGTTTTAAGTACATTTGATACAGTGTTCTTCAGTGCCTCTGTTTATTTAATTTCTTTCTTACTGATATGTCCATTGATGTAAGTGAAGTGATAAAGTCTCCTTACATAATTGATTTGTAGTCTGCTTGTCCCTTTGGTTCCATTAAAATGTTTTACATATTTAGATATTCATATATTGGGTGCATTGATATTTATAATTATTTATACTCTCACTGGGCTGATTCCTTTATCATTATGTAATGTCTTTTTTGTCTCTTTCCTCTTTCTTTGTTTTGAGTTCTACTCCAACTGATATATGTACTGCTACTCCTGCTTTTTTTTTCCCCATCACTTCATGTTCTGTCTAGGTACATCTTTAGGTCTGAAATGAGTCTCTTGTATGCAGCATATTGATGGGCCTTGTTTTTTATCTATTCTGCCACTGTTTGTCTTTTGATTGGTGCATTCAGTCCACTTACACTTAAAGTATTTATTCTAAAGTATGTACTTATTGATATTTTATTGTGTCCTAGTTGCTTCTGTGGCTACTCTGTTTCTTTCTTTCTCTCTTAAAATCTTATCACATTAACTGATATTTTTCTTTACTACTGTGAATGATTGTGTTTTTTTAATGTTTGTGCATCTATTGCAGTCTTTAGGCTTGTGGTTACCTTAAGGTTTATGGATAATTTCCTAAATATATATTAAGTTGATACTAATTCAAAGACGATGTTAAATTATTTTTTTATTTTTCTTCCTTCTCTACAGTTTACATATTTTGTGCAATAATCTGCATTTTTTTGTGTATCCTTTGGCTGACTTTGTGTATCGTTGGTTTCACTACTTTTGTTTTGTTTCAACTTTATACTTGTTTGGTAGATGTTTGGTCTACAACCATTCCTATGGTTTTATTTTCATGTGTGAAAAATGTTTAGGCTTAAGAACATGGTCATCTACAGAAGTCCCTTTAACAAATCTCCTAAGTACAGTATAGTGAAGGTGAATTCCTTTAACTTTAATCTATTAAACTTTATACCCTTCTTCATTTTAAATGATAACCTTGCTGGGTTGAGGATTCTTGGTTGAGGGTCCTTTGTTCCAATACATAAATATTTTACACTACTTCCTTCTGGCCTGTAAACTTTCGGCTGAGATGTCAGCTGGTAGCCTGATGGTTTTCCCTTATAAGAAATATTTTGTGTCTCTGAAGCTTCTCTCAACACCATCTCTTTAAACTTGCTCTTTGTTACTTTAATCATGACATGTCCTGGTGTTGCCTTCCTGGGCTCCCTTCATTAGGGGTTCTCTGTGCTTCCAGGACCTGGGCAACTCTTTCCTTCCCCAGAAATGAGAAGTTTTCAAGTTATTTCTTCAGAGATTTTATACTCCTTTGTGTCTCTCTTATTCTTTTGGTACCCCCATTATTTGAATATTGCTTCTTTTGGAATTGTCTCACACCTCAGCATCCTCTCACTTTTAGAGGCTCTTTTTCTCACCATTCTTCAGCTTTGTTGTATTCCTCTTCTTTAATTTCTATCTCACTGAATGTTCCCTCTACTTGCAGAAATCTACTATTCATTCCCTGTTTTGCATATTTCATTTCATTTACTGTATTCTTCAACTCTTCTACCTCTGTTATCATCCTCCCTGAAAGCATCAATTCTTTTCGCCAGATCACTCAGCATATTTATGACTTTTCCTTGGAATTTTTTATCGCAAAGATTGGTGGTCTGTTTCATTTAGTTCTCTGTCTGATGTTTGATCCTGTAGTTTCGTTTGGAACATATTCCTCTGCCTCCTCATTTTGTCAGGGTTTCTGTGTTTCTTCCGTTATATTAGATGGATCTGCTAAGCCTCCTATCTAGAAAGCAATAGCTTTATGAAGAAGGCATCTTGTGTTGCCCAGAACATCAAGATTCTCTATTCACCAATGCCGGGTTCCCCTTTGTGGTGGAACCATGTTTGCTGTTGGTGGACTATGTTCAGGGCCACTTTCCTGCCTGTCTGCTCATGGTGGCTGTTCTCTGTCAGCAGAGACTCTTTTTGAGCCATGTAACTGGTGCTTCTCCTGGCCTCATTGTGAGTGTGGTCATATTTATGCCTCTCTTGGAGTGGCTGAACTCAATCTGCTGTGTCTGGCAGCTACTTCAGCTCGCCCTTTGTGACCCATGCATCAGAGTCTCTGCTGGGAACATTGTGGCCATGGACACCTTTCTTTCTGCCTGCCTGCCGACAATGGCTGTTCTCCATCTGCCTCAGCTGGCAGCTCACCTCAGCTGGCCCTTTGTGAGTCATGCAGTGGCCCTCCTGCTGATATTATTGTGGGTGGAGCCACCCTGTCTACCCTCAGAAATATTGTGATTGCTGGGCTGTTGGTATTTGCAGGGTAACTCTGCCAGGGTCTTGCTGGCAGCAAGGAGGTTGGATCACTGGGAGCTTGATTTCACAGGTGACTCCACAGGTGGACTGATAAAGGGCCACAAAAACTGGAAAAGATCCCTTCCACCTGCCACACAGATTAGTCTGACCACTGCTGGGCAAAAGTTGGACATGTGGGCAGCAGGCAGGGAAGCACACTAGGGCTGAGTTACCAGGAGGGAAATGGAGAATTTGGGGCTATCACCTGTGTCCAACTATTTGGGAGGGCTGAGAAAGCATCATATACCTCCTGTTCCATCTGCATAGAGAGATCCATAAAACTCCCACCTTCTGGCACAGTTCCTATTGCTTATCTTTCAAAATTCAATCTCACTGTCTTAGTTGGACTGATGAAGCATGTCTGTCCTCCACAAACATCAGGAGTCTCAGCCTTCCACAGTGCTCCAGCTCTCACTGGTGTCCGGCTACTTTTATTACCTAAGCCAAATGAAATGTAGACTCTTATTCCCAAATCAGGTCTCCACAGCCCCTTGTGCAGAATTCCTGGGTCCTTTTCCCCTCCCTGATCCATTCCATCCTGATTTTGGACTGGAGCATGAGAAGGTTTTGAGTCCCTATTGATCAAGTTTCTGCCAGTGTCCCTTCTCTCTGTGGTCCTCTTTTCTTCACCAGCTGTAGCTATTCTGTTCTGAAGTCTTCACGTTATTTTCAGGGCTGTATTTGCTCTCGTTTGTTCCTTGCTGTGTGTGGCAGGATGTTTCTACCTTACATGCCTGCCCTGCTATCTTTTTTCCCATCTCCCATAATTGAAATTACTTGTTTATTTTTCTTGTTAATATATTTTGTTCTTGAGGTATAGTTGATATACAATATTGGTTTCAAGTATACAACATAGTTATTCAAAAGTTATATATATCATTAATTGCTCACCCTAAGTAGTATAGTTACTATAAGTCAACATGGACAGATGTTACAGAACAATTGACTATATTCAGTGTGCTCTACTTTCATCCACATGAATAATTTATATTGTAATTTATATTTTGTGCTTTATCACATTCACCTATTTCCCCCAACTACCAACCCCTCCCCCTTGGCAAGCACCAGTCAACTTTCAGTGTCTGTGAGCCCTTTGCCTTTTTTTTAATTTTGTTTTGTTTTATTTTTATGTTCTACATATAAGTGAAATTATGTGATACTTGTCTTTCTCTGCATGGCTTATTCGCTTAGCATAATACCCTATAAGTCTACTAATGTCACAAATGGCAGCATTCTTTCCTTTTTTTCGCAGCTTTCCATACTTCTTTCTATAAGCCTCTGTACATTAAAAGAATCCATCAATAAAATCAAAAGTCAACTTACCATATGGGGGAATATATTTATATCAATGATATAGCTCTGATAAGGTTAAACATCCAAAATATATTTTTAAAAACTCCTAATATCCAACACCATAGAAACAAATAACCCAATTAAAAATAGGCAGTGGACCTTGACCAAGAAGACACACAACTTGCCAAAAGGCACTTGGAAAATGCCTCGATTTCTAATCATCAGGGAAATTCAAATCAAAATCACAGTGAGATATCTCCTTATACCAGTCAGAATGGCCGCTATCCAGTAGACAAGATATATCAATCGTTGTTAAGGATTTGAAGAAAAGGGAACACTCCTACACTGTTTTTGTGAATGTAAATTGGTTCAGCCACTTGGGAAAGCAGTACAGAGGTTCCTCAAAGAACTGAAATTAGAAATACCATGTGACCCATTAATTCTACATCTAGGAATTTACTCCAAGAAAACAAAATCCCTGATTCAAAAAGATATGTGCACCCTATGTTTATTGCTACACTATTTATAATGGCGGAGATATACAAACAACCAAAGTGCCCATCAATTGATGAATGAATAAAGAAGATATGGTGCATAGACACAATTAAATATTATTCAGCGATAAAGAAAAGAATTCCCCACAGGTGGAGAAAAAGATGGTCGATTAGGAGGCAAGGTAGAAACCTCCCAAAACCCATAAAACACAAAAATACAGCAAATACAACTGAGCCTGGAAATATCCTGAAAACTCTAGAACAGACTACCAACATCTGGGGAAGAAGAGAAGATGTCACAGAAAAGGATAAAGTGGCAAATCCAACTTCTGGCAGGACCCTTGCCCTCCTCCTACCACAGCTCATGGCAGGAGAAAGAGAAATGGAGCAGGAAGGGAGCGGTATCCCAGGACTGCTGAAAACCTGGCCCTGGAGATATGCTCCAGCAGCATGAGCCCACATTACTTGGCATTCTTGACCTTAGCAGGGCAGGACAAAAAAGACAGATGGAATGCACAGGGAGGCTGAGATTTCAGCCACTTGTGGAGAACAGGCATGCTCTACTGTCCCCTGAGACAAAAGCAAGTTTAGCAGTTTAAAACACATACCAGCAGCAAGAAGGTACACCAGAGAGTTGAGGGTTAAACGGAACTCCCTTCTCAGGAGAAAGGGCAGGTAGAAATACCTCCCCAGCACACCCTTGTCCCAATAAATTGGGAACCCCCAAGAGCCCAAGACACTCCATCCCCCTTACTAGCAACAAAGCCCTGAGGCTCTCGCTGCATGCATGGCAGGCAGACAACCCACTTGGCTTGGTGGTAGTGTCAGACTTTGCTGCTGTGTAGCCAGGGAGATTCTCCCAGATTTCTCACCTTCGTTTTGGCCCAACTTGGGAGGTGCCTGGGTGACCAAGCCCCAGGAACTCCTTTCTCCCTAAGGGCATGGGGCCCTACATGCCTGCAGCCCCCGCCATTGCTGCAGGCCAGGCAGAAGGTGGCCCTTCCCAGAGGAACTCCAGCACAGACTTCTGTGCTGATCACAAAGATACAGTAAAGAATCATGAGCTTCTGGACATTAGAGGGTTCCTCCTACAAAAAGCTGTAACTCCATGTGATGAAACACAGACAACCAAGCAAAAGAGGAGGGAGCATAATACGCTCAAAACAAAATTACATCACAAAACACAAGAAAGACAGCTAAATGAAACAAAAATCATCAAGCTTCTTGGTAAGGACTTCAAAGTAAAAGCCATAAAAATGCTTATGGATGTACAAAACAATATTCAAGATCTCTGGAACGACTTCAACAAAAACATACGAGACTGAAAAAGAGCCGCTCAGGGCTAAATAATACCATATCTGAAAAGAAACATACAATGGAGGGATTTAATAGCAGATTATCACAGATTGAAAAAGTTGTAAATGATATGGAAATTAGAAAATGAGAAAAAAATGAAGCAAAAAGAAAACAGAGAAAAAAGGATCTCTAGGAATGAAAGAATACTTAGAGAGCTGTGAGACCAACACAATCAGAACAATATTCACATAATAAGGACACCAGAAGAAGAAGAGACATACAAAGGGATAGAAGGTCTCTTTGAGGGAATAATTGTTGAAAACGTCCAGAATCTCGGCAGGGAAAAAGACATTCAGGTCATGGAAGTTCAGAGAGCCCCTAACAAAAGGGACTCCAGGAAGACAACAGCAAAACATATAATAATTAATATAGCAAACATCAAGGATAAGGAGAGAATATTGAAAGCAGCCAGAGAGAGAACATAGATTACTTATAAATCAAGCTCTATCAGCAGACTTCTCAGCAGAAAACCTTTAGGCCAGAAAAGAAGGTCATGATATATTTGATGTAATGGAACAGAAGAACCTCCAACCTAGCGAGATTATAATTAAAATATGAAGCAGGTATTGAACAATTTTCAGATAAACAAAAGTTGAAGGAATTCATGACTACTAAGCCAGCCCTACAGGATATGTTAAAGTTATTGCTGCAGATGAAAACATTTTTAAAGGTTAAATAGTTTACACCAGTGAAAATAAAGCTACGGTAAAGGTAGTAGACCACTTAATTACCAAGCAAGTATGAAATTAAAACAAAAACAGCAAAATCAAGCACTCACAAAAATCAGTCAAAGGATAAGCAAAAAGTACAGATTATGACATCTAATACATAAAGTGTGGAAGAGGAAAAAAAAGAAAATAAATACCTTTAGATTGCGTTGGAAACAGAGTAATCAGCAATTTAAGATAGACTGTTATACAGTAAGGAAGTTATCCTTGTACCTTTGGTAATAAAAAACTAAAGCACAAGATGGATAAACACGAAAAAAAAGAAATAAATTTTAACACACCAGTCACACCGATAGACATATGAACCAGGCAGAAGATAAATAAAAAACACAAACACTTGTCAAGTGATGTGAAACGTTTTCCAGAATAGATCACATACTAGGATACAAAAAGAGAATCAATACATTGAAAAACACTGAAATAGTATCAAGGCCTCTCAGAATGGTATGAAACTAGAAATAAAACACGCAAAGAAAAAAAAACGCCCACAAACAAATGAGGGTGAACAACATGCTTCTAAATGACCAGGGATCAATGACCAAATAAAACAACAATCAAGCAACACACTACACAATGAAAACAAAAATTCCAAGCCCAAAAGTCATGAGATGCAGAGAAGAAGTTCTAACAGTAAAGTACATAGCAATATAGGCTTACTTTAAAAAACAAGAACAATCCCAAATAAACAGTCTAAACTCTCAATTAAAGATATGAGAAAAAGACAGTTCTGGGAAGATAGCAGCATGAGCAGGGCAGCGGAAATCTCCTCCCAAAACAATATATATTTATGAAAATATATAAAATACAACTATTCCTAAAAGAGAGACTGGAAGATACAGGACAGCGAACAGCCTGCATCCACACATGAGAGGACTTGGCACCCCGTGAGATGGGTAAGATACGGAGCCACATCCCGGCAGGACCCGAGCACTCCCCCACACCAGCACACCGGCGGGAGGACAGGATTCAGAGCCGGGAGGGAGTGAAAGTACACCCTGTGATATCACCAACCCTGCTGATCTGCACGGGGAGCGCTGACACACATCGCGCAGTGAAGCAGGGATTGGAGAGACATAGGGTGCACGATCTGAGCGGGGGAATGCACGGGGTCCTCGCAGCGGGCTCCACGGGATAAAAGAAAAGTGCGCACTTTTTTTCAGAGGTCTTAAAGAGATAGGGGCCCAACGGAGGAACAGGATCGTTCCAGCACACTCGGCCCAGTAGGCTGGGAGTCCAGTGAATTTCAGACCCGTTGGCTGGAGACTAGGAAAAAGTAGCCACACTGAAACTTTCCACAGAGATCAGCAACTTCCCATTCCTTCCCACAATAGCCCCAGCAACAAAAGGACTTTCTGAGCAGCGCGGCCGCTGATGCGGAATTGCGGACCAACAGCGCCACCTACAGCATCCTCACAGAATCTACACCCAGCGGAAGTTTTTTGTTTGGTTGGTTTTTTTAGTTCATTTTTTCTCTTTTCTTTTCTTTCTTTCCTTTCTCTTCTCTATCCCTTCTTTATTTTTTTAAAAGCCTAAAAGAGCCCAGCTGACATATGTGGCATCTACCAGCGACCACTTATATCACCATGAAAAGACAGAGGAATATGGTGCAATCAATGCTTATCCAGACCCAGACACCAGAGAGAGAGTCTGAAGGGATGGAAATGCACAGTCTTCCGGAAAAAGATATCAGAATAAAAGTCTTAACCATACTGATGAATCTACAGAGAAATATGCAAGAGCTGAGGTAAGAAGTGAGGGAAGTGATGAAAGAACGCAGAAATGAGACAAGCCATCGACGGGATTACCAGCAGACTGGACAAGATGCAGGAGACTCTTAATGGAATAGAAATCAGAGAACTGGAATACAGACAAGTTGAGGCAGAGAGAGATAAAAGGATCTCTAGGAATGAAAGAATATTAACAGAACTGTGTGACCAACCCAAACTGAACAATATTCGCAGTATAGGAGTACCAGAGGAAAAAGAGAAAGAAAAAGGTATGCAAAGTGTCTTTGCAGAAATAATTACTGAAAACTTCCCTATGCTGGGGAAGGAAATAGTCTCACAGTCCATGGAAGCCCACAGATCTCCCAACACAAGGGACCCAAGGAAGACAACACTATGATACATAATAATTTAAATGCCAAAGATCAAAGATAAAGACAGAGTATTAAAGGCAGCTAGAGAGAGAAAAAAGATCACCTAAAAAGGAAAACCCATAAGACTATCATCAGACTTCCCAACAGAATCCTTACAGGACAGAAGAGAATGGCATGCTATACTTAACATAATGAAACAGAAGGGCCTCGAACCAACAATATTGTATCCAGCATGACTATCATTTAAATATGACAGAGGGAATAAACAATTTCCAGAAAAGCGAAAGTTGAGAGAGTTTACCTCTCATAAAACACCTCTACAGGGTATCTTAAATGGACTGCTCAAGAGGTAAGCACTCTTAAGGTTAAAAAGATGTCACCAGAGAAAATAAAATCATAGCAAAGAAAGCAGACCATCTAAATACTAATTAAAGATAAAGAATAAAACACCTAGCATACAAAGAATGGAGGATAAAGAATAAGAGGGAGAGAAATAAAGAAACATCAGACAGTATTTACAATAACTTAACAAGAAAGTTAAGATAGATTATTAGGTAGTAAAGAAGCAACCCTTGAAACTTTGGTAACCACGATTCAAAAGCCAGCAATGGCAATAAGTACGTATCTACTGATAATCACTCTAAATGTTAATGGACTGAATGCACCAATCAAAGACACAGAGTAACAGAATGGATAAAAAAGCAAGAGCCAGCTATATGCTGCCTACAAGAAACTCACCTCAAACTCAAAGATATACACAGACTAAAAGTGAAGGGATGGAAAAAGATATTTCATGCAAACAACAAGGAGAAAAAAGCAGGTGTTACAGTACTTGTACCACACAAAATATGCTTGAAAATGAAGAAAGTAGCAAGAGATAAAGAAGGACACTACATAATGATAAAGGGGTCAATCCAACAAGAGGATATAACCATTATAAATATATATGCACCCAACACGGGAGTACCAGCATATGTGAAACAAATACTAACAGAATTAAAGGAGGAAATACACAGCAATGCATTCATTATAGGTGACTTAAACACACGACTCACTCCAAAGGACAGATCAACCAGACAGAAAATAAGTAAAGACACATAGGCACTGAACAACACACTAGAACAGAGGGACCTAACAGACATCTACAGAACTCTACACCCAAAAGCAACAGGATACACATTCTTCTCAAGTGCACATGGAATATTTTCCAGAATAGACCACATACTAGGTCACAGAAAGAACCTCATAAATTACAAAATATTGAAATCCTACCAACCAACTTCTCAGAAAACAAAGGTATAAAACTAGAAATAAATCTTAGAAAGAAAACAAAATGCCACACATACACGGAGACTTAATAACATTCTCCTAATTAATCAATGGGTTAAAAACGAAATCAAAAGATAAACCAAAGAATATATGGAAATTAATGACAACAACACAAAGCCACAACTTCTGTGGGATGCAGCGAAGGCAGTTCTAAGAGGAAAGTATATTGCAATCCAGGCCTATTTGAAGAAGGAAGAAAATTCCCAAATGAATAGTCGAAAGACACAATTACTGAAATTGGAAAAAGTAGAACAAATGAGACACAAAGTCACCAGAAGGAGGGACATAATAAAGATCAGAGAAGAAATAAATAAAATTGAGAAGAATAAAACAATAGAAAAAAAATGAATGAAACCAAGAGCTGGTACTTAGAAAAAATTAACAAAATAGATAAACATCTCCCAGACTTATTAATAGAAAAACAGTATCTACAAACATAAAGAGAATCAGAAATGAGAAAGGAAAAATCACGAGGGACCCCACAGAAATACAAAGAATTATAAGAGATTTTATGAGATTCTATATGCTAACAAGTTGGAAAACCTAGAAGAAATCGACAACTTCTTGGAAAAATACCACCTTCCAAGACTGACCAGGCAAGAAACAGAAAAACTAAACAGACCAATCACCAGCAACGAAATTGAATCGGTAACCAAAAAACTACACAAAACAAAACCCCCGGGCCAGACAGATTCACCTCTGAATTCTACCAGACATATAGAGAAGAAATAACTAACACCCATTCTCCATAAAGTTTTCCAAAAATTGGAATAGGACAGAATACTTCCAAACTCATTCTATGAAGCCAGCATCACTCTAATACCAAAACCTGGGAAAGATCTCACCAAAAAAGAAAATTACAGACCCATATCACTGATGAACATAGATGCAGAAATACTCAACAAAATATTAGCAAACCAAATTCAAAAATACATCAAGAAGATCATACACCATGATCAAGTGGGATTCATCTCAGGGATGCAAGGATTGTACAACATTGGAAAATCCATCAACATCATCCACCATATTAACAAAAAGAAGAACAAAAACCACATGATCATCTCCATAGATGCTGAAAAAGCATTTGAGAAAATTCAGCAGCCATTCATGACTAAAACTCTCTCAACAAAATGGGTAAAGATGGCAAGAACCTCGACATCATAAAGGCTGTATATGACAATCCCACAGCTAACATCATACTTAAAAGCGAGAAGCTGAAAGCTTTTCATCTAAGATCGGGAACAGGACAGGGATGCCCACTCTCTCCACTGTTATGCAACATAGTACTAGAGGTCCTAGCCACGGCAATCAGACAAAACAAAGAAATACAAGGAATCCAGGTTGCTAAAGAAGAAGTCAAATTGTCACTGTTTGCAGATGACATGATATTGTACGTGAAAAACCCTAAAGATTCTACTCCAAAACTACTAGAACGAATATCTGAATTCAGCAAAGTTGCAGGATACAAAATTAACACACAGAAATCTGTTGGTTTCCTATACACTAACGATGAACTAATAGAAAGAGAAATCAGAAAAATAATTCCACTCATAATTACATCAAAAAGAATAAAATACCTAGGAATAAACCTAATGAAGGAAGTGAAAGACCTATAGTCTGAAAACTACAAGACACTCCTAAGAGAAATTAAAGAGGACACTAACAAATTGAAATCCATCCCATGCTCTAGGGTAGGTAGAGTACATATTGTCAAAAAGGCTATACTACCAAAAGCAATCTACAGATTCAATGCAATCCCTACCAAAATATCAACAGCTTTCTTCAATGAACTGGAACAAATAATTCTAAAATTCATATGGAACCACAAAAGACCTCGAAAGGTCAAAGCATTCCTGAGAAGGGGGAATAAAACAGGGGGAATTATGCTCCCTGACTTTCAATCTATTACAAATGCACAGTAATCAAGACAATTTGGTTTTTGCACAAAAACAGAGACACAGACCACTGGAACAGAATAGAAAATTTAAACATTAACCCAAATATACAGTCAATTAATATTTGATAAAGGAGCCTTGGATATAAAATGGGGAGAAGACAGCCTCTTCAGCAGATGGTGTTGTCAAAACTGGACAGCTACACATAAGAGAATGAAACTGGACTACTGTCTGACCCATGCAAAAAAGTCAACTCAAAATAGATCAAAGACCTGAATGTAAGTCATGAAACCATAAAATTCTTAGAAAAATACATGGCAGAAATTTCTTGTACATAAACATGAGTGACTTCTTTATGAACATATTTCCACAAGCAAGGGAAACAAAAGCAAAAATGAACAAGTGGGACTATATCAAGCTGAAAAGCTTCTGTACAGCAAAGGACACCATCAGTAGAACAAAAAGTCATCCTCCAGTGTGGGAGAATATATTCATAAATGACATATCCGATAAGGTGTTGACATCCAAAATATATAAAGAACTCACGCATCTCAACAAACATAAGTAAATAATCCAATTAAGAAATAGGCAGAGGACATGAATAGACACTCTCCAAAGAAGAAACTCAGATGGCCAACAGGCACATGAAAAGATGCTCCACATCACTAATCATCAGAGAAATGCAGATTAAAGCCACAATGAGATATCATCTCATACCAGTGAGGATGGCCAACATCCAAAACACAAACAACAACAATTATGTTGGCGAGGATGTGGAGAAAGGGGAACCCTCCTACACTGCTGGTGGGAATGCAAATTAGTTCAACCATTGTGGAAAGCAGTATGGAGGTTCCTTAAGAAACTCAAAATAGAAATACCATTTGAACCATGAATTCGACTCCTAGGAATTTACCCTAAGACTACAGCAGCCCAGTTTGAAAAAGACATATGCACCCCTCTGTTTATCACAGCACTATTTGCAATAGCCACGACTTGGAAGCAACCAAAGTGTCCATCAGTAGATGAATGAAGAAAGATGTGGTATGTATACACAATGGAATATTATTCAGCGATAAGAAGAAAAAAATCCTACCAATTGCAACAAACATGGATGGAGCTAGAGGGTATTATGCTCAGTGAAATAAGCCAAGGCGAAAAAGACAAGTATCAAATGATTTCACTCATATGTGGAGTATAAGAACAAAGAAAAAAACTTAAGGAACAAAACAGCAGCGGACTCATAGAACCCAAGAACGGACTAATAGTTACCAAGGAGAAAGGGACTGGGGAGGATGGGTGGGAAGGGAAGGCAAGGGGGGGAAAGGGGCATTACGATTAGCAGATGTACTGTTGGGGGAGCACAGGGAGGGCTGTACAATTCAGAGAAGACAAGTAGTGACTCTATAGCATCTCACTATGCTGATGGATAGTGACTGTAAAGGGGTTGGTGGGGGGGAGCTGATGAAGGGGGTAGTTTAATCACCATAATATTGCACATGTAATTGTAGATTAATGATACTAAAATATATTATTTAAAAAATGAAATCCTCTCCTTTCTGAACTCGCTGGGTTTCTTCACTCATGGATTCCTAATTTCTGCCTCATAGCCACACCCCTCCACTCAGCATCCCGAGGATCCACTTCAGAACCTCTCCTAACACCTGTAACCAAGCCCTTTCACAAACGTCAAGCAGCTCTTTTACAAGCCCCTCCTCTCCATCTCCCTGATCTCACGTGCCCCTTCTTTGGGATCATCTCAGAAAATCAAGGGTTTGCTCTGGGAGTCCTAGGCCACAGGTTAGGACCTCCTTTGGCCCATCACCTATCTTTCAAAATGGTTGGACCCCCACCATTCAGGGATTGGCACCCTGTCTGCTGACTCTGGCTGCAGCTACCATCATCATCCAAGAATGAAAGAAGCTCACTTTTGGATCACCCACTACTGTTCTTTCCCCTTATCATCTTTCTGAACTCCTCACCTACAAGGACTTACAAACTCCTCCCCCTTGTAGGATTCTGTCACTTCAAGTCGCTCTGATCGGGGACACTTCCATCAAATTTCAAGTCTTCCCTACCCTCAATCCACTCTTCTTCCATTTCCTACCAAATCACAGAAAAAAATAGAATCATCCCCTGACTCTCATAGCTGCCTACAAATCCTAGATGAGTTACTACCCTGCCCTTCTCATACCCACGAGGGGGCTTTCCCTCAAGCCACACATACTTGGTTCAATGATGGCAGTTCTTTTATCCATGAGTGTGGAGAGTGGTTGGAACAGAAGGAGCAAGAGTACAGGACAGGACTGATTGTGTGTTTGTGCCTAGTCTCCATCTAGGGCCTGAACCGGGCCTGACCCTGAAAGAAACCTTGAAAAGTTTCCTAAATTCCAGGAACAAGTATCTCAGGAATGAGGGTGTTCTAATCTCAAGGTCAGCCACCTGGTTCAGATGCCCCCAAGTGTGTGTGATTTAAGTACTGAATTAATGTACGATTGTATTTATCTGTGGGCAATACTTAAGTGACTGGACTAAGGTCCTTGAAAAGGGCATGTGAATCTAATCTGTAGGCAATTCATGTGTATATAAGCCATGCCAGAATAAAGCTTCTTTGCATTCTGCACCAGACAGTTTGCCCTCCTGTTTTCTTGTATATACAGCCTGACGCCCCCACTTAGGAACAGTTTGGCTCATGCTGGCAGGCCCTGGCAGAAAGTGTCGCCCAAACAGGGATCTGAGTACTGGGGAGCAACACCAGGTAGCCACCAAGAGAGAAGACGCAGCGCTGCGGACCTGAAGCACATCTGCCATCGCACGCAGGCAAGAAAGATCAGGGATGGTGGTAAATACAGGAGTTGAAAAAAAGGACCAACAGTCCATGGGTATAATAAAAGCTATAATAATCCCGGGGAACAGACACTGCCTTTCTCTTTTACTTTTCTTATAAAAAAAAGGGGGCCTTCTGGGGCTCACAACCTCGGGCGCTTGTCAGCCACTTAAATGGGATTAGCCCAGTTGGCATTCCCAAGTCTCATGTGACAGGTTACCCTGTGTTTCTCTCAGTGAATCCCCCAACTCCCTTGGGAGTCAGCAACATCACCTGAGTGGAGGCCAAGATTCCCTTTCAAGGGCACCTCCTTGGATGCGAGGGGCTGAGGAAAGCTGTGGGCAGCTGTGAGCATCCAGGCTGAGGCTACACTTCAGTGGCTCCTCACAGGCCCACGTGTCTGGATTCAGACCCCGACAGCTGGACTGGGTATCTCTTTCTCATTCTCTTACTTCCAGCCTGATTTTTGCCCTGGCCTTTGAGTCAGGCGAAGGGCGCTACTAGCTCTTTCCTACTTCGCTAGTTGAAAGTGGAAGTATAAAACCTCATTATCTATAAACAATACTGTTACAATAGAGATAAGTATGGGAAATGGGAATAGTCGTTTGCTCTTTGCTTACGCTTTTGGGCTTTGGACTCTAATCAGAAATAGTTTGGATCTTAGACATGAGAGGCAGAGATTAAATTCGGCTACAGGCAAAAGTGAATCCATAAACCCTGAAGGCACTCAATCCATTCTTTCTGTACCACCCGGGACTGAATCGGAATTGGCAGACGAGGAAGAATGGGAGAGCGATCGCAACTCTTTAACAGAACCTAAAGAACAAAGGCCCGAAAAATTAGATCTGCCAGAGGTTTGCTTGTGTAAAACCTTTGGCAAGCTCATGGCAGAAGGTGCATTGAAATATACTCCTCCAGTTCCCCCTCAGTCAGTTGTTGCAGGGCTTGATCCCCCTGCACCACCTCTTACAGCCTTGGCCTTCTCGCCTTCAAAACCTAGACCAGATAAAAGACAGATGTTGCCACTACAATAGCTTTCACCCCTGCAAAAGACTCTGAAACAAGCTTCAGAGAGAGGGGAAGATACTATGGGTTTTGTAGCCTGTCCAGTCTTTGAGGAAGTGGATGGGCAAGGGGTGAAGCACAGAATCCATCAGTCTTTAGCATTCAAACGACTGAAAGAGCTGAAAATGGCCTGCTCATCCTATGGAGCCACTGCTCCGTTTACACAAGCTATGCCTGAGGCTTTTGCTGCTGAACCTCTCCCACCCTCTGATTGGAAAGCTATTGCATGAGCCTGTTTAAGTGGAGGAGATTATCTATTGTGGAGATCAGAATATGTGGAGCAATGTCAAAAGACAGCTGATATTAATAGAGCTCAAAATCATGCAGTAACTTTTGAAATGCTTATGGGGGAAGGACCCTACAGTGATCTTAACAGGCAATTAGATTTCGATCCTGCTGCCTAGGCACAAATAAATGCCGCTGCTAACAAGCTTGGATGAAACTGCCCTCAGGGGGGGCACAATCCGAAGTACCCTGAAGCATCAGCTTCAAAAAATAAAAAAGGGGGAGTTATACTGAGAAACTCCCACAAACTATTTAAACAATGCACTTTTTATTTTAAATTTTCTCACCATAGATGCACAGAGCAGGTCTGCAGTGGATAGATTTTGGCATCCAAAAAGAAAAGATTCATATGCTAGGGGGAGGTGGAAGGATCCTCTCACGGGTCAATGGAATGGCCCAGATCCAGTACTAATCTGGGGACGAGGGCATGTTTGTGTTTTTCCACAGGATGTAGAAGGAGCCAGGTGGCTCCCAGAAAGATTTTTCCATCATACGCCTCTGCATTCTGCTGACCACCACGGGAGCCAACCACACACACTGAGCATTTGTGCCAGACTCCCCGATCCTCCGTCCAGCAGTTTGGGACAGCCCAGAGATCATTGTCCGGGTCAATGATACCAGGATTCTGGGCCATCCTTCCACCTCCAGGAATTTGCCTGCCCTGAGCCCTTATCAGAATTATTCAGCCGAAGGAAAAGGAATGCCGGTGTGCTTCCGTGCTGGGCCTTCTGACAGTTCTATCAATGTTATGGACAGCAAAGGTAACAGAGTGCTCATGCCCGTGGTGATTATGTCCTATCCGGGGTGACTAACGATTCCAAGAGTAAATCCAAATGTGACTATGACCATGGACATCCTTTCCCCCTCAGCAAGTGCCTTATTGTGGCACAGAGAATACGAGGTTTAATGCAACCATCTTATGGACCCGTTGTGTAGAAAGAAACCCAAAACAGTGTAATGTGTCAACAGGGCACTATTGCGACTGGTCTACCTGCGGTAACTGTTCAGATCATCAGCTGACGGCTGGAATGTGGTGGTCTAGTAATGGGCATCCTCAAACTTATATTTGGAAGCTGGCAGCTGCGTCAGGATGAAGGGTGAACATGAATGATCAAAATGAGGAGTGGGGTTGTAATGATAATACAAAAGGTTTTACAGTGCTTGCTTGTGTCAGCCCCCCTTATCTTCTATTAATCTGTGATGTCTATGTAAATGTGGGGAATAATTCAGAATTCAATGTTACCTGCAATAATTGTAACTTTACTTCCTGTGTAACTTCTGTATCAGAAATTCAGACTGCAGATTCTGTAGATAATTTTGCTCATAATGTGTCTCTTGCCTGGGCCACCCAAGAATCAAGTGATTCCAAGGTGGAAAATAAGCTCCGGGCCTTATAACATATGGTGCTTTACTTGGGTGATCAAGTTAATGTGTTGAATACTAGAAAGCTACATCAAGAGATAATAGTATTGAAGAGGCAAAATTATATTTGTCACCAGAAAAATTAGCAAAGTGTTTTTGGAAGGTTAAACTCCATGGTCCCCACCTGGGCCTCTACCAAAAGAGCTCTTGAGCTCCTTCATTGTCTGTGCTCTATTGCTCCTTCTTCTGCTTATATTGGTCCCTACAGCACTAAATTTGGTAGAAAAAGTGCTGAAGCAAATCTATGGAAGCCTCCACAAGCAAAACTTATCACACAACCCCCCAACCAAATTTGGCTTAGGAGGCTGGATAGCCAGTGATGGGTAAGGCAAGAAGGGGAGTGGACCAACCTATGACAGGGAATGGGTCATGCAACCCTCAGCCCGATGACAGGTAAGGCCATCCTCGTACTTGACCAACCTAAGACAGGCACAGTCATCCCATGCATCCAAGCATTTTAAAAAATAAAAAGGGGGGAGATGTGGAGAGCAGTTGTGACAGAAGGACCAAGAATACAGGACAGGACTGATTGTGTTTTTGTGCCTAGTCTCCATCTAAGGCCTGAACTGGGCCTGACCCTGAAAGAAACTTTGAAGTTTCCTCAATTCCAGGAACAAGTACCTCAGGAATGCAGGGAGGTCTTATCTCAAGGCCAGCCACCTGGGCCAGATGCCCCCAGGCGTATGTGATTTAAGTATTGTATTAATGTCCCATTGGATTGATCTGTGGGCAATAATTAAGTGACTGGATTAAGGTCCTTGAAAAGGGCATGTGAATCTAATCTGTAGGCAATTCATGTGTATATAAGCCATGCCAGAATAAAGCTTCCTTGCATTCTGCACCAGACACTTCGCCCTCCTGTCGTCTTGTATATACAGCCCAACGCCCCCACTCAGGAACTGTTCGACTCCTGCCAGCAGGCCCCGGCACATGAGGGCCTCCATCAAGCCGGATATACCATTGTCTCCCTTGAACAAAGCATCGAGGTAAAGCCCCTGCCCCCTAACACCACAAACCAACAGGCAGAATTAATTGCCCTCACCCGTGCTTTCACCTTAGCACAGGGATCTGCACTTACCATCTACACTGATTCCAAGCATGCCTTCCATATCTTACTCTCCCGTGCAGCAATCTGGAAAGAAAGGGGACTCCTCAATACCGAGGGCAGCTCCATTACCAATGCTAACTACATCATACACCTAATAGAGGCCTCATACCTACCAACTGTCACAGGCCTAGTAACTGCCTCTCTCATCAATCAGATCAATCTTCCATCACTCAGGGAAATAACAGAGTGGACAAAGCAGCCAAATGGGTAGCAATGACTTCTATGATGGGTACACTCACTTCCACGTCTAATAATCACTTCTCCAATAGACTCAAAATCACCTTCTACTAAGGCCATACTCTCCTATTCACATAACCTATTTCATCCTAATATCCAATCTTTACCTGCAATTCTGGCATGATCTGCTTGACTCCCTAAGTTCTCTGTGGGCCCCATGCTTTTTCCATCCCATGCATATCTGTGTCTCTGCGTAACAACACAATGTGGCGACTTTGAAAAAGAGGGCATCCTGCTCTGCCGGAAGACTGTGCAGACTCAGTGGCTGATGTGCGCAGAGTTCTCCCAAAGCTCTTCGGTGGACCCACAGCCCTTGTCATGAGAGGTAAATGCACAAGTTTCTTCTGGGTCGTAGGATTCCTGAGTCTCTCTTCCTGCTTCTGGGTTCATCATCTACCCCCAGTGGGTTTGCATAAAAATCCTACAGAAGCCATGTACCTTTGCCCTCCTAGCTCAGATGACCCCAGCCCGGGATGAGCTTGAGCTGGCATGGCAGGCATAATGGCAGGTCTGCCTCCCAGACCTAGGGCAGTCCCTGAGCAAACGCATGAAGCTCAGAGCTGCTCACTGACCCCAAGCACAGTGCTCACAGAAGGCAGAGTGGTGGGACAATAATCCCGTCTGAGCCCCTCCTTGGTCTCTCTGCTGAAGTACAGGCCTTCCTGGGAAATGGACAGGCAGAAAAGCAGTGTCTGGGGAAACGCGGGAGACTGGAGTTGAGAGAACTGTGTATCTGCAGTCAGTGTCCCAAAACTCCTGTCAGAGGCTTGATCTTATCAAGACAGAAGGAACATGAGAATAGAGGACACCCTGAAATGGTCCCACCGTTTTCTGGGCAGCCCTGTTGGAATAAACTCTGGGGTCCCAAAAAGAGCTACTCCTCTGAGAGTTAATGCCCCTCTATTGGCAACCAGGCATCCTGGCCCTTATGGGGCTCCCACCCACTGGCCAGCCACTAGGATGTCAAAGGAGAGGGATGGGCATCTCCTCAGCATTTCCAGTGAAACAAGTTCTCTTCACATAATGCCTCCCCCTTCTGCCCCATTTCAGAGCAGACCAGGAGTTTCTCATGTGAAACAATTATTTTCTTTCTCAGTTTAAGAGTTCACCATTGCTGCAGTTCTGTCTTCAGCCACAGCCTGTTGTCACGCAGCTCCACCTGCGGGTTCTCTCCCTGCACACTGGGTGAAACCTCATCCTGGATGGCGGACGGTTCTTGGCTCTGATGGGGGAAGAATTCTCTACCAGGTCCGAAGAGTGTAGGTAAGGAAGGAAGGAATTAAAGCGAGAGCAGCCACGAATGGCAGCAGCTGCTCAGGCAGCGGAGAGCAGGGAAGAGCAGAGGGAGGGAGGAGAAGCTCCCTGAACTGCTCGGCACAGGGCAGACCGCATGGCACCTGAGAAGCCAGGCTCACCCGGTGCCCAGTGCCCCTTGGATCCACAAGGATTGGGAACTGCGCCCTCGCCACCCCAGGAGTGGGCGGAGCCGCAGGGCCCTGGGTGGAGTGAGATGACGTTCTGAGAATTCCACTTCCATACTGGTCTGAAATAAAACAGAGAGAAAAGCATTGCGTTGGGGCTGGAGAAAAAAGCTGAGTGCAAAAGCCAGTGACAGACACCACCAGCGGGGGAAGTTGGAGAGGTCTTGTCTTTATCAGGGAAAAGAGTCCAGAGACAAGGGAGTCGGCTTACACACAGAAAGTGTATCTGGTTAAGTGTGGGTAAGGTGGGGTTCCTATGGCCAGGATCCTCACTGAACTTAAACCACCTGATGATGAAACTGGCCTGTTATTATGCTACCGCTTCCACACCTTTAGGCAATAAGCCATTATCGTGTTAATATAGAGTTCCGCCCAGTGCTCTGCGGGCAACGGAGAGGCAGGTCTGCAAGGCTGTAAGAGAGCAGAGTCTAGGCTGGAGTGGTAGCAGCACTGAGAACAGAGGCCTGGAGGACAGCTGTGCACAGAGAGGGGCCCAGAGGATATCTGTGCGGGACGGCTGTGCAGAGAGGCCCAGAGGCAGAGACAGGCTTGCTGCATCCGAAGCAGCAGTGATAACACAGACTCGCTCTGAGTGAACGCGATTTTTGTGACTGACCTGCCACCTGAAAATAAAGTTGGGTATAACCTTTTCACCCCAAGAACCCTTTGCTGTAAATTTCTTTGGTCACAGTGAATCTATAGCGAACTTGCCTGGGGCTGAAACTCATTTGAAGACATTAAGTAAGGCAGTACACACTCAGATGGGAGTGTGGGCGACCTCAGGAGGCATGTTTATGGGCTTGGGGTCTGGGGTTTTATAGGGCTCTTTGGGTAGGGCTCAGCATTCAAGTATGATCTATGCAGGTGTCCTTTGATGTTTTGTCTTAAGAACAGGGTTATTCAGGTGACACTGTTGACCTGGATCTCAGCATTCTTTATTGTTAAGTCCAGGGAGAGGAAATCCTGGGGCAAAATATCTCTAAAACCGAAATCAGTCAAAGAGAGAAATAAAGCTTAAGACCCATTTATTTCTTACAAACTGCAGTCTTGGGCTGCTTCTCTCTCCTGCTCAGGCAGAAGCCAACCAGCCCTCCCCTTAACCTCTCAGGTTCGGATAAGCCCTCTGTTACCTAGGTACTTACCCATTGATATGGAGATGAATAGTCTCCAACCCTGAGGAACACCTATTGATATGCAGATGCACTAAAGCCATAGTTCTCTCCACCCCTGAGGATGGGCTAGAGCCAGGCGAGATAGTCTGGAAATATTACAATTTTACTGACATTTTACCCACATAGGTTCATTTACACGTTGGAGGTCTATCTCTCATCCTGGTTACAGAGTAAATTGATTAAGGGAAAGAAGAACAGCATAAAGGTTAAGTTAAAGAATAAGCTGGGCCTTTTCATAGGCTATGTAGATTTTACAATGGCATGACCCTTGCCCCAGTTCCCTGCTCTACCTCAAGGTGACCTGTGCACTGGGGTGACACCCGGCTGGAACAGCCCCACCTCTGCCTCCCCACGGCCCTTCCCCAGGCTGAGGGATAGGGGCTCAGGCTGGGGGAGGAGGATGTGTCTCACCTCAGCCAAGCCTTTGTCTTAGACTTCTCCTTCCCAAGCAGCCATGAAGATATGGAAAAGCAATTAGCTTCCCTCTGTCTCTTAAAAGAAAGCTGCTAACAAAAAAAATCTCCCCTCCCTGAAATAGACAAAAATCACGAGCCCCGCATTTTTGAACTGTCCATCCTAGCAGAATGACTGCTTCTCTAACAGTTATTCCTCTTCCACAGGGAGGCCATGAAGGAATGGGGGTGCACAGTGGGGACAAGTAAGGCCTTCTCTGTTACCCATCCCCTCGACAGCTACTTACGCAGTGCACAGTGAACCCTTTGCAGTCTGTTTCTGCTTCCTGGCCAACAGCAGGACACGGTAATTAGTCCACGGCAGAAACCCAGCCCAGCCCAGGCTCAGAGGACTGAAGGGCATCAGGACATGACATCCTGAAGTGTGCCACTGTGGCCTAAGGCAATGAAGTTCCTGAAATGCCATATTTCCCTAAAAGCAGAGCTTTCAAAAGAACTCAGTAGGAGACTTCCGGGAAGATGGCGGTGTGAGCAGGGCGGCAGAAATCTCCTCCCAACACTATATTTATCTACGAAAACACAGAAAATACATCTATTCCTAAAAGAGAGACGAGAATACACAGGAAAGCGCACAGCGTGCAGCTACACCCGAGAGGACTCGGCACCCCAAGAGGCGGGTAAGATCCGGAGCCGCGACCCGGCGGGACCCGAGCCCTCCCCCACCCCAGCGCACCGGCGGGAGGAGAGGATTCAGAGCCGGGAGGGAGTGGAAGTGCACCCCGCGAAGTAGCCAGCCCCGGTGATCTGCGCGGGGAGCGCTGACCCACATTGCGCAGTGCAGCGGAGATTGGAGAGACAGAGGGGCAGGATCTGAGCGGGGAACGCGCCAGGGTGCTTGCAGCCGGCTCCGGGAAGGAAAAAAAAAGTGCGCGCTTTCCTCAGCGGTCTTAAAGAGACAGGAGCCCAGCGGAGGAGCCGGATCGCCCCAGCACACTCAGCCCAGCAGGCTGGGAGTCCTGGGGAGTTTCAGACGCCTTAGCTGGCGACTGAGGAAGCGTAGCCATACTTAACACTTCTCACTGAGATCAACAGCCTCCTATTCGTTCCCACCCCTGCCAGAGCGATAAAGGGCCCTGCGGAGCGGCACAGTCACAGCTGTGGAATAGTGGGGCAATAGCGCCACCTAGAGCATTCCCACAGAATCTACGTCCGGTGGGCATTTTTTTTGTTTTTTTTTGTTTTGTTTTTTTTGTTTTGTTTTGGTTTTTTTCTTTTCTTTCTTTTTTTCTTTTTTTTCTTTTTTTCTTTTTTTTTTTTTTTTCTCTTTTTTTTTCTTCTCTTTTAAAGTCTTAAAGAGCCCAGCTGACATACGTGGCAACTATCAGTGACCAAATTATACAGCCATGAAAAGACAGAGGAATATGGTTCAGACCAAAATCAACCAGACAACCCCAGAGAGGGAGTCTGAAGGGATGGAAATGCACAGCCTCCCTGAAAAAGAATTTAGAATAAAAGTCATAACCATGCTGATGGACCTACAGAGAAATGTGCAAGAGCTGAGGGAGGAAGTGAGGGAACTGAGGAAAGACAATACAGAAATCAGACAAGCGATCGACGGGCTTAACAGCAGAATGGATGAGATGCGAGAGACTGTTAATGGAATAGAAAACAGAGAACAGGAGTACAGAGCAGCTGAGGCAGAGAGAGATAAAAGGATTTCTAGGAATGAAAGAATATTAAGAGAACTGTGTGACCAATCCAAACGGAACAATATTCGCATTATAGGAGTACCAGAGGAAGAAGAGAGAGAAAAAGGGATAGAAAGTGTCTTTGAAGAAATAATTGCTGAAAACTTTCCCTCGCTGGGGAGGAAGTAGTCTCGCAGTCCACCGAAGCTCATAGATCTCCCAACACAAGGGACCCAAGGAAGACAACACCAAGACACATAATAATTAAGATGGCAAAGATCAAAGATAAAGACAGGGTATTAAAGGCAGCTAGAGAGAGAAAAAGATCACCTACAAAGGAAAACCCATCAGACTATCATCAGACTTCTCAACAGAAACCTTACAGGCCAGAAGAGAATGGCATGATATATTTAACGTAATGAAACAGAAGGGCCTCGAACCAAGAATATTGTATCCAGCACGATTATCATTTAAATATGATGGAGGGATTAAACAATTTCCAGATAAACGAAAGTTGAGAGAGTTTGCCTCTCATAAACCACCACTACAGGATATCTTAAATGGACTGCTCTAGATGGAAGCACACCTAAGGCTAAAAAGATGTCACCAGAGAAAAAAAATCATAGCAAAGAAAGCAGACCATCCAAATACTAACTAAAGGCAAAGAATAAAACACCTATTATAGAAAGAATGGAGGAGGAGGAATAAGAAGGGAGAGAAATAAAGAAACATCAGACTGTGTTTACAATAACTTAACAAGAAAGTTAAGTTAGATTGTTAGATAGTAAAGAAGCAACCCTTGAACCCTTGGTAACCACGAATCTAAAGCCAGCAATGGCAATAAGTACATATCTATCAATAATCACCCTAAATGTAAATGGACTGAATGCACCAATCAAAAGACACAGAGTAACAGAATGGATAAAAAGCAAGACCCATCTATATGCTGCCTACAAGAAACTCACCTCAAATCCAAAGATATACACAGACTAAAAGTGAAGGGATGGAAAAAGATATTTCATGCAAACAACAAAGAGAAAAAAGCAGGTGTTGCAGTACTTGTATCAGACAAAATAGACTTCAAAACGAAGAAAGTAGCAAAAGATAAAGAAGGACATTACATAATGATAAAGGGGTCAGTCCAACAAGAAGATATAACCATTATAAATATATATGCACCCAACACAGGAGCGCCAGCATATGTGAGACAAATACTAACAGAATTAAAGGAGGAAATAGACAGCAATGCATTCATCTTAGGAGACTTCAACACACCACTCACTCCAGAGGACAGATCAACCAGACAGAAAATAAGTAAAGACACAGAGGCACTGAACAACACACTAGAACAGATGGACCTAACAGACATCTACAGAACTCTACACCCAAAAGCAACAGGATACACATTCTTCTCAAGTGCACATGGAACATTTTCCAGAATAGACCACATACTAGGCCACAAAAAGAACCTCAGTAATTTCAAAAATATTGAAATCCTACCAAGCAACTTCTAGATCACCAAGGTATAAAACTAGAAATAAATTTTAGAAAGAAATCAAAAAGGCTCACAAATACATGGAGACTTAACAACACTCTCCTAATTAATCAATGGGTTAACGACCAAATCAAAACAGAAATCAAAGAATATATGGAGACTAATGACAACAACAACACAAAGCCACAACTTCTGTGGGACGCAGCAAAGGCAGTTCTAAGAGGAAAGTATATTGCAATCCAGGCCTATTTAAAGAAGGAAGAACATTCCCAAATGAATAGTCTAAAGACACAATTACTGAAATTGGAAAAAGAAGAACAAATGAGGCCCAAAGTCACCAGAAGGAGGGACATAATAAAGATTAGAGAAGAAATAAATAAAATTGAGAAGAATAAAACAATAGAAAAAATCAATAAAACCAAGAGCTGGTTCTTTGAAAAATAAACAAAATAGATAAACCCCTAGCCAGACTCATTAAGAGGAAAAAGAGAATCTACACACATAAACACAATCAGAAATGAGAAAGGAAAAATCACACAGACCCCACAGAAATACAAAGAATCATAAGAGAATATTATGAGAATCTATATGCTAACAAGCTGGAAAACATAGAAGAAATGGACAACTTCTTAGAAAAATACAACCTTCCAAGACTGACCAAGCAAGAAACAGAAAAACTAAACAGACCAATCACCAGTGACGAAATCGAATTGGTAATCAAAAAACTACCCAAGAACAAAACCCCTGGGCCTGATGGATTCACCTCTGAATTCTACCAGACATATAGAGAAGAAATAACACCGATTCTCCTTAAAGTTTTCCAAAAAATAGAAGAGGAGGGAATACTTCCAAACTCATTCTATGAAGCCAGCATCACTCTAATACCAAAACCGGGCAAAGACCTCACCAAAAAAGAAAATTACAGACCAATATCCCTGATGAACGTAGATGCAAAAATACTCAACAAAATATTAGCAAATTCAAAAATACATCAAGAGGATCATACACCATGATCAAGTGGGATTCATCCCAGGGATGCAAGGATGGTACAACATTCGAAAATCCATCAACATCATCCACCACATCAACAAAAAGAAGAACAAAAACCACATGATCATCTCCATAGATGCTGAAAAAGCATTTGACAAAATTCAGCATCCATTCCTGATTAAAACTCTCAACAAAATGGGTATAGAGGGCAAGTACCTCAACATCATAAAGGCTATATATGACAAACCCACAGCTAACATCATACTTAACGGCGAGACGCTGAAAGCTTTTCATCTAAGATCGGAACAAGACAAGGATGCCCACTCTCTCCACTGTTATTCAACATAGTACTGGAGGTCCTAGCCACAGCAATCAGACAAAACAAAGACATACAAGGCATCCAGATTGGTAAAGAAGAAGTCAAATTGTCACTATTTGCAGATGACATGATACTGTACATAAAAACCCTAAAGATTCCATTCCAAAACTACTAGAACTAATATCTGAATTCAGCAAAGTTGCAGGATACAAAATTAACACACAGAAATCTGTTGCTTTCCTATACACTAATGATGAACTAACAGAAAGAGAAATCAGAAAAACAATTCCATTCACAATTGCATCAAAAAGAATAAAATACCTAGGAATAAACCTAACGAAGGAAGTGAAAGACCTGTACTCTGAAAACTACAAGACACTCCTAAGAGAAATTAAAGAGGACACTAACAAATGGAAATGCATCCCATGCTCTTGGCTAGGAAGAATAAATATTGTCAAAATGGCTATACTACCTAAAGCAATCTACAGATTCAATGCAATCCCTATCAAACTACCAACAGCTTTCTTCAATGAACTGGAACAAATAATTCTAAAATTCATATGGAACCACAAAAGACCCCGAATAGCCAAAGCAATCCTGAGAAGGAGGAATAAAACAGGGGGAATTACACTCCCTGACTTCAAGCTCTACTACAAAGCCACAGTAATCAAGACAATTTGGTATTGGCACAAAACAGACCCACAGACCAGTGGAACAGAATAGAAAATCCAAACATTAACCCAAACATATACAGTCAATTAATATTTGATAAAAGTGCCTTGGATATACAATGGGGAGATGACAGCCTCTTCAGCAGCTGGTGTTGGAAAAACTGGACAGCTACATGTAAGAGAATGAAACTGGACTACTGTCTAGCCCCATACACAAAGGTAAACTCAAGGTGGATCAAAGACTTGAATGTAAGTCATGAAACCATAAAACTCTTAGAAAAAACATAGGCAAAAATCTCTGGACATAAACATGAGCAACTTCTTCATGAACATATCTCCCCGGGCAAGGGAAACAAAAGCAAAATGAACAAGTGGGACTATATCAAGCTGAAAAGCTTCTGTACAGCAAAGGACACCATCAGTAGAACAAAAAGACATCCTACAGTATGGGAGAATATATTCATAAAAACGTATCTGATAAAGGGTTGACATCCAAAATATATAAAGAACTCATGCACCTTAACAAACAGAAAGCAAATAATCCAATTAAGAAATGGGCAGAGGACATGAATAGACACTTCTCCAAAGAAGAAATTCAGATGGCCAACAGGCACATGAAAAGATGCTCCACATCGCTAATCATCAGAGAAATGCAGATTAAAACCACAATGAGATATCACCTCACACCAGTGAGGATGGCCAACATCCAAAACACAAAACAACAACAAATGTTGGCGAGGATGTGGAGAAAAGGGAACCCTCCTACACTGCTGGTGGGACTGCAAATTAGTTCAACCATTGTGGAAAGCAGTATGGAGGTTCCTCCAAAGACTCAAAATAGAAATACCATTTGACCCAGGAATTCCACTCCTAGGAATTTACCCTAAGAATGCAGCAGCCCAATTTGAAAAGGACAGATGCACCCCTATGTTTATTGCAGCACTATTTACAATAGCCAAGAAATGGAAGCAACCTAAGTGTCCATCAGTAGATGAATGGATAAAGAAGATGTGGTACATATACACAATGGAATATTATTCAGCCATAAGAAGAAAACAAATCCTACCATTTGCAACAACATGGATGGAGCTAGAGGGTATTATGCTCAGTGAAATAAGCCAAGCCGAAAAAGACAAGTATCAAATGATTTCACTCATATGTGGAGTATAAGAACAAAAAAAAAAACTGAAGGAACAAAACAGCAGCAGACTCACAGAACCCAAGAACGGACTAATAGTTACCAAAGGGAAAGGGACTGGGGAAAATGGGCGGAAAGGGAGGGATAAGAGGGAAAAAGGGGCATTACGATTAGCAGATGTAATGTTGGGGGGGCACGGGGAGGGCAGTACAACTCAGAGAAGACAAGTAGTGATTCTATAGCATCTCACTACGCTGATGGACAGTGACTGTAATGGGGTTGGTGGGGGGGACCTGATGAAGGGGTAGTTTAATAATCGTAATATTGCACATGTAATTGTAAATTAATGATAATAAAATAAATTATATTAAAAAAATAAAAAATAAATAAAAAATAAAAATAAAAAAAAAAAAGAACTCAGTAGTCCTAAAGGCCATCCCCAGGGAAGACTGACTCTTACCAGAAAAGGAGATTAGAAGTCGGCACCACACCCAGACAGACTCCTCTAAACTATCATGCCTCCCATCTTTTGTCCTAGGGGCCCATTCATCTTTCAAAAAAGTCCTTTGTGTTTCCATAAATGCTCTTTCTCCTCTGCCACGGGGAAGTCATTTGTTCTCCCTGAGGGGCCCTTGGCCTCACCCTGCCCCCTAGTAGGATGTAGCCCCCCCTCATCCACAGGGGACGCCTCCCAACACCCCAGTGGATGCCTGAAAGTGCGAGTAGTACTGGATCTCATGCCTGCTTTTTCCTATACATTCACACATGATAAAGCCAAATCACAGATGAGGGGAAACTACCTCATAGGCCCCAAATTCCTGTCACCTACTTGAGTCAATAGTTTCTGTGAATTCCTGCATACAAGTGAATAAAACTGTTTTTTCTCTTGCTTACTTACCTGTTTTGTCAATTTAGTTTGCAGGCCCCCAGTGACTGAATAAAAGAGAGTAGAGGAAAAGTTTTTTTCTCCTCACACTGATCAGTGAATACAAGATGAGACCATGCACAAAACCAGTCTTTGAAGGGCTGAGATGCAGCAGGAAATATGAGACTAGGCAGAGCAGGGGGGGACAGAGAGCCATAAACCTGGAGGCAGGTGCCAGCCTGGGTGGGCTTCAAGGGAGGGCCTCTGGAAAGACCTCCAGTGGTGCGGCCAGTCGGCCTGTAGCCTCTGGAGCCCTCTGGCCCCCACAGGGAGACGCCATGCCCACTTGCCCACTTCATGCGCCTCGAGTGCTGCCCTGAGCATGGCCTGGGAGCAATCAGGAGACAGAGACTCTCTCAGCCCACCCAAAACTTATCTAAAAGACACCAAAGAGGGCCCAGCATTTTCCCCAAAGCACAGGAAGGCCCTCTGCCAGCCAGAGCAGGGAGATCTCACCAGGGCAGCATCTCAGTGAAGGTTCAACTCACCTCAAAGTTCCATCTTCCTGGCTCCCAATTATTTACCCTAATGAAGTTCTATCACTCTTTGAAAAATCACAGCCTGAGTACTTCCTTCACAGACTGTGGAGATAACAAGGGGCGCTCCCACCCCTGCTGCCTTCCCCAGCCTGATGGGCAAAAAATCAGCAGGGAGGGGAGTGGCAGGGCCCTGGCCAGCGGTGGGGCTTGGGAGGGGCCAGCAGGGTCCATCTCCCTGGCCGAAAGGGGGTGACCATGGCTTTTCCTGGCAGTGCCTTAGGTTGGCTGGCTGTCCCAATCATGAGAGTGGCCAGAATACCCAAGGACTCTGAGAATCTCAGCACAAGGCAGATCGAGTGCCTTGGAATGGAGCTCTGTCTTGCCCATACCCAAATTTAGTTCATAACAAAAGCCCACTCTAGGTCTGGGCAGCTGTTAAACTGAGCACAGGACATATTTTCACTCACTCAAGACTTCTGCTCACTGGATACCTGAGAAAGTGGGCACAGGGTTGGTCACCTGAAGAAGTGGGAATCTGAGTGTGATGGTTGATTTTATGTGGCAACTCAGCTGGGCAATGGTGCCCACATATTTGATCAAAATGTCTCTGGATGTCTCTGGGAAGGTGTTTTCTTGGATAAGGTTATCATTTAAATCAGTAGCTGTTGAGTAAAGCAGATGGCTCTCCACAGTGTGGGTGGGCCTCATCCAAGCAGTTGAAGGGTGCTTTCTTCGTGTGCCCCCAAAATTCACATGTTGAAACCTAATCACCAATGTTGTTGTTTTAGGAGGTAGGGCTTTGTGATTAGGTCAAGCCTCATGACAGGATTTGTGCCCTTATAGAAGATCCAGAGAGCTCCCTTGCCCCTACCAGCATATGGCAACATGGTGAAAAACAAGCTATAAATTAGCGCGTTCTCAGCAGCACCTTGTCTTGGACTTCCCAGTCCCTGTAACTGTGGGAAGTGTTTCTTTTAAGACACACTGTTTCGCTGCCCAGTCTATAGTATTTTCATTACAGCAGCCCAAACTGACCAGGATAAATGTCCAGGTAAAACAAAGACCTATCTTCCTCAAGAAAGCAGTTCTTCAAGCAGACCGTCTTTAGACCAGAGCCCCACCCTCCCCTGGGTCTCTCTACAGATGTTACGCTCACCAGGACCCACAGTTATGTGAAAACACTCCTTAAATCTCACACAAAACACGCACACATGTCACATCCTATTGGTGCCGTTTCTCAGGAGAATTCTGACAGATACTGTTGCAGAACAAAGTCAAGGTTTAATTGGTTTTATTCCATGATTCGTGGATCAGGCAGCACCCCTCCCAGCGAACAGAAGAGAGGAGCTGTACCAGGTGTGGGGCTGCGGTGGGCAGGGGGCGGGAACCAGGAAGTGAGGTCATAGAAGAAAGGTCACCTTCCTCTGAGGTAGTGTGGGGTCTCTCCAGATCACCTCACCGGTGTTGGTCAGGACATTACAGGTGACTAGTTTTAACTCCCCTTCTGAATAGGCTGAAACTGCAAGTTAGACATTACGTTTCTGACAGGACTTAGCACAAATGACTCCATTTTGGGTCTGTCATGTCTTTTAACAATCCTCTCTCCCCCACACTTTATGCTGCAGAGCCTGGCATCCCAGCCCACCAGCAAAACTCCAGGTTCTTTCCTCTAATTGTCTATGATCTTAGACAAAACTCTAACCAAACAGTCCCTACCTGCCCATCTAGAAGGCTCCCAGGACCACCACACCCCCTTGCGCATGACCATCACCTAACTGTCTTGCTGATGGGTCTCTGCCTCTGGGCCTCTTGTCTGCACAGCTGTTCCAGTGTCTGTCCTCGGTGCTGCCACCACTCCATCCTCTGCTCTGCTCTCCTGCAGCCTTGCAGCCTTGCCACCATGTCGCCCAGAGCACTAGGTGGAGCTCTTTATATAGAGTCAATAATAATATATTGCCCACATGTGTGTAGTAAGCTGGCAACCAGGGCCAGGTGAGAATCCTGGCCACAGGAACCTTTATTTTATCCACACTCCACCCCTCTGGGATTCTTGCCTCTCAATCTTCATGCGCTCAATCCTCTGCAAGGGTCCCTGTGCAAGGAAGCTGGAGAATAGTAACCAAATTCCATAATTTAGGACAATATACAAATAACAATATTACAATGAATTATAATAACGTCAAACCTGAGGAGATCCATTGCCACCAGTGGTATTCAAATGAGCTAACCAAAAGAAGGGGGCCTTGCAATACCCACCTTCTCCAGCTCCTCCAGCAAAGTCCTGCAGACACACAGGCCGGTCTTGTTGCTTTATCTCTGCCTCTGCTTCGTCTTCAGCAGCTGGAACCGCAGCTCCAGTCATCCAATTTCTATCTGTGTGCTCCTGCCTTTTCAAACTAACCCACCTCTGGGCCCTTGTGACCTTCAGAGGGCCTTTTAAATTCTTCCTTTGAGAAGCCGACCGTATTTCCTTTTTTGCTTGAGCCTGAGAATAGAAGCAGAGCATGGAGGGCTCCACAGCCTGAGGAGGGGGCTGCACCTCTCCTGGAAGAACCGGCGGGTGCCAATTCCTTCTGGCTTTCCAGCAGCTTTCAACCAGGTGGGGTCTCCACTGAGGAGGGGAGAATTCCTGAGGCGCCAGCAGAGCCTCCACCCACACCTGTTCATCAAATATCCCTCACCTGCCCCACAGCACCTGGCACTCTGTGCTCTCGGGCTGCTGCTTCCCTAGCCACTGCTCCTTCTTCAGCTGCTGCTCCCTCTCAGGCACCACAACATCTTTCACTGTTTCCAAAGCACTTTGTAGTGACGCCATTTCAGTAAGCAACAAATTTTCTTTCTCTTGGGGTGGACCCCAGTCCTCCACCCTTTCACAGTACCACATGTCCACAGGGGGGACACTCAGAAGTTTCCCTGTGCATAGGTGGGGCCTGCTGAAACACTCCTTCCATGAGGGAAGTCTATTCTTTTTCCTTGGTCACCAATGAACCCTGCTCACTTCACCAATTGTCTTGCTGTTGGGTTTCTGCCTCTGGGCCTCTCTGCCTGCACAGCCGTCCCACTCTCTGTCCTCAGCTCTGCTCTCTGGCAGCCTTGCAGCCATGCCACCATGTCACCCAGAGCACGGGGTGGAGAACTTTATATAGAGTCAATAATAATATATTGCCCAAATGTGTGTAGTGAGCTGGCAACCAGGGCCAGGTGAGAATCCTGGCCATAGGAACCTTTACTTTATCCACACTTACCATCATCATTACCCAGTCCACAAACCCCCTCTAAGGACTAACCACCTATCCTGGGCTTTCCCCACTTCACAGTAGCCCATTTTGCTTTGGGTTTAAAGTGATTCTTTTGTAGGCAGCATATACATGGGTCTTGTTTTTTTATCCATTCAGTTACTCTATGTCTTTTGATTGGTGCATTCTGTCCATTTACATTTATTGTGATTACCGATAGATATGTACTTATTGGTATTTCAGGCTTTAGATTCGTGGTTACCAAAGGTTCAAGGTTAACTTCCTTACTACATGAGAGTCTAACTTAACTCACTTAATACGGTATTACAAAAACAATCTAAGGTTTCTTTTTTTTTCTTCCTCCTTTCCTTATATATTAGGTATCATATTCTGTACTATTTGTCTATCCTTTGATTGACTTTGGGGATAGTTAATTTAATTTTGAATTTGCTTAGTAATTAGCTGTTCTACTTTCTTTACTGTGGTTTTATTATCTCTGGTGACAGCTATTAAAACTTAGGAATACTTCCAGCTATAGCAGTCCCTCAAAAATACACTGTAGAGATGGTTTGTGGGAGGTAAATTCTCTCAGATTTTGCTTATATGGGAATTGTTTAATCCCTCCTTCAAATTTAAATGAAAACCTTGCTGGATAAAGTGTTCTTGCTTTGAGGCCCTTCCACTTCATTGCATTAAATACATCACGCCACTCCCTTCTGGCCTGTAAGGTTTCTGTTGAGAAGTCTGATGATAGCCTGAAGGGCTTTCCTTTGTATGTGATCTAATTTCTCTCTCTGGGTTCTTTTAATAGTCTGTCCTTGTCCTTGATCTTTGCCATTTTAATTACTATATGTCTTGGTATTCTCTTCCTAGCTTCCCTTGTGTTGGGAGATCTGTGCACCTCCATGGCTTGAGAGACTATCTCCTTCCCCAGATTGGGGAAGTTTTCAGCAATTACCTCCTCAAAGACATTTTCTATCCCTTTTTCTCTCTTCTTCTTCTTCTGGTACCCCTATAATGCGAATATTGTTCCACTTGGATTGGTCACACAGTTCTCTCAATATTCTTTCATTCTTAGAAATCCTTTTTTCTCTCTGTACCTCAGCTTCCTTGTATTCCTCTTCTCTAGTTTCTATTTCATTTATCGTCTCCTCCACCATATCCAATCTGCTTTTAATACCGTCCATTGTGTTCTTCAATGATTGGATTTCCGACCGTAATTCATTCCTGAGTTCTTGAATATCTTTCTGTACCTCTATGAGCATGTTAATGATTTTTTTAACTCCCTTTCAGGAAGAGTCATGATATCGATGTCATTTAAATCTTTCTCAGAAGTTGTATTAATTTTACTCTGCACCAGCTTCCTTTGGCGTTTCATAGTTGTATATAGCGCCCTCTAGTGCCCAAAAGCTCAACTCCCGGGAGCTGCTCAGCCCCTGAAGCAATGTTGGGGGTCACAGGGGACTGGTATTTGTGCCTGGGGGGAGGAAAGAGCTGTTTCCTGCTTCCCAGCTGCTATGCCTGTCTCTACTGCCTGAACCAGTGGGCAGAGCACACAGGTATAAGCCTCTATGCTTTGTTTGTAGTTGCTGTAGACAGATCTTCCCTCTTGCTGTCCTAATGCCAGGGTAAGGTTTGCCTATTTGTGAGGCAGGTGGGGCTGGCCAGGAGAAAGGCACAGTAGGCTGCCTGTCACGGAAGGGGTTCTTGGAGCTGTGTAGGCAGCCAGGGAGCTTGAGCACCTGAAGATTGTGAAAGCTCCCAACCTGCTGGGCAGAGTGCACCCGGACAATTTTGCCTACCTGTCCTTTCCCCTGAGCAGTAATATCTGTGCAATCCCTGCCCCTTTAGCAGCCCTCTTGCTAAGGGCTTCTTTGTTAGGAAGTCTCTCAGACTGCCCGCCGTTCTTTTGTCCCAGAGCAGCTGGATATGGATCCCTGCTTTCCACAAGCAGCTGGAATCTTAGTCTCTCTAGGAATTCTGCCTGTCTTAGCTTTCCAACCCCCTAATCACGAGAGTATCATGCAAGCACCATGAAATGTAGGTTTGTGCTCCCAAAGCAGATCTCCGGAGTTAGGTATTCAGCAGTCCCAGGCCTCCAGTCCCTCCCCGCTCTATTTCTCTTCCTTCCCCCAATGAGCTGGAGTGGGAGAAGGTCTTGGGTCCCGCCGGGCCACAGTTTTGGTAAGTTCTGCTCTTTTCTCCAAGTGTATGCTGTCTGGCGCAGTCTTCTTTGCTGTTGCACTCTCAGGATTAGTTGTATTATTTATATTTTTGTATTATATGCGGTTTTAGGAGAAAGCCTGTGTCTCACCTCTCATGCCACCATCTTTTTTTTTTAGTTTATTTTGATATCATTAAACTACAATTAAATGAGTAATATTATGGTGATTACACTACCCCCATCATCAGGTTCCCCCCCCCGCCACCAACCCCATTGCAGTCACTGTCCGTCAGCGTAGTGAGATTCCATAGAGTCACTACGTGTCCTCTCTCTTTAATCCCACATGTAAATATTGTTTCATTTGACGTTATCCCACAGCTCTCTTATTGTTTTCACATTTTCAGAAAAGGTTTTTCTCTCTGTTCCTCACGTTGGTTGTTTTCATGTTCTCTGTTTTCCATTTCTTTGATTCTTTCCTCTACTTCCAGCATATATACTTCTTTCCCACCATTGTAATTCTCATTTTGGTTACGGTATTCTTCAGTTCTGAGTGGCTCTTTTTCAAATTACCCTCTCTTCGATAAAGTTCTCACTGAGATTATCAATTACTTTCTCCTGATCAGTGAGCCTATTTATAACACCTACTTGAAATTTTTATCAGAATATTCATAATCTGCATTTCATTTTCCCCTCTTATCTCATTGTTTTGTTTGGAACATGTAAATATGTCTCCTTTTTCTCTGGATTTCTGTATTTCTTCCTTTCTAAAGGATAAATGAGCTAGGCCTCCTGATCTCAAATGTATTGGCTTTATGAACTGGGGATCGTGTGGTGCCCAGAAGCTGAAGATTCTTGATCACCAGTGTCAGGTTCTCCACTGTGGTGGGGCCACAGCTGCTGCTGGTGATCTGTGGGCTGGCCTAACATTCTGCCTAGCCATTGATCTCTGACAGCAGAGAATTCACTTCTTCATGCCCTTTGTGTAGAGTAAATCCCTTCTTTTAGATTCATTGTGAGTGGGTCTGACTTCTGCCTACTGGTCAGCAGGGGTGTGCCCGTGCGGGGCTCAGTGTACTGGCAGGGGGCAAGTGAACAGTGAAGAGATGCTATGAGGTTGAGCCACCAGTGATGGACCTGGAGAATCTAGAGCTGGCTGCCACAAGTGCCTGACCATTTGTGCAGAAGGAGGGCTCGAAAAGCCAGAAAGTGTTCTCCTTCTTTATGCTGGGCACCAAAGTTGGACCACTGTTGGGCTGAACAGACTTGAAAGGGTGGGTCTGCTGCTTTGCACAACCGCAGTGCTGGACCACCAGCAAGTGAGATGGAGCACATGGTGCTGGCTCCCTTGATCGCCCTTCCAGGGGCCTGAGAGAGGGCTGGGGAAACATTACCCACCTTCCCTTTTCCCTCTGGAGAGTGTCATCTGACTCACACCACTCTGGACAAATTTCCACTGCTGATAACTATTTCAAACTGTGACCTGTGTATTGGATCTCTGCAGCAGCCATGGAACATGCATGTGCTCAACAAGGGACAGGAGTCTTGGCCTCACAGGTTGCTCCAACTCCCCCTGATCTTGTCCCATTAATCACCAAAGCCCAATGCAATGTGGAGGTATGATCCCAGAGCAGATATCAGCATCATGTATGCTGAATTCCTGAGTGCTTATCCCTTTCCTGCTCTGTCCCTCTCCCTCCTGATGGTGGACTGGAGTGGTGAAAGGACAAGAAGACCAATCATCATGGTCTTCTCTTCTTCACTAGGTCGAGATGGTCTGTTTGGTGTATTCGTGTTATTTGCAGGGTTGGTTGGATTTTCGGTAGTTCTTCCCTTGGTGTGGATGTGCGAAGAGTTTTCCTTCTTGATGTCTTATTTGCCATATTTTTGAGACACTCTCCAAGAATTTTATTTTCTGTAAAGACCCGAGATCCTTGACAGGAGTCTTCTCAGTGCTCCTTTCATATCCTTATTCCTCAGGGTGTAGATGAAGGGATTGAGGATGGGAGTGATGATTGAGTAGAACAGAGAGATAAACTTGCCCTGCTCTTGGGAGTAGCTGGAAGGGGGCTGTACGTACATGTAAATGCCGGGAAGGTAGAAGAGGGCTACCACCACCAGGTGGGAGGAGCAGGTCTTCAAGGCTTTGTGCCTTCCCGAGGACGACTGGATCCTGAATACCACACAGGCAATGAAGCCATAGGACAGGAGGATGAGAGCAAGGGGTACCAGCAAAAAGAACCCCAGCAGTACAGCCAGTGTGGTATCATTCACAGCCGTGTCAGCACACGACAGCTTGATCATGGCCGGCACCTCACAGAAGAAGTTGTTCAGCACGTGCCGCCCACAGAACGGCAATGGCACAGTCAGGATGACCTGAACAAGGGAGTTTCCAAAGCCACTGAGCCAGGCCACAAGCACGAGCTGCTGGCAGAGGGTGCGGTGCATGATAACAGCATACCGGAGGGGCTCACAGATGGCCACGTAACGGTCCAGGGCCATGAAGGCCAAGAGGATACACTCGGTGCATCCCAGCCAGTGAAAAATCGCATACTGCACTGTGCAGCCGCTGTAGCTGATGGTCTTCCTGGAGCTTCCCGTGTTGACCAGCACCTGAGGGACCGTGGTGGTGGTGTAGCAGAGGTCCAGGAAGGAGAGGTGGCTCAGGAAAATGTACATGGCGCTCTGTAGCTGCGGATCCAGCTTGGACACCAGGATGATGGAAACGTTCCCCAACATGGCCAGAATGTAGGACACCAGGAGGACCACAAAGAGAGGCAGCTCCAGCCATGGTCTGTCAGAAACACCTAGAAGGATGAAGAAGTTTGGGGTATCCCCCAAAAAGCTCCCATTGTCACTTCTCATGCTGAGGCATTTTCTGACCCCTGTGATGAGTCAAGAAAGAAAGGATGAGGAAAACCTGAAAAGAGGGATTAACTGCCTGCCTTATGCTTGTACCCGAAAATTGCACAGCCTCTTGTTTACCTGTGTGGTGACACTGAGATGTGGGCGGTCAGAATCAAGGTGCAGGACAGTTAATTGTGTGTCTTGTTTTCTCTCCTGTTCTGTGCCCTTGGCTCTACACCATTGAAACTTTCTGAACTTCAATTTCTGTATCTGTCCTGTGGGGAGAAACAACTGCTTCAACTACAAAGTCTTGGTGATGGTAGAGAGGCATTGAGATGTGAAAGCACACCATATAAGTAATTTTTTTCCAGTTTAGTCAAAATATGCCATTCCTCTCATCCTCATTGGAATGCTTGACTTCTCTCTTTAAACTCAGTGGCAGGCACTGAACACTTTTTAAGGTTCCCTTGTTCTGCTCTTTGGGGGAGGTGGTGGAAGTGGGGTGAGAGATGGCAGAATGCAAGTGTGATGGATTATAAGCAGCCAGAAGATTTATTGACCTGAACACACCCTGCTCATATGCTAAGGCTTAGATCTGTCTGCATCACCATGCAGAGGTGCTGCCTGGACCTCAGCAACATGCTGGTCTCTCTCCCAGGACCCTCTCACACACTGCAAACACCATCACTCATTGTGGCAGTTTGGAAAGGTACAATCCAAGGTCCTCTGGTTCCCTGGAGTGAAGGGATGATGTCACGTCAGCCTTTTATTGGTAATGGTACCTGATGAGACATTGAGACATAGGATTTTTGACATGGGGAGAAAAATATTGACCTGTATAAGGCCCACAGCCATCAGAGTTGCCAACCGAAGGTTCACATTACCTCTGGAGAAATGCCCTGTACCATTTCTGTGCCAGTCAGCTGCTTCCTCTCAGAATCAGAATGGACAACGTATTTGGTATCCAGATCCCACTGCTGTTAGAAAGCAACCGGGTTGCCATCTGCACTCGCACAGGGCCATTCCACACAACACATCAGACCCCACCTTCCTAGACTCTTTTCAGGACTGTACACCCTCAAAATCATGATGGAATGATACATCCCACGATGGGATGGAAAATGAATTCTGTGTGCAGTTCATTTATGAAAGATTCACTTTTAATGCATTTGGTGCGTTATACATTAAGTATAAAATTCATGGACATTGTTCAGCTTGGATGCTGTAATAAATAAGCATGCTCTGACCCCACTTCCAGCCCAGCCCCACATGATAAAGAACCCTAGTATTACTTGAAAACAATTCAAGTTCTGGAGATTAAGTGGATAAGTAAGTGCAAATTACCTTTCTTGCTCTGTTGTTTCAAAATACATACTTTTCAATCTAGACACCCCAATATTCTTGTAGAACACCCAGTTACTGAACTTATTCCCACTAGTCGACCAAAACTCTTCTATGATAAATCTTATAGACGCCGATGATTTTGTCCTTAATGGGAGCTCACGCACCTCCTGGTTTTGAGGTGGTGAGCTGGGTACAGCCACATCATGCTAGGCCACTTTTTAAGATGAAAGGAAATTGTGCAATTTCCCTTTCTTAGAGTTCTGATTCCAAGGTTTCTTCTTGGAGTCTAAACTGCACAAAAAGGGAAAATTTGCAGGGATACTGAGGCAAGGTATAAAAAAAAGGATGGAAGAACTAATAAATGTGGAGGTGTAGATACAGGCGAACAACCAAAAGAGGTTATTAAGCACTCAGGGAGGGCCAAGTGTTTTGATAACAACTCTCTGTGATCGTCTTCCTTAATGCTTCAATGAATATTTTGTAACATGGACACATCACTAAGGTGGATATTTTTACACCCATTTTACTGTTGAGCAGAATAGCATGGGTGGGATACCTAGTCTACCTCAGGTTATTGACACAGCAGCAGGACTTAAAATTTATATCATGCCCTTAACCATTGTTCTCTTTCATTCTTTGCTTTGAAAAACAGCACTGGTGACCTGGAACGTGGCAACAGTATAAGTACAAGTGACTGAGATGGAAGAGAATGAGAAAAGGAGAGTAATATCCCGGGAGGAAAGGGGTATGGGGTCTTGAAAGGAGAAGCTTTCTATAATTTCCAGGTCAATGTTCCACGCATGCATGGGTGTTCCACACACACACACACACACAGATTCTCTGCTGAAAGCTGGGCACCATCCCAGCCTGAACCTCCTAACTGTGTCCCACTTTTTGCTGTCCATCTCTCTCCACCTCAAGCTTTGCTTTGATGCAGCCCCGGATTCCTCCTTCTTTCTTCCTATTGCCGAAAATGAGGTGTCTCCAAAGCAATGCCTACCTTCCCTGAGTAAACACAGTAACACCTTATTGGGGATACTTCCTGGGGATTCCTTCCAGACCTGGGTGTCTGTCATTTCTTCACTGATGTCTACCCTCCCTTTGACACTGTTAATGGAGCAACTCAAATTTAACCCATCAGCCATCCCTCCAACCTCAAACCATCAACTTCATTCCAAATTTTGTCTGCCTTTGCAACCATTTGCCCTACTCAAAGAATTTAGGTCCCTTCTAAAAATGTTCTATTCCTCGTTTGCCATATTTCATCTATGACTCAGTCCTTCTGGTTCCACTAGCACAATGCCACAGGCTCAATTTATCCATATGCTTGCCACATCCATTCTCAGCAAACCACCGTCTGGACCCCTCTGAGAACCTGCTAAGCATCTTCCTGGAGGCAGGCCTTTCCTTATCCATCACATTCAGAGTGGAGTCATCTTTCTAGGACTCAAGCCTTTTGATGATTTTTTTTTAATTGAAGCCTAACTGTTTTACAATATAGTTAGTTTCAAGAATACAACATAGTAATTCAAAAATATTTATATTATTAAATGCTCACCCCAGCTAGTGTAGGGATGATCTGTCTATATAGAAAGCTGTTGTAGAGCTATTGACTATGTTCCCTGCACTTTACTTTCATCCTCATGACTAACTTACACTATGATAAAGATTTTGTGCCTCTTTACCACCTTCACCTATTTCACCCACCAATCTCAAACCATCCCTTCGGTATTCACCAATCACATCTCAGTTTTTATGATCTAAGAGTCAAGTCTGCAGAGAAAATATGTATTTATGTCTTCCAACTGTCTAACAAATAAGAACCCCTTTTTCGTAGTTAGCAGCCAAGAGTGTAGATTGTAGATGTACATGGAATCCCTTGCAGTTTCTTTTCAGAAGAAACTTCTCTTCATATTCTTCTCTTTAAGCAGCTGCCATGGTGTATTATAAAAGACTTTCGTGATGTATTAACAATGCCTGGCATGGGATGTGTAAATCCCATCAGGGATTGATAAGAGGACCTGTTTCTACCTACTCCAATAAAGGGGAGATAAAATTCAATATATTGCACAGCAATATGTATAATTTCTGCAAATAATATTATGAGAGAGGCAAACAGGGATTTACCTAGGAGTTTCATTGCCGATTAGCCCAAAGGATCTCTCCTCACTCTGTGTCAACTATATCTCAATTTAAAAAAAACAAAAATACTCTTCAGCATCATTATCCTGCAACCTGGACAGCCATGTTACGGTCCTATTTCACTGAAAAGGATGTGACGACAATTAAACTTCAGGAGGCTAAGTCTTGGGGACAAGGCTTAAGGATGGTAACACTTTGGTCCACTGATATTACCAGGTTTTCTTTCATCACAGACACTTAAAGTATATTTGTCATAATTTGTGTGTGCGTACAGTCCTGTTCTGATCACATGCTTATTCTGGGATGGGAGTTCTGATCAGTGTGAAGTCAGATGCTAACCCGGTTCGTTTTCGTACAAGAGGGAACAGTCTAGAAACACGACCCACCTCTGCCCTGCTGAGTGTTGTCCCACGCACTCTCCTGCACCAGCCCCTTCCCCACAGCGGAGGCCCAGGCCCACCTTGGGCTTCAGTCAGCCTGTGCCAGGCCGATGCCCGCTGTGCATTCTCCTTCCAGCTTCGCCTGTTCACCTTCACACTGTACCTTCACTGTAGCTCTGCATCTTCCTCTGTCATTAACTATCCTCCCTGATTTCTCACGTGGGATTAGGTTATCCCCAGTAAGGTCCCAGGTACAAAGGGGTGTGAGGAGCACTGATAAAGATATCCCCACAAGTGGGCTTAGGTATACTTTTCGAAAATGTTTTGAATTTAGAGATTTAAAAGAGTACAGCATAAAAAATATAGTCACTGATATTGAAATATCTTTGTATTGTGACAGACGGTAACGACACTTTTCTTGGTGAGCATTTTGTGATAAAGATATTTGTTGAAATACTGTTTTTCATCTGAGATAATACAATATTGGGTATCAACTATACATCCACCAATAAAAACATATTTCTTAACCAACAGAGGGAGGCAGGGAAGTAAATAAATCCTGACACCCATCACCCCTCAGTCTGTGTACAGACACTAAGTATGTGCCATCTCATGTCCCACTTCAGTATCCCTGAAAATGAAGTTCTAAAGGGTTTAGAACACGATTCTCCTTCACATCGGTGCTGCGATATGACACCACGGTGGAAGGTACTTACACGCCCCACTTTGCTGGTTCACACAGGAGGGGAGGCACCCCCCCCCATGCACCCAAGATGTCCTAACCACTCACCAGCACACCACTGCCTCCCAAGTAACAACAGTCCCCTTTTCTAAAGGTTACCCTTCGTTAAACGTTAAACAGACCATAAAGCTGAAAATACTTAAGACCTTGAGTAATGGAGAACTTAGTAATGTGCTATGCTGTTTGCCATTATTTTGTTAATTTCACATTTTTGTAGAGATTTTAAATCATTGAAAAACAGCAATCTAACTCAAGCATTGTGTCATTCATACCACTTAGCTCAAGGAATGCAACTAATTGATGAAATCACGACTGATTTTGTGAACAAACATGAAGGACTCTCTCCTTAAGTAACTCCCTGTTCTATATGGCATGGAGTTTCAGGCTCCATCTGTAATTCGTTCTAGTGATGGTCAGAAGGAGGAAAGGCAGGAAGACGGGCTCAGAAAGCCACAGTGAGGGGCCCCAGAGAGAACACAAGCCCACACAGGAAGGATGGCAGCTCCGATAAGCAGACGCCTGTCACAGAGACAGGGACAGATGCCTCCTGCACAGGCCGGCTCCCCCACCCTCACGGCACGGCCTGAGTTTTCCCTAAAATGAATCTTCAGTTTGCTGCTAACCTTCAGCTCAAAGCTTGCTTTCCCCATGGACTGGTACCATTTGGCCTGACTTCTCTTAAATGCTCTGTCCATAGCCCTCCTGGGGCTCATAACCTTGTTGTGACTGGCCAGGCATTGTCAAATACATGGAGAAGAAGCAGAAATGAGGCTCATGGTCACCTAGGTTCAGGGGCACCCAGGTTTGTTCCTGGATGTCTTTTCCAGCTTGAAGTCCACGATTTTACACATGCTGCTTAACATACACCCACTGTGCACTGACACACCTCTCCTCCACCCCCTCTTCCCACAGCCTCCAGCACAGAACCCAGGCGCGGGCTGCAGCTGACGAAACCCTCCTGCACTGAGCAGACTAGTTTGTCTAGACGTGAGGACAACCACCTTTGTCCATGGTTCCCAGGCTTCCACAGAGGGCTTGGTTGAGGAATAAGGACTTTATTAGCACACTATGGGTTCCTCATTGTGGATGGACATTTGCTCTCTGGAAATGCTCCTTGTCTCCCAGGAAGACACAACCTGTTTGCTCTGAAGAGGCTGCTGGGGCCTTGCTCTTACCTGAGTCTTGTGGAGGGATTATTCTCAGTCTTGAAGAAGAACCTGCTTTCCATCACAACTCACTCGCTGGGGAGACTCAGTGCCTTCTGGACTCTCCCCGTGTGACAGGCGAACTCTGTCATAGCCTTGCTCCCTGAAGAGCCTGCTGAGGCTGATATGGTAGAATGGGCTTATATGGTAAAGCAGGGGAAGTTACATCTGAGGAGAAGTTCCCTAGGGGGCAAGCCATCCCTGTCATGGCCCCTTCTTTCAAATTCTCCCTCGGATTAAACTTGACCTCACTTGCACCATGCATTCTATAAGGGCTCTGCTCTTTCTCCCCAGACATTGAGAGGAAAACCTTGTTCTCCTTTGGCTGGGAAGATATCCCTGATGTTTTGTTAATTAGTGTCTGAGGAGTTAGCCAATAATTGGGGTAGTCTGTGAGCTTGAAGTACATGCAATTACTGGTAAATCCTACAAGACCAGAGGACCAGAGGGTTGGTCCAGGAATGGGGAATGTGGTCACTTTGGAGTAAGCGGAGGATGCCATAAAATCAGAATGGAAGAATAATGTATCACAAATAATTCAGTTAGAGTGTGGGCACTAAACAGCCTTCAGCACCAAGCTCAGCCACTCACTGCCTGTGTGTCTTTGAGCATGTTACCTAACCTCTCTGTGCCTCACCCGTGTGAGCAGAAAAGTATAGGAGGCACTGGTATTGCCCTCCACAGTCTGTTTCATCCAAAATGACTTCATTTTTGTAAAGCGCTCAGAACAATGCCTGGCACAGAGCGATAACTGTATTACCCATGGTCTCAGCTTCCTCTTCTATTTGTCACATTGAAGGGATGGACAAAAACATCTTTGGTAGACAGCCAGCATGAAGTGGTACAAGTTTTAGTTCATGAGCTGTAGTTAAGAGATAGTAGCAGAAGCCATGCATAGTGACTCCTTGGGACAGTTATTTTTCCTCTGTAGGTTGTGACTTGATCACCTCTGGCCATTGATTCTAAATGCCATGAGGTGGCATCATTTTAGAGGTTTAATTTTTATGTTCTGGGATTCTGGGAAACATTGTATCTGGAGTTAGAAGTAGGAGAGAGGGCCTGCCCCAAGGAAAGGCAGGGAGACTGTACTTGGGCCAATTAGGTGGGAAATCCCCTCTTCCCAGGTATTGCTCAGCTGTGCTCTCTCCCACCGAGAGGCAGATGAAGGATGCAGGACATGTTAGGAACTGTCTTGACATCTAGCTGGGATTATTTCCAGAGGTATAGGGGCTAAATATCTGTGAAGTTGGGGAAACAAAGAGATGGAGTGCATAGTTTAGGGCTGAGAAAATGCTAGCATAATGTATATGGAAACTCTCTTGACTGAGACTGACACAGGGTCCCTTTCACAGTGTGCTTATCAGCTTCCTCACCCCCCTTCAGATATCGGTCCTGCCAGTCTTACTGTCAGCAGCCCATTACCCAAGACGTCAAAGTGCCCCATGAAGGAGTTATGTTTTCTAGTTTGATGATACAGGGGGAAAGAGAAAGAGATGGGTGAGATGCTAGAAAGTTTGCAGAAACACATGTCACTCCTCCATTGTCCATTTTTATCTCTGAAATGTAAACGTGATGGTTGGAGCCCTGGCAGCCATATTTGTCCTTGAAACAACCTTGGTGATGAAAAGGCACCCTAGGAGCTGAGGGTCATTTGCAGGAACCAGGGCATCTGACAATCACAGAGTGCCATGGGCTGTTGCCTCCACATCCTCGGACATGAGTGTGATAACTGTACATCTTAGCACCCATTTTGCTTTTAAGTTTTAGTATGATGAACCTTGTCCTGACGCACTTTCAAGAAGATTTTGTCAAATTTTTAACTTTCTCTCTTTTTTATTTTGATTTATCTTTTGATTGAAGTATAGCTGATATACAATATCATAATGGTTCCAAGTGCACAATACTGTGATTCAGCCATTACAGACATCATTCAATCCTCACCCAAGGAGTGTCCTTACTGTCAATATAGATAGGTGGTGCAGAGCTACTCACATTATTCTCTGTTTTGTAAGTCATCCCCCTAAATAATTTACATTATGATTAAGATTTCTTGCCTCTTTGTCCCCTTCACCTGCTTCGCCCACCCACCCAGCCCCTCCCCATGGCGACCACTAGGCACCGCTCAGTGTCTGTGAGGCCACTGTGGTTCTGTTAATTTTTTTCTTTTGATTTTTGATTCGACCTATGAGTAAAATCATGTGACATTTGTCTTACCCCATTTCTGGTGTATTTCAATTCTCAAAATATCCTCTCATTCTGATCATGTTGTCTCGAATGCCAGGGTTTCTTACCCTTTTATGGCTGCCTAGTGCTCCATTGTGTATATGTACCATTCCTACTGACAGACACTGTGGTTGATCCTATGTCTGGATTGTGGTAAATAAAGCAGCAATAAGCATAAGGGGGCATATATCCTTTCAAATGAGACATTGATTTCCTCATAGAAATTCCTAGAATTGGAGTTACTGGTTCATATGGTAGTTTTAGTTTTAGTTTTTTGAGGAAAACCCATATCGCTTTCCATACTGACTGCACAAATTTCTTTCTCAACAACAGTGTAGGAGGGTTCCCTCCTTGCCAACATTTGTTATTTCTTCTCTTTTGGATAGTGGCCATTCTAACGTGTGAGGTGATATCTCACTGTGGTTTTGATTAGCATTTTCCTGATGATTAGTGACTGAAGCACCTTATCACATGCCTGTTGGCAAGGTACTGCTTTTTTGAAAAAAAAAATGTCGGTTCAGGTCCGCTGCCAAATTTTTCATTGTGTCATTTATTTTTTTGGTCTATCGAGCCCTATGAGTTGTATCTATATGTTGTATATTAAATTAGATAGTGGATAAATCATTTGTGTGTATATTCTCCCATACTGCAGGCTGTCTTTTTGTTTTGTCGATGGTGTCCTTTGCTGTACAGAAGCTTTTGAGTTTGATGTGGTCCCACGTGTCCATTCCTGCTTTGGATTCCCTTGCATAGGAAGACATGTCCAGAAAATAAATACTGATGCTTGTGTTCAAGAGATTTTTGTCTCTGTTTCCTTCTAAGAGATTTCTGGGTTCATGTCTCATATTTATGTCTACAATCCAGTTTGTGTTTACTTTTGTGTATGGAGTTACACAATAATCCACTTTCATTCTCTTGCATGTATCTGTCCAGTATTCCCAATGCCAGTTATTGAAGAGACTTTTTCCGCACAGCATATTCATGGCTCCTGTATCATATACTAATTAACCATATATGCTTGGGATTTTACATGGGCTGTCTATTCTATTCCATTGAACTATGGGTCTGTTCTTGTACCAGTACCATACTCTTTAGATTGCTGTAGCTTTGAAGTATAGTGTGAAGTCACAGAATGTAATACACCCAGCTATGCTTATCGTTCTCAAGATTGCTATAGCTATTCAGTGTCTTTCTTGTTTCCCTATGAATTTTAGGATTATTCACTACTGTTCACCAAAAAAATTCCATTGGTATTTTGATAGGGTTTATACTGAATCTCTAAACTCCTTTGGGCAAGATGGCCATATAGACAATATGAATTCCTATCCATGAAGATGAGATAGATTCCCAATGATCTGTGTCTTCCTCAGTTTCTCTCATCACTGTTATTGTTTTCAGAGCACATGTCTTTTACATCCTTGGTTAGGTTTATTCCCAGGTGTTTTATTCTTCTTGATGAAATTATAGATGGAATTGCTTTTGTGATTTCACTTTCTGACAGATTTTTGTTAGTGGATGGGAGTGCAACTGATTTCTTTTTTTTTCCATTTACACTGCCAAGTTTTATATTAAAATCCTACACAGGAAGCATTACAGGGCATTCAATATCTTAGTCTGAGACTTTCAAATCTGTCAAATTGAACAGCATATTCGTTTCCTTCTGCAACTACCAAAACACAGTCGTCATTATAAGGTGATTGGGGTGCAGCTGAAAAAAACTGGTGAAACCAGAATCCAAATTTCTTCTGTACAGGAACAAAACAAATGCCCCCAGAACTGTTAAAATCACTGCGCTAGCAATCACCAAAGCTGATATTAGAATGTGGTTATCTGATAAATATTTCTTTTCATATGGGATAGCTGCTTTAGAAAGGGTTCCTTCCTCAGAAGAAACTTCACAATTTCCTTTTTTCCATTCACCTGTGTTGGTGTGCGAAAGACACGTGTCAACTAGATCTTCACCATCTTCTTGGTCTGTCCACTTATCAAATGTCATATTTGACTTATCAAACCACTTAAAACTGGCATCAACTGTGTCAAAAAACATGCCTGGTAGGATATCATCTGGGCCTTTCCACTGCTTTTTCAAAGCATCCAATATAAACGCATTTTCTTCTTCATTATGTTGGTTATCATATTTGCTACTGGTAGGTTTACAATGATAATTAAAGCTAGGGGAAATATATCATGTGCTTAAGCACAGTGCCAGGCACAGAGTATGCACTTTAAATGGACATCGTTGTTGCTAAGGTTTTCGCAAATGATTTCTGTACATTAATTTTGTATCTTGCTACTCTGATGAATCCAAGTATTAGTACTCCTTTTTTCCAGTGGAGTCTTTAGGGTTTTCTGTATGTACTACAATGTCATCTGCAAATAATGTTTGTTTTACTTCTTCCTTTGAATTTTGGATGCCTTTTATCCCTTTTCCTTGTCTGATGGCTATGGCTTGGACTTCCAGTACAATGGCATCCTTCTTCCTATTCTTACAGGAAAAGCTTTCAGATTTTTTCCAGTGAATGATATCAGCTGTGGACTTTTCATACACGGCCTTTATTATGTTGAAGTATGTTCCACCTATACTAATTCAGTTGAGAGTTGTTATCATGAATAGATTTTGAATTATTTCAAGTGCTTTTTTCAGCATTTTTTGGGAAGACCATATGGTTTTTACCCTTTCTTTTGTTAATGTGGTATATCACATTGATTGATTTCAGAGTATTGTGCCATATTTACATCCCTGGATTTAATCCCATTTGGTCATGATAGATAATCCTTTTGATGTATTCTTTCATTCATTTTGCTAGTATGTTTTTTTGAGAATTTTTGCATCTATTTAACGATATTGGTCTTTTTTTAACTTCTGATTTCATATTAGAGCTCTAGTGGCCTCACTGAATGAATTTGGAAGTATATCCTTCTCTTTTAATTTGTGAAATACTTAAAGAAGAAGGATGGATATTAGCTCTTCTTTTAATGTTTGGTAGAATTCAGCTGTAAACTCATCTGGTGCTTTGTTGGGTTTGATTACAAACTGAATTTTGCTACTGTTAATAGTCTGCTCAGATATTTTTCTTCTTCCAGGGTCAGTCTTGGAAGGTTGTACACTTTTAGGAACTTTTTCATTTGTTCTAGGTTTTCCAACTTATTGCTATATGTTTCATTGAATTCTCTATTCTTTGTATTTCTGTTGTTTCAGTTGTAACTTCTCATTTTTCACTTCTGATTTTATTTGTGTCCTCTCGAATTTTCCTGATCAGCCTGCCCAGTGGTCTATTTTCTTTATCTTCTCATAAAACCAGCCCTTATTTTCATTTATTTTTTCTATTGTATTATTGTTCATTTATTTCTGTTCTGATCTTTATTTTGTCCCCCCTTCTACAAACATTGGGTTTCATTTATTCTTCTTTTTTTGTTTCTTTTTCCTCCTTTTTTTATTTTGGTATAATTAATCTACAATTACATGTGCAACATTATGGTTACTAGACTACCCCCATCATCAGATGCCCACCACATACACCATTACAGTCACTGTCAATCAGCATAGTGAAATGCTATACAATCACTACTTCTCTTCTCTGTGTTGTACAGCCCTCCCCATGCCCTCCATACCCTACATTGTGTCTGCTAATCATAATCCCCCTTTTTCCCCTTGTCCCTACCTTCCCACACATCTTCCCCAGTCCCGTTCCCTTTGGTAACTGTTAGTCCATTCTTGGGTTCTGTGAAGCTGAGACTGTCTTGTTTATTCAGTTTTTGCTTTGTTCTTATGCTCCACAGATGAGTGAAATCATTTGATACTTGTCTTTCTCCACCTGGCTTATTTCACAGAGCATAATACCCTCTAGCTCCATCCATGCTGTTGAAAATGGAAGGATTTCTTTTCTTCTTATGGCTGAATAATAATCCATTGTGTATAGGTACCACATCTTTATCCATTCATCTACAGATGGACACTTATGTTGCTTCCATTTCTTGGCTACTGTAAATAATGCTGTGATAAACATAGGGGTGCATATGTCTTTTTGAAACTGGGTTCTTGCATTCTTAGGGTAAATTCCTAGGCGTGAAATTCGTGGGGCAAATGGTATTTCTATTTTGAGTTTTTTGAGGAACCTCCATACTGCTTTCCACGATGGCTGAACTAATTTGCATTCCCACCAGCAGTGTAGCAGGGTTCCCCTTTCTCCACATCCCCACCAACATTGGTTGTTTGTTTTGAATGGTGGCCATCCTTAGTGGTGTGAGGTGATATCTCACTGTGGTTTTAATTTGCATTTCTCTGATGATTAGCAATGTGGAGCATCTTTTCATGTCCCCACTGGCCATCTGAATTTGTTCCTTGGACAAGTGTCTGTTCAGATCCTCTGCCCATTTTTAAATTGGATTTTTTGCCTTTTGTTTGTTGAGGTGTGTGAGTTCTTTATATATTTTGGATTTCAATCCTTTATCGCATATGTCACTTATGGATATATTCTCCCATACTGTGGGATGCCTTTTTGTTCTATTGATGGTGTCCTTTGCTGTACACAAGCTTTTCAGCTTGATATAGTCCCACTTGTTAATTTTTGCTTTTGATTCCCTTACCTGGGGAGATATGTTCATGAAGAATTTGCTCATGTTTATGTCCAAGAGATTTTTGCTTATGTTTTTTTCTAAGAGTTTTATGGTTTCATGACCTACATTCAGGTCTTTGATCCATTTTGAATTTACTTTTGTGTATGGGGTTAGAGAATGATCCAGTTTCATTCTCTTTCATCTAGCTGTCCAGTTTTGCCAACACCAGCTGCTGAAGAGGCTGTCATTTCCCCCACTGTATATCCATAGCTCCTTTATTGTATAATAATTGACAATTTATGTTTGGGTTAATATCTGGACTCTCTTTTCCATTCCACTGGTCGGTGGGTCTGCTCTTGTGCCAGTACCAAATTGTCTTGATTACTGTGGCTTTGTAGTAGAGCTTGAAGTTGGGAAGTGAGATTCCCCCTGCTTTATTCTTCCTTCACAGGATTGCTTTGGCTAGTCAGGGTCCTCTGTGGTTCCATATGAATTTTAGAACTATTTGTTCCCATTCGTTGAAGAATGCTGTTGGTATTTTGATAGGGATTGCATTGAAACTGTAGATTGCTTTAGGTAGGATAGCCATTTTGGCAATATTTAATCTTTGTATCCATCCGGATGGGATGAATTTCCATTTGTTAGTGTCCTTAATTTCTCTGAGGAGTGTCTTGTAATTTTCAGTGTATAGGTCTATCACTTCCTTGGTTAGGTTTATTCCTAGGTATTTTATACTTTTTCGTGCAATTGTGAATGGAATTCTTTTCCTGCTTTCCCTTTCTGTTAGCTAATAGTTAGTGTATAGGAAAGCAACAGATTTCTGTGTGTTTATATTGTATCCTGCAGCTTTGCTGAATTCAGATATTAGTTCTACTAGTTTTGCAGTGGAGTCTTTAGGGTTTTTTATGTACAATATCATGTCATCTGCAAATAGTGACAGTTTGACTTCTTCTTTACCAATCTGGATGCTTTTTATTTCCTTGTTTTGTCTGATTGCCATGGCTAGGACCTTCAGTACTATGTTGAATAACAGTGGGGAGAGTGGGCATCCCTGTCTTGCTCCCAATCCTACGTGAAAAGCTTTCAGGTTCTTGCTGTTAAGTATGATGTTGACTGTGGGTTTGTCATATATGGCCTTTATTATGTTGAGGTGCTTGCCCTCTATACCTATTTTGTTAAGGGTTTTTATCATGAATGGATGTTGAATTTTGCTAAATGCTTTTTCAGCATCTATGGAGATAATCATGTGGTTTTTGTCCTTTTTGTTGATGTGGTGGATGATGTCGATAGATTTTCAAAAGTTGTACCACCCTTGCATCCCTGAGATGAATCCCACTTGATCCTGTGTATGATCCTCTTGATATACTTTGAATTCGGTTTGCTAATATTTCTTAGTATGTTTTCATCTATGTACATCAGGGATATTGGTCTGTAACTTCTTTTTGGTGAGATCTTTGCCTTGTTTTAGTATTAGACTGATGCTGGCTTCATACAATGAGTTTGAAAGTATTCGCTCCTCCTCTGTTTTTTGGAAAACATTAAGGAGGATTGGTATTATGTCTTCTCTATATATCTGATAAAATTCGGTGGTGAATCCATCTGGCCCGGCGTTTTGTTCTTGGGTTGTTGGTTTTTTTTTACTGATTCAAGTTCGTTGCTGGTAATTTGTCCTTTTAGATTTTCTTTTTCTTCCTTGGTCAGGCTTGGAGGGTTGTATTTTTCTAGGAATTTGTCCATTTCTTCTAGGTTTTCCAGCTTGTTAGCATATAGATTTTCATAGTATTCTATAATAATTCTTTGTATTTCTGAGGTGTCCTTCATGATTTTTCGCTTCTGATTTCTGATTCTGCTTATGTGTGTAGATTCTCTTTTTCTCTTAATAAGTCTGGCTAGGGGTTTATCTATTTTGTTTATTTTTTTCAAAGAACCGGCTTTTGGTTTCATTGATGTTTTCTATTGTATTTTCTCAATGCTTTTTATTTCTTCTCTGATCTTTATTATGTCCCCCTTTCTGCTGACTTGGGGCCTCATTTGGTCTTCTTTTTCCAATTTCAATAATTGTGACTTTAGACTATTCATTTGGGATTGTTCTTTCTTCTTTAAATAGCCTGGGTTGCTATATACTTTCCTCTTAGTACTGCCTTCGCTGCATCGCACAGAAGTTGGGGCTTTGTGCTGTTGTTTTGATTTCTCTCCATATAGTGCTTGGACTTTGTTTTAATTTGATCATTGATCCATTGATTATTTAGGAGCATGTTGTTAAGCCTCCATGTGTTTGTGAGCCTTTTTGTTTTCTTTGTACAATTTATTTCTAGGTTTATATCTTTGTTATCTTAGAAGCTGGCTGGTAGAATTTCAATCATTTTTAATTTGCTGAGGCTCTTTTTGTGGCCTAGTATGCGGTGAATTCTGGAATATGTTTCATGTGAACTTGAGAAGAATGTGCATCCTGCTACTTTTGGGTGTAGAGTTCTGTAGATGTCTGTTAGGTCCATCTGTTGTAGTGTGTTTTTCAGTGCCACTGTGTCCTTACTTATTTTCTGTCTGGTTGATCTGTCCTTTGGAGTGAGTGGTGTGTTGAAGTCTCCTGAAATGAATGCATTGCTTTATGTTTCCTCCTTTAGTTCTGTTAGTATCTGTTTCACATGTGTCAGTGCTCCTGTGTTGGATGCATAGATATTTATAGTGGTTATATCCTCTTGTTGGACTGACCCCTTTATCATTATGTAATATCCTTCTTTATCTCTTGTTACTTTCTTTGTTTTGAAGTCTATGTTGTTTGACACAAGTACTGCAACACCTGCTTGTTACTTCCTATTGTTTTCATGAAATATCTTTTTCCATCCCTTCACTTTTAGTCTGTGTATATCTTTGAGTTGAGGTGAGTCTCTTGTACGCAGCATATAGATGGATCATGCTTTTTCATCCATTCTATTATTCTGTATCTTTTGATTGGTGCATTCAGTCCATTTCCATTTAGGGTGATTAGCGTTTGATATGTACTTATTGCCATTGCAAGCTTTGGAGTCTTGGTTACTAAACATTCAACGGTAGCTTCTTTAATATCTAACAGCCTTACTTAACTGTCTTATTAAGCTATTATAAACACAGTATAATGATTCTTTATTTCTCTCCTTTCATATTCTTCCTCCTCCATTCTTTATATGTTATGTGTTTTACTCTGTACTCTTTTGTGTTTCCTTTGACTACTTTTCTGTAGAGTTGATTTTACGTTTTGCCTTTGGGTAGTATTTGGTTGGTCTGCTTTCTTTGCTATGATTTTATTTTCCTCTGGTGACATCTATTTACATCTAGAGAAGTCCCTTTGAAATACCCTGTAGAGGTGGTTTGTGAGTGGCAATCAACTTTTGCTTATCTGGGAATTGTTTAATCCCTCCTTCAAATTTAAATGATAATCATGCTGCATAGAATATTCTTGGTTCAAGGCCCTTCTGTTTTATTGCATTAAATATATCATGCCGTTCTCTTCTGGCATGTAAGGTTTCTGTTGAGAAATCTGATGACAGCCTGATGGGTTTTCCTTTGTAGATGATCTTTTTTTTCTCTCTCTGGCTGCCTTTAATACTCTGTCCTTGTCTTTGATCTTTGCCATTTTAATTATTATATGTCTTGTGTTGTGTTCTTTGGGTCCCTTTTTTTGGGAGATCTGTGGGCTTCCATGGTCTGAGAGACTATTTGTTCTCCAGGTTTTGGAAGTTTTCAGCAATTATTTCTTCCAAGACACTTTGTATCCGTTTTTCTCTCTTCTTCTTCTTTTGCTACCCCTATAATGCGAATATTGTTCTGTTTGGGTGGGTCACACAGTTCTCTTAATATTCTTTCATTCTTAGAAATCCTTTTATCTCTCTCTGCCTTAGCTTCTCTGTTGTCCTTTTCTCGGATTTCTATTGCATTAATAGTCTCTTGCACCTCATCCAATCGGCTCATAAGCCATTCTATCAATTGTTTGATATCTGTTATCTCCCTCTGGACTTCATCCCTTAGCTCTTGCCTATTTCTCTGTAGGTCAATCAGCATGGCTGTGAGTTTTATTTTGAATTCTTTTTTAGATAGATTGATTATATCTATCTTACCAGGCCGTCTCTCTGGGGTTGTCTGAGTGATTTTTGACTGGACCAGATTCTTCTGCCTTTTCATCGTGATAGAAGTGGTCACAGGCAGATGGTACGTGTGTCAGCTGGGAGAACAAAGTCCCTTCCTGTTTCTTGTTCACCTTTCCCTTCTCCACTGCCTGTGTCATTTCCCCGCACAATGGGAGGCTGTCTCTGGGATAATCTCCTCAGCTGCTGTGGGCAGAGCCACCTTCAGGCTAGCCTAGCTTACAGTGGGGAGTCGCAGCTGCACTGGGTGTATTCTCCTGGGAGAGCAGTGCCCCTTCATGCCTTCCATGCTTTGCTCCATCTTCCACTGCCTGTTCCGGCTACCCGCACACCAGGATGCAGACTCTTGGATAATCGCCTGTTCTGCCGTGGGTGGGGCACCTGAGGCGAGCCTAGAGCACTGCAGTGGGTGGGGTAGCATCCATGCCCGGTGTGTTCTTCTGCAATGATGGCGCCCCTTCATGCCTTCCTGACCTTGCTCCGGCTTCCGCTGCCCGTCCCAGTTAGCTGAACGCTGGGAGGAGACACTGTGTGGTTGCTGTGGGCGGGGCTGCTCTCCAGCTCCTCTGCAGCTGTGGCAGGTCAGCCAGTCCATTTGTAGCACCGACCAGGGGAATGAATGGCAGGCTGCTTATCGCCATGAGGCTTTGGGGCTGCATTACTGGCAGGGGGTTCGGGGGCCCAAAATTCCTCAAGATTCCCAGCCTGCTGTGCTGAGTGCGTTGGGATGATTTTGTTCTGCTGTTGGGCCCTTGTCTCTTTAAGACTTTTAAAAAGTGCCCGCTTTTCTTTTGTCCCATGAGAGCCGGCTGTGGGGACCCACTTGCAGTCTCCATCTCGGATCCTGCCCTTCTGTTTCTCTAATCTCTGATACACCACGTGATGTGTGTCTGTGCTCCCAGTGCAGATCACCAGGGCTGGTTATTTAGTGGTACTGTGCTTCCACTCCCTCCGTGCTCTGATTCTTTTCCTCCCGCCAGTGAGCTGGGGTGGGGGGACTGCTCGGATCCCCCCGAGTCTTGGCTTTGTATCTTACGCCCTTCGTGAGATGCTGAGTTCTCACAGATGTTGATGTAGCCTGGCTGTAATACTGTATCTTCTGGTCTCTCTTTCAGGAATAGTTGTATTTGTTGTATTTTCAAAAATATACATGGTTTTGGGAGGAGTTTTCTGCCACCCTGCTCATGCCACCATCTTGAGCCCCCTCTCCCTTCTTTGTTTCTTTAGTTGTGCACTTGGAGTGTTTTTTGGGAATACTGTTCCCTGAGGTAGTTTTGTATTGCTATGTACTTCTTTATTAGAATCCCTTTTGTAGCATCCTACAAATTTTGATAACTTCTATTTTTGTTTTTATTTGTCTCCATTTATTGATTCATTTCTTTTGATTTGCTCATGTCCATCAATTATTTAGAAGCATGTGTTTTAGCTTCCATGTGTTTTTGAGGTTTTTCTTTGTGTGGTTTTTATGTAGTTTCATACCATTGTGGTCTGACAAGTTCTGATATAATTTCAGTCTTTTTAAATTTATTCCACTCCTTTTGTGACCTAGTATGTGATATTCTCTGGACAACATTCTATGTGTACTTGAGAAAAACTAATATCCTGCAGCTTTTGTGTAAAATGTTTTGTATATATGTTTTAAGTACTTTTGATATAGTGTTCTTCAGTGCCTCTGTTTATTTAATTTCTGTCTTAATAATCTGTCCATTGATGTAAGTAAGGTCTTCAAGTCTCCTTACATAATTGACTTGTAGTCTGTTTCTCCCTTTAGTTCCATTAAAATGTTTTACATATTTAGATATTCATATATTGGGTGCATTGATATTTATAATCATTTATACTCTCACTGGGCTGATTCCTTTATCATTATGTAATGTCTTTTTTGTCTCTTTCCTCTTTCTTTGTTTTGAGTTCTACTCCAACTGATATATGTACTGCTACTCCTGCTTTTTTTTTTCCCATCACTTCATGTTCTGTCTAGGTACATCTTTAGGTCTGAAATGAGTCTCTTGTATGCAGCATATTGATGGGCCTTGTTTTTTATCTATTCTGCCACTGTATGTCTTTTGATTGGTGCATTCTGTCCACTTACACTTAAAGTATTTATTCTTAAGTATGTACTTATTGATATTTTATTGTGTCCTAGTTGCTTCTGTGGCTACTCTGTTTCTTTCTTCCTCTCTTAAAATCTTATCACATTAACTGATGTTTTACTTTACTACTGTGAATGATTGTATTTTTTTAATGTTTGTGCATCTATTACAGTCTTTAGGCTTGTGGTTACCTTAAGGTTTATGGATAATTTCCTAAATATATATTAAGTTGATACTCACTATTTTAAAGAATATGTAAAATTATGTTTTTTTATTTTTCTTCCTTCTCTACAGTTTACATATTTTGTGCCATAATCTGCATTTTTTTTTTTTTGTATCCTTTGGCTGACTTTGTGTATCGTTGGTTTCACTACTTTTGTTTTGTTTCAACTTTATACTTGTTTGGTAGATGTTTGGTCTACTACCTTTCCTATGGTTTTATTTTCATTTGTGAAAAATGTTTAGGCTTAAGAACATGGTCATCTACAGAAGTCCCTTTAACAAATCTCGTAAGTATAGTATAGTGATGGTGAATTCCTTTAACTTTTATCTATTAAACTTTATACCCTTCTTCATTTTAAATGATAACCTTGCTGGGTTGAGGATTCTTGGTTGAGGGTCCTTTGTTCCAATACATAAATATTTTACACTACTTCCTTCTGGCCTGTAAATTTCGGCTGAGATGTCATCTGGTAGCCTGATGGTTTTCCCTTATAAGAAATATTTTGTGTCTCTGAAGCTTCTCTCAACACCATCTCTTTACACTTGCTCTTTGTTACTTTAATCATGACATGTCCTGGTGTTGCCTTCCTGGGATCCTTTCATTAGGAGTTCTCTGTGCTTCCAGGACCTGGGCAACTCTTTCCTTCCCCAGAAATGAGAAGTTTTCAAGTTATTTCTTCAGAGATTTTATACTCCTTTTGTCTCTCTTATTCTTTTGGAACCCCCATTATTTGAATACTGCTTCTTTTGGAGTTGTCTCACACCTCAGCATCCTCTCACTTTTAGAGACTCTTTTTCTCACCATTCTTCAGCTTTGTTGTATTCCTCTTCTTTAATTTCTATCTCATTGATTGTTCCCACTACTTGCAGAAATCTACTATTCATTCCCTGTTGTGTATATTTCATTTCATTTACTGTATTCCTCAGCTCTGAGTGGCTCTTCTTCAACTCTTCTGTCTCTGTTGCCATGCTCCCTCAGAGCATCAGTTCTTTTCCCCAGATCACTCAGCATATTTATGACTTTTCCTTGGAGGTTTTTTATCGAAAAGATTGGTGATCTATTTCATTTAGCCCTCTGTCTGATGTTTGATCCTGTAGTTTCATTTGGAACATATTCCTCTGTCTCCTCATTTTGTCAGGGTTTCTGTGTTTCTTCCTTTATATTAGATGGATCTGCTAAGCCTCCTATCTAGAAAGCAATAGCTTTATGAAGAAGGCATCTTGTGTTGCCCAGAACATCAAGATTCTCTATTCACCAGTGCCAGGTTCTCCTTTGTGGTGGAACCATGTTTGCTGTTGGTGGACTATGTTCAGGGCCACTTTCCTGCCTGTCTGCTCATGGTGGCTGTTCTCTGTCAGCAGAGACTCTTTTTGAGCCATGTAACTGGTGCTTCTCCTGGGCTCATTGTGGGTGTGGTCATATTTATGCCTCTCTTGGAGTGGCTGAACTCAATCTGCTGTGTCTGGCAGCTACTTCAGCTCACCCTTTGTGACCCATGCATCAGAGTCTCTGCTGGGAACATTGTGGCCATGGACACCTTTCTTTCTGCCTGCCTGCCAACAATGGCTGTTCTCCATCTGCCTCAGCTGGCAGCTCACCTCAGCTGGCCCTTTGTGAGTCATGCAGTGGCCCTCCTGCTGATGTTATTGTGGGTGGAGCCACCCTGTCTACCCTCAGAAATATTGTGATTGCTGGGCTGTTGGTATTTGCAGGGTATCTGTGCCAGGGTCTTGCTGGCAGCAAGGAGGTAGGATCACTGGGAGCTGGATTTCACAGGTGCCTCCACAGTTGGACTGATAAAGGGCCACAAAAACTAGAAACGCTCCCTTCCACCTGCCACACAGATAAGTCTGACCACTGCTGGGCAAAGTTGGACATGTGGGCAGCAGGCAGGGAAGCACACTAGGGCTGAGTTACCAGGAGGGGAATAGAGAATTTGGGGCTACCACCTGTGTCCAACTATTTGGGAGGGCTGGGAAAGCATCATATACCTCCTGTTTCATCTGCATAGAGAGATCCATAAAACTCCCACCTTCTGGCACAGTTCCTATTGCTTATCTTTCAAAATTCAATCTCACTGTCTTAGTTGGACTGATGAAGCATGTCTGTCCTCCACAAACATCAGGAATCTCAGCCTCCCACAGTGCTCCAGCTCTCACTGGTGTCCGGCTACTTTAATCACCTAAACAAATGAAATGTAGACTCTTATTCCCAAATCAGGTCTCCACAGCCACTTGTGCAGAATTCCTGGGTCCTTTTCCCCTCCCTGATCCATTCCATCCTGATTTTGGACTGGAGCATGAGAAGGGCTTGAGTCCTATTGATCAAGGTTCTCCCAGTTTACCCTTCTCTTTCTGGTCTTCCTTTCTTGACCAGCTGTAGCTATTCTGTTCTGAAGTCTTCAGGTAATTTTCAGGGTTGTGTTTGCTCTCGTTGCTTCCTTGGTGTGTGTGGCAGGAGGTTTCTAGCTTACCTTCCTGCCCTGCTATCTTTTTTCCCATCCCCCATAATTGAAATTACTTGTTTATTTTTCTTATTAATATATTTTGTTCTTGAGGTATAGTTGATATACAATATTGGTTTCAAGTATACAACATAGTTATTCAAAAGTTATATATATCATTAATTGCTCACCCTTAGTATAGTTACTATATGTCAACATGGACAGATGTTACAGAACAATTGACTATATTCAGTGCACTCTACTTTCATCCACATGAATAATTTATATTGTGATTTGTATTTTTGCTTTATCACATTCACCTATTTCCCCGAACGACCAACCCCTCCCCCTTGGCAAGCGCCAGTCAACTTTCAGTGTCTGTGAGCCCTTTGCCTTTTTTTTAATTTTGTTTTGTTTTATTTTTATATTCTACATTTAAGTGAAATTATGTGATATTTGTCTTTCTCTGCATTTCTTATTCACGTAGCATAATAACCTATAAGTCTATTAATGTCACAAATGGCAGCATTCTTTCCTTTTTATTGTGTCTTTCCATACTGCTTTCTATAAGCCTCTGTACAGTAAAAGAATCCATCAATAAAATCAAAAGTCAACTTACCATATGGGAGAATATATTTATATCAATGATATATCTCTGATAAGGTTAAACATCCAAAATATATTTTAAAAACTCCTAATATCCAACACCATAGAAACAAATAACCCAATTAAAAATAGGCAGTGGACCTTGACCAAGAAGACACACAACTGGCCAAAAGGCACTTGGAAAGTGCCCCGATTGCTAATCATTACGGAAATTCAAATCAAAATCACAGTGAGATATCTCCTTATACCAGTCAGAATGGGTGCTATCCAGTAGACAAGATATATCAATCGTTGTTAAGGATTTGAAGAAAAGGGAACCCTCCTACACTGTTTTTGTGAATGTAAATTGGTTCAGCCACTTGGGAAAGCAGTACAGAGGTTCCTCAAAGAACTGAAATTAGAAATACCATATGACCCATTAATTCTACATCTAGGAATTTACTCCAAGAAAACAAAATCCCTGATTCAAAAAGATATGTGCACCCTATGTTTATTGCTACACTATTTATAATGGCGAAGATATACAAACAACCAAAGTGCCCATCAATTGATGAATGAATAAAGAAGATATGGTGCATAGACACAATTAAATATTATTCGGCAATAAAGAAAAGAATTCCCCACAGGTGGAGAAAAAGATGGTATATTAGGAGGCAAGGTAGAAACTTCACAAAACACATAAAACAAAAAAATACAGCAAATACAACTGAGCCTGGAAATATCCTGAAAACTCTAGAACAGACTACCAACATCTGGGGAAGAAGAGAAGATGTCACAGAAAAGGATAAAGTGGCAAAGCCAACTTCTGGCAGGACCCTTGCCCTCCTCCTACCACAGCTCATGGCAGGAGAAAGAGAAATGGAGCCGGAAGGGAGCAGGATCCCAGGACTGCTGAAAACCTGGCCCTGGAGATATGCTCCAGGAGCATGAGCCCACATTACCTGGTATTCTGGTGCTTAGCAGGTCTGGACAAAAAAGACAGGAGGAGTGCTCAGGGAGGCTGAGATTTCAGCCACTTGTGGAGAACAGGCATGCTCTACTGTCCCCTGAGACAAAAGCAAATTTAGCAGTTTGAAAGACATACAAGCAGCAAGAAGGGACACCAGAGACTTGAGGGTTAAACGGAACTCTCTTCTCAGGAGAAAGGGCAGGTAGAAATACCTCCCCAGCCCACCCTTGTCCCAATAAATTGGGAACCCCCAAGAGCCCAAGACACTCCATCCCCTTAATAGCAACAAAGCCCTGAGGCTCTCGCTGCATGCATGGCTGGCAGACAACCCACTTGGCTTGGTGGTAGTGTCAGACTTTGCTGCTGGGTAGCCAGGGAGACCCTCCCAGATTTCTCACCTTCGTTTTGGCCCAACTTGGGAGGTGCCTGGGGGACCCACCCCAGGTACTCCTTTCTCACTAAGGGCATGCAGCCCTACATGCCTGTAGCCCCCACCATTGCTGCAGGCCAGGCAGAAGGTGGCCCTTCCCAGAGGAACTCCAGCACAGACTTCTGTGCTGATCACAAAGATACAGTAAAGAATCATGAGCTTCTGGACATTAGAGGGTTCCTCCTACAAAACGCTGTAACTCCATATGATGAAACACAGACAACCAAGCAAAATGAGGATGCAGCATAATATGCTCCAAACAAAATTACATCACAAAACACAGGAAAGACAGCCGAGTGAAACAAAAATTACCAAGTTTCTTGATAAGGACTTCAAAGTAAAACTCATAAACATGCTCATGGATCTACAAAAATATATTCAAGATCTCAGGAAGGACTTCAACAAAAACATACGAGACTGAAAAAGAGACACTCAGGGCTAAATAATACCATATCTGAAATGAAACATACAATGGAGGGATTTAATAGCAGATTATCACAGATTGAAAAAGTTGTAAATGATATGGAAATTAGAAAACAAGAAAAAAATGAAGCAAAGAGAAAAAAGGATCTCTAGGAATGAAAGAATACTTAAGAGCTGTGAGACCAACAAAAACAGAACAATATTCACATAATAAGAACACCAGAAGAAGAAGAGAGATACAAAGGGATAGAAGGTCTCTTTGAGGGAATAATTGTTGAAAACTTCCACAATCTGGGCAAGGAAATAGACATTCATGTCATGGAAGTTCAGAGAGCCCCTAACAAAAGGGACTCCAGGAAGACAACAGCAAAACATATAATAATTAATATAGCAAACATCAAGGATAAGGAGAGAATATTGAAAGCAGCCAGAGAGAGAACATAGATTACTTATAAATCAAACCCTATCAGCAGACTTCTCAGCAGAAACCTTATAGGCCAGAAAAGAAGGTCATGATTTTTGATGTAATGGAACAGAAGGACCGCCAACCTAGCGAGATTATAATTAAAATATGAAGCAGGTATTGAACAATTTTCAGATAAACAAAAGTTGAAGGAATTCATGACTACTAAAGCCAGCCCTACAGGATATGTTAAAGATATTGCTGCAGATGAAAACATTTCTAAGGCTAAATAGTTTACACCAGTGAAAATAAAGCTACAGTAAAGGTAGTAGACCACTTAATTACCAGCAAGTATGAAATTAAAACAAAAGCAGCAAAATCAAGCACTCACAAAATCAGTCAAAGGATCTGCAAAAAGTACAGATTATGACATCTAATACATAAAGTGTGGAAGAGGAAAAAAAAGAAAATAAATACCTTTAGATTGCGATTGAAACAGAGTAATCAGCAATTTAAGGTAGACTGTTATATAGTAAGGAAGTTATCCTTGTACCTTTGGTAACAAAAAACTAAAGCCCAAGATGGATACACACAAAAAAAAGAAAGAGATTTTAACACACCAGTCACACCGATAGACATATGAACCAGACAGAAAATAAATAAAAAACACAGGCACTTATCAAGTGATATGAAACGTTTTCCAGAATAGATCACATACTAGGATACAAAAAGAGCCTCAATACATTGAAAAACACTGAAATAGTATCAAGGCCTCTCAGACAACAATGGTATGAAACTAGAAATAAAACACACAAAGAAAATAAATACGCTCACAAACAAATGAGGGTGAACAACATGCTTCTAAATGACCAGGGATCAATGACCGAATAAAACAAAAATCAAGCAATGCACTAGACAATGAAAACAAAAATTCCAAAGCCCAAAAGTCATGAGATGCAGAGAAGAAGTTCTAACAGGAAAGTGCATAGCAATATAGGCTTACCTTAAAAAACAAGAACAATCCCAAATAAACAGTCTAAACTCTCAATTAAAGATATTAGAAAAAGACAGTTCTGGGAAGATGGCAGCGTGAGCAGGGCAGAGGAAATCTCCTCTCAAAACAATATATATTTATGAAAACATAAAATACAACTATTCCTAAAAGAGAGACTGGAAGATACAGGACAGCGAACAGCCTGCATCTGCACCGGAGAGGACTCGGCACCGCGCGAGGCGGGTAAGATACGGAGCCACGTCCCGGCAGGACCCGAGCACTCCCCCACCCCAGCACACCAGCGGGAGGAGAGGATTCCGAGCCGGGAGGGAGTGAAAGTACACCCTGCAAAATCACCAACCCTGGTGATCTGCATGGGGAGCGCTGACACACATCGCGCGGTAAAGCAGGGATTGGAGAGACATAGGGTGCACGATCTGAGCGGGGGAATGCACTGGGTCCTCGCAGCTGGCTCCTCGGGATAAAAGAAAAGTGCGCACTTTTTTTCAGAGGTCTTAAAGAGATAGGGGCCCAACGGAGGAACAGGATCGTTCCAGCACACTCGGCCCAGCAGGCTGGGAGTCCAGTGAATTTCGGACCTGTTGGCTGGAGACTAGGAAAAAGTAGCCACACTGAAACTTTCCACAGAGATCAGCAACCTCCCATTCGTTCCCACACCAGCAAGAGCAACAAAAGGACCTGCTGAGCACCGTGGCCGCTGATGCGGAATAGTGGACCAACAGCGCCACCTACAGCGTCCTCACAGAATCTACACAAAGTGGACGTTTTTTGTTTGTTTGGTTTTTTTAGTGCTTTTTTTCTCTTTTCTTTTCTTTCTTTCCTTTCTCTTCTCTTTCTCTTCTTTATTTTTTTTAAAGCCTTAAAGAGCCCAGCTGACATATGTGGCACCTACCAGCGACCACTTATATAACCATGAAAAGACAGAGGAATATGGTACAAACAAAGCTTATCCAGACCCAGACACCAGAGAGAGAGTCTGAAAGGATGGAAATGCACAATCTTCCCGAAAAAGATTTCAGAATAAAAGTCATAACCATACTGATGGATCTACAGAGAATTATGCAAGAGCTGAGGGAAGAAGTGAGGGAAGTGATGAAAGACAACGCAGAAATGAGACAAGCCATCGACGGGATTACCAGCAGACTGGACAAGATGCAGGAAACTCTTAATGGAATAGAAATCAGAGAACAGGAATACAGAGAAGTTGAGGCAAAGAGAGATAAAAGGATCTCTAGGAATGAAAGAATATTAAGAGAACTGTGTGACCAATCCAAACGGAACAATATTCGCAGTATAGGAGTACCAGAGGAAAAAGAGAAAGAAAAAGGTATACAAAGTGTCTTTGCAGAAATAATTACTGAAAACTTCCCTATGCTGGGGAAGGAAATAGTCTTGCAGTCCACGGAAGCCCACAGATCTCCCAACACAAGGGACCCAAGGAAGACAACACTATGACATATAATAATTTAAAATGGCAAAGATCAAAGATAAGGACAGGGTATTAAAGGCAGCTAGAGAGAGAAAAAAGATCACCTAAAAAGGAAAACCCATAAGACTATCATCAGACTTCTCAACAGAAACCCTACAGGACAGAAGAGAATGGCATGTTATATTTAACAAAATGAAACAGAAGGGCCTCGAACCAACAATATTGTATCCAGCACGATTATCATTTAAATATGACAGAGGGATTAAACAATTTCCAGAAAGGCGAAAGTTGAGAGAGTTTGCCTCTCATAAACGACCTCTACAGGATATCTTAAACGGACTGCTCAAGAGGTAAGCAGTCCTAAGGTTAAAAAGACGTCACCAGAGAAAATAAAATCATAGCAAAGAAAGCAGACCATCCAAATACTAACTAAAGATAAAAAATAAAACACCTAGTATATAAAGAATGGAGGAGAAAGAATAAGAAGGGAGAGAAATAAAGAAAGATCAGACAGTATTTACAATAACTTAACAAGAAAGTTAAGTTAGATTATTAGATGGTAAAGAAGCAACCCTTGAACCTTTGGTAACCATGATTCTAAAGCCAGCAATGGCAATAGGTACGTATCTATTGATAATCAATCTAAATGTAAATGGACTGAATGCAACAAGCAAAGACACAGAGTAACAGAATGGATAAAAAAGCAAGAGCCATCTATATGCTGAATACAAGAAACTCACCTCAAACTCAAAGATATACACAGACTAAAAGTGAAGGGATGGAAAAAGATATTTCATGCAAACAACAAGGAGAAAAAAGCAGGTGTTACAGTACTTGTACCACACAAAATAGGCTTGAAAACGAAGAAAGTAGCAAGAGATAAAGAAGGACACTACATAATGATAAAGGGGTCAATCCAACAAGAGGATATAACCATTATAAATATATATGCACCCAAAACGGGAGTGCCAGCATGTATGAAACAAATACTAACAGAATTAAAGGAGGAAATAGAAAGCAATGCATTCATTATAGGTGACTTAAAACACCACTCACTCCAAAGGACAGATCAACCAGACAGAAAATAAGTAAAGACACATAGGCACTGAACAACACACTAGAACAGAGGGACCTAACAGACATCTACAGAACTCTACACCCAAAAGCAACAGGATACACATTCTTCTCAAGTGCACATGGAACATTTTCCAGAATAGACCACATACTAGATCACAGAGAGTACCTCAGTAAATTACAAAATATTGAAATCCTACCAAACAACTTTTCAGAAAACAAAGGTATAAAACTAGAAATAAATCTTAGAAAGGAAACAAATAGCCTCACAAATACAAGGAGACTTAATAACATTCTCCAAATTAATCAATGGGTTAACAATGAAATCAAAACAGAAATTAAAGAATATATGGAAATTAATGACAACAACACAAAGCCACAACTTCTCTGAGATGCAGCAAAGGCAGTTTTAAGAGGAAAGTATATTGCAATCCAGGCCTATCTAAAGAAGGAAGAACATTCCCAAATGAATAGTCTAAAGACACAATTACTGAAATTGAAAAAAGTAGAACAAATGAGACACAAAGTCACCAGAAGGAGGGACATAATAAAGATCAGAGAAGAAATAAATAAAATTGAGAAGAATAAAACAATAGAAAAAAATGAATGAAAACAAGAGCTGGTTTTTTGAAAAAATTAACAAAGTAGATAAACCCCTACCCAGACTTATTAATAGAAAAAGAGTATCTACAAACATAAAGAGAATAAGAAATGAGAAAGGAAAAATCACAAGGGACCCCACAGAAATACAAAGAATTATAAGAGAATACTATGAGATTATATATGCTAACAAGTTGGAAAACCTAGAAGAAATCGACTTCTTAGAAAAATACAACCTTCCAAGACTGACCAGGCAAGAAACAGAAAAACTAAACAAACCAATCACCAGCAACGAAATTGAATCAGTAATCAAAAAAATACCCAAGAAAAAAAACCCCAGACCAGGCGGATTCACCTCTGAATTCTACCAGACATATAAATAAGAAAAAACAAACACCCATTCTCCATACAGTTTTCCAAAAATTGGAATAGGAGAGAATACTTCCAAACTCATACTATGAAGCCAGCATCACTCTAATACCAAAACCTGGCAAAGATCTCACCAAAAAAGAAAATTACAGACCAATATCCCTGATAAATATAGTTGCAAAAATACTCAACAAAATATTAGCAAATCAAATTCAAAAATACATCAAGAAGATCATACATCATTATCAAGTGGGATTCATCTCAGGGATGCAAGGATGTAAAACATTAGAAAATCCATGCACAACATCCACCATATTAACAAAAAGAAGAAAAAAAAACACATGATCATCGCCATAGATGCTGAAAAAGCATTTGACAAAATTCAGCATCCATTCATGATTAAAACTCTCAACAAAATGGGTATAGACGGCAAGTACCTCCACATCATAAAGGCTATATATGACAAACCCACAGCTAACATCATACTTAACAGCGACAAGCTGAAAGCTTTTCATCTAAGATTGGGAACAAGACAGGGATGCCCACTCTCTCCACTGTTATGCAACATAGTACTAGAGGTCCTAGCCACGGCAATCAGACAAAAGAAAGAAATACAAGGCATCCAGACTGCAAAAGAAGAAGTCAAATTGTCACTGTTTGCAGATGACATGATATTGTACATGAAAAACCCGAAAGACTCTACTCCAAACTACTAGAACTAATATCTGAATTCAGCAAAGTTGCAGGATACACAATTAACGCACAGAAATCTGTTGCTTTCCTATACACTAACGATGAACTAACAGAAAGAGATATCAGAAAAACAATTCCATTCACAATTGCATCAAAAAGAATAAAATACCTAGGAATAAACCTAATGAAGGAAGTGAAAAACCTATAGTCTGAAAACTACAAGACACTCCTAAGAGAAATTAAAGAGGACACTAACAAATGGAAATCCATCTCATGCTCTTGGCTAGGTAGAGTAAATATTGTCAAAACGGCTATACTACGTAAAGCAATCTACAAATTCAATGCAATCCCTAACAAAATATCGACAGCTTTCTTCAATGAACTGGAACAAATAATTCTAAAATTCATATGGAACCACAAAAGACCTCGAAAAGCCAAAGCAATCCTGAGAAGCGGGAATAAAACAGGCGGAATTACGCTCCCTGACTTCAAGCTCTACTACAAAGCCACAGTAATCAAGACAATTTGGTTTTTGCACAAAAACACCCCACAGACCAGTGGAACAGAATATAAAATCCAAACATTAACCTAAACATATACAGTCAATTAATATTTGATAAAGGAGCCTTGGATATAAAATAAGGAGATGACAGCCTCTTCAACAGATGGTATTGTCAAAACTGGACAGCTACACATAAGAGAATGAAACTGGACTACTGTCTGACCCCATGCACAAAAGTCAACTCAAAATGGATCAAAGACCTGAATGTAAGTCATGAAACCATAAAATTCTTAGAAAAATACATAGGCAGAAATTTCTTGTACATAAACATGAGTGACTTCTTTATGAACATGTCTCTCCAAGCAAGGGAAACAAAAGCAAAAATGAACAAGTGGGACTATATCAAGCTGAAAAGCTTCTGTACAGCAAAGGACACCATCAGTAGAACAAAAAGTCATCCTCCAGTATGGGAGAATATATTCATAAATGACATATCTGATAAGGTGTTGACATCCAAAATATGTAAAGAACTCACGCATCTCAACAAACATAAGGTAAATAATCTAATTAAGAAATAGGCAGAGGACATGAATAGACACTTCTCCAAAGAAGAAACTCAGATGGCCAACAGGCACATGAAAAGATGCTCCACATCACTATTCATCAGAGAAATGCAGATTAAAACCACAATGAGATATCACCTCACACCAGTGAGGATGGCCAACATCCAAAACACAAACAACAACAATTACATTGGCGAGGATGTGGAGAAAGGGGAACCCTCCTACACTACTGGTGGGAATGCAAATTAGTTCAACCATTGTGGAAAGCAGTATGGAGTTTCCTCAAAAAACTCAAAATAGAAATATAATTTGACCAAGGAATCCCGCTCCTAGGAATTTACCGTAGGATGCAGCAGCGCAGTTTGAAAAAGACATATGGATCCCTATGTTTATCACAGCACTATTTACAATAGCCACGAAGATGTGGTATGTATACACAATGGAATATTATTCAGCAATAAGAAGAAAACAAATCCTACCGTTTGCAACAACATGGATGGAGCTAGAGGGTATTATGTTCAGTGAAATAAGCCAAGCCGAAAAAGACAAGTATCAAATGATTTCACTCATATGTGGAGTATAAGAACAAAGAAAAAAACTGAAGGAACAAAACAGCAGCGGACTCATAGAACCCAAGAACGGACTAATAGTTGCCAAAGAGAAAGGGACTGGGCAGGATGGGTGGGAAGGGAAGACAAGGGGGAAAGTGGGCATTACGATTAGCAGATGTAATGTTGGGGGGGCACGGGGAGGGCTGTACAACTCAGAGAAGACAAGTAGTGACTCTATAGCATCTCACTACGCTGATGGACAGTGACTGTAATGGGGTTGTTGGGGGGGACCTGATGAAAGGGGTAGTTTAATCACCATAATATTGCACATGTAATTGTAGATTAATGATACTAAAATATATTATTTTAAAAAATGAAATCCTCTCCTTTCTAGGACTCACTGGGTTTCTTCGCTCATGGATTCCTAATTTCTGCCTCATAGCCACACCCCTCCACTCAGCATCCCGAGGATCCACTTCAGAACCTCTCCTAACACCTGTAACCAAGCCCTTTCACAAACGTCAAGCAGCTCTTTTACAAGCCCCTCCTCTCCATCTGCCTGAGCTCACGTGCCCCTTCTTTGGGATCATCTCAGAAAATCAAGGGTTTGCTCTGGGAGTCCTAGGCCACAGGTTAGGCCCTCCTTTGCCCCATCACCTATCTTTCAAAATGGCTGGACCCCCACCATTCAGGGATTGGCACCCTGTCTGCTGACTCTGGCTGCAGCTACCATCATCATCCAAGAATCAAAGAAGCTCACTTTTGGATCACCCACTACTGTACTTTCCCCTTATCATCTTTCTGAACTCCTCACATACAAGGGCTTACAAACTCTTCCCCCTTGTAGGATTCTGTCACTTCAAGTCGCTCTGATTGGGGATAATTCCATCAAATTTCAAGTCTTCCCTCCCCTCAAACCACTCTTCTTCCATTTCCTACCAAATCACAGAAAAAAATAGAATCATCCCGACTCTCATAGCTGCCTACAAATCCTAGATGAGTTACTACCCTGCCCTTCTCATACCCACGAGGGGACTCTCCCTCAAGCCACACATACTTGTTCCAATGATGGCAGTTCTTTTATCTGTGAGTGTGGAGAGTGGTTGGAACAGAAGGAGCAAGAGTACAGGACAGGACTGATTGTGTGTTTGTGCCTAGTCTCCATCTAGGGCCTGAACTGGGCCTGACCCTGAAAGAAACCTTGAAAAGTTTCCTAAATTCCAGGAACAAGTATCTCAGGAATGCAGGGAGGTCTAATCTCAAGGCCAGCCACCTGGACCATATGCCCCCAGGCGTGTGTGACTTAAGTAATGGATTAATGTGCGTTTGGATTGATCTGTGGGCAATACTTAAGTGACTGGATTAAGGTCCTTGAAAAGGGCATGTGAATCTTATCTGTAGGCAATTCATGTGTATATAAGCCATGCCAGAATAAAGCTTCTTTGCATTCTGCACCAGACAGTTTGCCCTCCTGTCGTCTTGTATATACAGCCTGACGCCCCCACTCAGGAACGGTTTGGCTCCTGCTGGCAGGCCCCGGCAGAAAGTCGCGCCCGAACAGGGATCTGAGTATGGGGTAGCAACGCCAGGGAGCCACCAAGAGAGAAGATCCAGTGCTGCAGATCTGAAGCACTTCAGCCATAGCACACAGGCAAGAATGTGTGGGGACGGTGGTAAAGACAGGAGTTGAAGGAAAAAGGACCAACAGTCCGTGAGTATAATAAAAGCTATAATAACCCTGGGGAACAGACACTGCCTTTCTCTTTTACTTTTCTTATATTTAAAAAAAGGGCCGTCTTTGGCTCACAACCGCGGGCCCTCGTCAGCCACTCAAACGGGATTAGCCCGGCTGCCATTCTCAAGTATCCAGCAACAGGTTCCCCTGGGTTTCCCTCAGTGGATCCCCCATCTCCCTTGGGAGCCAGGAATGTCAGCTGAGCTGAGGCCAGGATTCCCTTTCAGCAGCACCTCCTTGGATGCGAGGGGCTGAGGAAAGCCGTGGGCAACTGTGAGCATCCAGGCTGAGGCTGCACTTCAGTGGCTCCTCACAGGCCCATGTGTCTGGACTCAGACCCCGACAGCCCGACTGGGTATCCGAGAGGAGTGTCTCTTTCTCAGTCTCTGACTTCCAGCCTGATTTTTCAGGCCGCCCTGGCCTTTGAGTCAGGCGAAGGGCACTCCTAGCTCTTTCCTACTTCGCTAGCTAAAAGTGGAAGTATAAAACCTCATTATCTATAAACAACTGTGTTACAATAGAGATACGTATGGGAAATGCGAATAGTCGTTTGCTCTTTGCTTACGCTTTTGGGTTTTGGACTGTAATCAGAAATAGTTTGGATCTTAGACATGAGAGGCAGAGATTAAATTCGGCTACAGGCAAAAGTGAATCCATAAACCCTGAAGGCGCTCAATCCATTCTTTCTGTACCACCCGGGACTGAATCGGAAGTGGCAGACGAGGAAGAATGGGAGAGCGATCGCGACTCTTTAACAGAACCTAAAGAACAAAGGCCCGAAAAATTAGATCTGCCAGAGGTTTGCTTGTGTAAAACCTTTGGCAAGCTCATGGCAGAAGGTGCATTGAAATATACTCCTCCAGTTCCCCCTCAGTCAGTTGTTGCAGGGCTTGATCCCCCTGCCCGACCTCTTACAGCCTTGGCCTTCTCGCCTTCAAAACCTAGACCAGATAAAAGACAGCTGTTGCCACTACAACAGCTTTCACCCCTGCAAAAGACTCTGAAACAAGCTTCAGAGAGAGGGGAAGATACTATGGGTTTTGTAGCCTGTCCAGTCTTTGAGGAAGTGGATGGGCAAGGGGTGAGGCACAGAATCCATCAGTCTTTAGCATTCAAACGACTGAAAGAGCTGAAAATGGCCTGCTCATCCTATGGAGCCACTGCTCCGTTTACACAAGCTATGCCTGAGGCTTTTGCTGCTGAACCTCTCCCACCCTCTGATTGGAGAGCTATTGCAGGAGCCTGTCTAAGTAGAGGAGATTATCTATTGTGGAGATCAGACTATGCGGAGCAATGTCAAAAGACAGCTGATATTAATAGAGCTCAAAATCATGCAGTAACTTTTGAAATGCTTATGGGGGAAGGACCCTACAGTGATCTTAACTGGCAGTTGGGTTTCGATCCTGCTGCCTAGGCACAAATAAATGCCGCTGCTAAGCAAGCTTGGATGAAACTGCCCTCAGGGGGGTCACAATCCGACGTACCCTGAAGCATCAGCTTCAAAAAATTAAAAAGGGGGAGTTATACTGAGAAACTCCCAAAAACTGTTTAAACAATGCACTTTTTATTTTAAATTTTCTCACCATAGATGCACAGAGCAGGTCTGCAGTGGATAGATTTTGGCATCCAAAAAGAAAAGATTCATATGCTAGGGTGAGGTGGAAGGATCCTCTCAAGGGTCAATGGAATGGCCCAGATCCAGTACTAATCTGGGGACGAGGGCATGTTTGTGTTTTTCCACAGGATGTAGAAGGAGCCAAGTGGCTCCCAGAAAGATTGGTCTATCATACTCCTCTGCATTCTGCTGACCACCGCGGGAGCCAACCACACACACTGGGCATTTATGCCAGACTCCCCGATCCTCCGTCCAGCAGTTTGAGACAGCCCGGAGATCAGTGTCCGGGTCAATGATACCAGGATTCTGGGCCATCCTTCCACCTCCAGGAATTCGCATTCTGCATTCTGCACCAGACAGTTTGCCCTCCTGTCGTCTTGTATATGCAGCCCGACGCCCCCAATCAGGAACTGTTCGACTCCTGCCGGCAGGCCCCAGCACATGAGGGCCTCCATCAAGCCGGATATACCATTGTCTCCCTTGAACAAAGCATCGAGGTAAAGCCCCTGCCCCCTAACACCACAAACCAACAGGCAGAATTAATTGCCCTCACCCGTGCTTTCACCTTAGCACAGGGATCTGCACTTACCATCTACACTGGTTCCAAGTATGCCTTCCATATCTTACTCTCCCGTGCAGCAATCTGGAAAGAAAGGGGACTCCTCAATACCGAGGGCAGCTCCATTACCAATGCTAACTACATCATACACCTAATAGAGGCCTCATACCTACCAACTGTCACAGGCCTAGTACACTGCCTCTCTCATCAATCAGATCAATCTTCCATCACTCAGGGAAATAACAGAGTGGACAAAGCAGCCAAATGGGTAGCAATGACTTCTATGATGGGTACACTCACTTCCACGTCTAATAACCACTTCTCCCATAGACGCCAAATCACCTTCTACTAAGGCCATCCTCTCCTATTCACATAACCTATTTCATTCTAATCTCCAATCTTTACCTGGATCTCTGGCTTGATCTGATTGACTCCGTAAGTTCTCTGTGGGACCCATGCTCTTTCCATCCCATGCATATCTGTGTCTCTGCCTAACAACACTCTGTGCCGACTTTGAAAAAGAGGGCATCCTGCTCTGCAGGAAGACTGTGCAGACTCAGTGGCTGATGTGCGCAGAGTTCTCCCAAAGCTCTTCGGTGGACCCACAGCCCTTGTCATGAGAGGTAAATGCACAAGTTTCTTCTGGGTCGTAGGATTCCTGAGCCTCTCTTCCTGCTTCTGGGTTCATCATCTACCCCCAGTGGGGACACACTGAGGTTTGCATAAAAATCCTACAGAAGCCATGTACCTTTGCCGTCCTAGCTCAGAAGACCCCAGCCCGGGATGAGCATGAGCTGGCATGGCAGGCATAGTGGCAGGTCTGCCTCCCAGACTTAGGGCAGTCCCTGAGCAAACACCTGAGGCTCAGAGCTGCTCACAGAAGGCAGAGTGGTGAGACAAGAATCCAGTCTGGGCCCCTCCTTGGTCTCTCTGCTGAAGTACAGGCCTTCCTGGGAAATGGACAGGCAGAAAAGCAGTGTCTGGGGAAACGCGGGAGACTGGAGTTGAGAGAACTGGGTATCTGCAGTCAGTGTCCCAAAACTCCTGTCAGAGGCTTGATCTTATCAAGACAGAAGGAACATGAGAATAGAGGACACCCTGAAATGGTCCCACCGCTTTCTGGGCAGCCCTGTTGGAATAAACTCTGGGGTCCCAAAAAGAGCTGCTCCTCTGAGAGTTAATGCCCCTCTATTGGCACCCAGGCATCCTGGCCCTTATGGGGCTCCCACCCACTGGCCAGCCACTAGGATGTCAAAGGAGAGGGATGGGCATCTCCTCGGCATTTCCAGGTGAAACAAGTCCTCTTCACATAATGCCTCCCCCTTCTGCCCCATTTCAGAACAGACCAGGAGTTTCTCACGTGAAACAATTATTTTCCTTCTCAGTTTATGAGTTCACCCTTGCTGCAGTTTTGTCTTCATCCACAGCCTGTTGTCACGCAGCTGCATCTGTGGGGTCTCTCCCTGCACACTGGGTGAAACCACAGCCTGGATGGCGGACGGTTCTTGGCTCTGATGGGGGAAGAATTCTCTACCAGGTCCGAAGAGTGTAGGTAAGGAAGGAAGGAATTAAAGCGAGAGCAGCCACAAATGGCAGGAGACGCGCAGGCAGCGGAGAGCAGGGAAGAGCAGAGGGAGGGAGGAGAAGCTCCCTGAACTGCTCGGCACAGGGCAGACCGCATGGCACCCGAGAAGCCAGGCTCACCCGGCGCCCAGTGCCCCTTGGATCCACATGGCTTGGGAACTGCGCCCCCGCCACCCCAGGAGTGGGCGGAGCCGCAGGGCCCTGGGTGGAGTGAGATGACGTTCTGAGAATTCCACTTCCCTACTGGTCTGAAATAAAACAGAGAGAAAAGCACTGCGTTGGGGCTGGAGAAAAAAGCTGAGTGCAAAAGCCAGTGACAGACACCACCGGCGGGGGAAGTTGGAGAGGGCTTGTCTTTATCAGGGAAAAGAGTCCAGAGACAAGGGCAGTCGGCTTACACACAGAAAGTGTATCTGGTTAAGTGTGGGTAAGGTGGGGTTCCTATGGCCAGGATCCTCACTGAACTTAAACCACCTGATGATGTAACTGGCCTGTTATTATGCTACCGCTTCCACACCTTTAGGCAATAAGCCATTATCGTGTTAATATAAAGAGTTCCACCCAGTGCTCTGCGGGCAACGGAGAGGCAGGTCTGCAAGGATGGAGGAGAGCTGAGCAGAGGCTGGAGTGGTGGCAGCGCTGAGGACAGAGGCCTGGAGGACGGCCGTGCAGAGAGGCCCAGAGGACGGCTGTGCGGGACGGCTGTGCAGAGAGACGGGCCCAGAGGACGGCTGTGTGGGACAGCTGTGCAGAGAGGCCCAGAGGACGGCTGTGCGGGACGGCTGTGCAGAGAGACGGGCCCAGAGGACGGCTGTGCGGGACAGCTGTGCAGAGAGGCCCAGAGGACGGCTGTGCGGGACGGCTGTGCAGAGAGACGGGCCCAGAGGACGGCTGTGTGGGACAGCTGTGCAGAGAGGGCCAGAGGACGGCTGTGCAGAGAGACGGGCCCAGAGGACGGCTGTGTGGGACAGCTGTGCAGAGAAGCGCAGAGGATGGCTGTGCAGAGAGACGGGCCCAGAGGACGGCTGTGTGGGACAGCTGTGCAGAGAGGCCCAGAGGACGGCTGTGCAGAGAGACGGGCCCAGAGGACGGCTGTGCGGGACAGCTGTGCAGAGAGGCCCAGAGGACGGCTGTGCGGGACGGCTGTGCAGAGAGACGGGCCCAGAGGACGGCTGTGTGGGACAGCTGTGCAGAGAGGCCCAGAAGACGGCTGTGCGGGACGGCTGTGCAGAGAGAGGTGCCCAGAGGACGGTTGTGCGGGACAGCTGTGCAGAGAGGCCCAGAGGCAGAGACCGGCTTGCTGCATCCGAAGCAGCAGTGATAACACAGACTCGCTCTGAGTGAACGCGATTTTTGTGACTGACCTGCCACCTGGAAATAAAGTTGGGTATAACCTTTTCACCCCAAGAACCCTTTGCTGTAAATTTCTTTGGTCACAGTGAATCTATAGCGAACTTGCCTGGGGCTGAAACTCATTTGAAGACATTAAGTAAGGCAGTACACACTCAGATGGGAGTGTGGGCGACCTCAGGAGGCATGTTTATGGGCTTGGGGTCTGGGGTTTTATAGGGCTCTTTGGGTAGGGCTCAGCATTCAAGTATGATCTATGCAGGTGTCCTTTGATGTTTTGTCTTAAGAACAGGGTTATTCAGGTGACACTGTTGACCTGGATCTCAGCATTCTTTATTGTTAAGTCCAGGGAGAGGAAATCCTGGGGCAAAATATCTCTAAAACCGAAATCAGTCAAAGAGAGAAATAAAGCTTAAGACCCATTTATTGCTTACAAACTGCAGTCTTGGGCTGCTTCTTTCTCCTGCTCAGGCAGAAGCCAACCAGCCCTCCCCTTAACCTCTCAGGTTCGGATAAGCCCTCTGTTACCTAGGTACTTACCCATCGATATGGAGATGAATAGTCTCCAACCCTGAGGAACACCTATTGATATGCAGATGCACTAAAGCCATAGTTCTCTCCACCCCTGAGGATGGGCTAGAGCCAGGCGAGATAGTCTGGAAATATTACAATTTTACTGACATTTTACCCACATAGGTTCATTTACACGTTGGAGGTCTATCTCTCATCCTGGTTACAGAGTAAATTGATTAAGGGAAAGAAGAACAGCATAAAGGTTAAGTTAAAGAATAAGCTGGGCCTTTTCATAGGCTATGTAGATTTTACAATGGCATGACCCTTGCCCCAGTTCCCTGCTCTACCTCAAGGTGACCTGTGCACTGGGGTGACACCCGGCTGGAACAGCCCCACCTCTGCCTCCCCACGGCCCTTCCCCAGGCTGAGGGATAGGGGCTCAGGCTGGGGGAGGAGGATGTGTCTCACCTCAGCCAAGCCTTTGTCTTAGACTTCTCCTTCCCAAGCAGCCATGAAGATATGGAAAAGCAATTAGCTTCCCTCTGTCTCTTAAAAGAAAGCTGCTAACAAAAAAATCTCCCCTCCCTGAAATAGACAAAAATCACGAGCCCCGCATTTTTGAACTGTCCATCCTAGCAGAATGACTGCTTCTCTAACAGTTATTCCTCTTCCACAGGGAGGCCATGAAGGGATAGGGGTGCACAGTGGGGACAAGTAAGGCCTTCTCTGTTACCCATCCCCTCGACAGCTACTTACGCAGTGCACAGTGAACCCTTTGCAGTCTGCTTCTGCTTCCTGGCCCACAGCAGGACACGGTAATTAGTCCACGGCAGAAACCCAGCCCAGCCCAGGCTCAGAGGACTGAAGGGCATCAGGACATGACATCCTGAAGTGTGCCACTGTGGCCTAAGGCAATGAAGTTCCTGAAATGCCATATTTCCCTAAAAGCAGAGCTTTCAAAAGAACTCAGTAGTCCTAAAGGCCATCCCCAGGGAAGACTGACTCTTACCAGAAAAGGAGATTAGAAGTCGGCACCACACCCAGACAGACTCCTCTAAACTATCATGCCTCCCATCTTTTGTCCTAGGGGCCCATTCATCTTTCAAAAAAGTCCTTTGTGTTTCCATAAATGCTCTTTCTCCTCTGCCACGGGGAAGTCATTTGTTCTCCCTGAGGAGCCCTTGGCCTCACCCTGCCCCCTAGTAGGAGGTAGCCCCCCCTCATCCACAGGGGACGCCTCCCAACACCCCAGTGGATGCCTGAAAGTGCGAGTAGTACTGGATCTCATGCCTGCTTTTTCCTATACATTCACACATGATAAAGCCAAATCACAGATGAGGGGAAACTACCTCATAGGCCCCAAATTCCTGTCACCTACTTGAGTCAATAGTTTCTGTGAATTCCTGCATACAAGTGAATAAAACTGTTTTTTCTCTTGCTTACTTACCTGTTTTGTCAATTTAGTTTGCAGGCCCCCAGTGACTGAATAAAAGAGAGTAGAGGAAAAGTTTTTTTCTCCTCACACTGATCAGTGAATACAAGATGAGACCATGCACAAAACCAGTCTTTGAAGGGCTGAGATGCAGCAGGAAATATGAGACTAGGCAGAGCAGGGGGGGACAGAGAGCCATAAACCTGGAGGCAGGTGCCAGCCTGGGTGGGCTTCAAGGGAGGGCCTCTGGAAAGACCTCCAGTGGTGCGGCCAGTCGGCCTGTAGCCTCTGGAGCCCTCTGGCCCCCACAGGGAGACGCCATGCCCACTTGCCCACTTCATGCGCCTCGAGTGCTGCCCTGAGCATGGCCTGGGAGCAATCAGGAGACAGAGACTCTCTCAGCCCACCCAAAACTTATCTAAAAGACACCAAAGAGGGCCCAGCATTTTCCCCAAAGCACAGGAAGGCCCTCTGCCAGCCAGAGCAGGGAGATCTCACCAGGGCAGCATCTCAGTGAAGGTTCAACTCACCTCAAAGTTCCATCTTCCTGGCTCCCAATTATTTACCCTAATGAAGTTCTATCACTCTTTGAAAAATCACAGCCTGAGTACTTCCTTCACAGACTGTGGAGATAACAAGGGGCGCTCCCACCCCTGCTGCCTTCCCCAGCCTGATGGGCAAAAAATCAGCAGGGAGGGGAGTGGCAGGGCCCTGGCCAGCGGTGGGGCTTGGGAGGGGCCAGCAGGGTCCATCTCCCTGGCCGAAAGGGGGTGACCATGGCTTTTCCTGGCAGTGCCTTAGGTTGGCTGGCTGTCCCAATCATGAGAGTGGCCAGAATACCCAAGGACTCTGAGAATCTCAGCACAAGGCAGATCGAGTGCCTTGGAATGGAGCTCTGTCTTGCCCATACCCAAATTTAGTTCATAACAAAAGCCCACTCTAGGTCTGGGCAGCTGTTAAACTGAGCACAGGACATATTTTCACTCACTCAAGACTTCTGCTCACTGGATACCTGAGAAAGTGGGCACAGGGTTGGTCACCTGAAGAAGTGGGAATCTGAGTGTGATGGTTGATTTTATGTGGCAACTCAGCTGGGCAATGGTGCCCACATATTTGATCAAAATGTCTCTGGATGTCTCTGGGAAGGTGTTTTCTTGGATAAGGTTATCATTTAAATCAGTAGCTGTTGAGTAAAGCAGATGGCTCTCCACAGTGTGGGTGGGCCTCATCCAAGCAGTTGAAGGGTGCTTTCTTCGTGTGCCCCCAAAATTCACATGTTGAAACCTAATCACCAATGTTGTTGTTTTAGGAGGTAGGGCTTTGTGATTAGGTCAAGCCTCATGACAGGATTTGTGCCCTTATAGAAGATCCAGAGAGCTCCCTTGCCCCTACCAGCATATGGCAACATGGTGAAAAACAAGCTATAAATTAGCGCGTTCTCAGCAGCACCTTGTCTTGGACTTCCCAGTCCCTGTAACTGTGGGAAGTGTTTCTTTTAAGACACACTGTTTCGCTGCCCAGTCTATAGTATTTTCATTACAGCAGCCCAAACTGACCAGGATAAATGTCCAGGTAAAACAAAGACCTATCTTCCTCAAGAAAGCAGTTCTTCAAGCAGACCGTCTTTAGACCAGAGCCCCACCCTCCCCTGGGTCTCTCTACAGATGTTACGCTCACCAGGACCCACAGTTATGTGAAAACACTCCTTAAATCTCACACAAAACACGCACACATGTCACATCCTATTGGTGCCGTTTCTCAGGAGAATTCTGACAGATACTGTTGCAGAACAAAGTCAAGGTTTAATTGGTTTTATTCCATGATTCGTGGATCAGGCAGCACCCCTCCCAGCGAACAGAAGAGAGGAGCTGTACCAGGTGTGGGGCTGCGGTGGGCAGGGGGCGGGAACCAGGAAGTGAGGTCATAGAAGAAAGGTCACCTTCCTCTGAGGTAGTGTGGGGTCTCTCCAGATCACCTCACCGGTGTTGGTCAGGACATTACAGGTGACTAGTTTTAACTCCCCTTCTGAATAGGCTGAAACTGCAAGTTAGACATTACGTTTCTGACAGGACTTAGCACAAATGACTCCATTTTGGGTCTGTCATGTCTTTTAACAATCCTCTCTCCCCCACACTTTATGCTGCAGAGCCTGGCATCCCAGCCCACCAGCAAAACTCCAGGTTCTTTCCTCTAATTGTCTATGATCTTAGACAAAACTCTAACCAAACAGTCCCTACCTGCCCATCTAGAAGGCTCCCAGGACCACCACACCCCCTTGCGCATGACCATCACCTAACTGTCTTGCTGATGGGTCTCTGCCTCTGGGCCTCTTGTCTGCACAGCTGTTCCAGTGTCTGTCCTCGGTGCTGCCACCACTCCATCCTCTGCTCTGCTCTCCTGCAGCCTTGCAGCCTTGCCACCATGTCGCCCAGAGCACTAGGTGGAGCTCTTTATATAGAGTCAATAATAATATATTGCCCACATGTGTGTAGTAAGCTGGCAACCAGGGCCAGGTGAGAATCCTGGCCACAGGAACCTTTATTTTATCCACACTCCACCCCTCTGGGATTCTTGCCTCTCAATCTTCATGCGCTCAATCCTCTGCAAGGGTCCCTGTGCAAGGAAGCTGGAGAATAGTAACCAAATTCCATAATTTAGGACAATATACAAATAACAATATTACAATGAATTATAATAACGTCAAACCTGAGGAGATCCATTGCCACCAGTGGTATTCAAATGAGCTAACCAAAAGAAGGGGGCCTTGCAATACCCACCTTCTCCAGCTCCTCCAGCAAAGTCCTGCAGACACACAGGCCGGTCTTGTTGCTTTATCTCTGCCTCTGCTTCGTCTTCAGCAGCTGGAACCGCAGCTCCAGTCATCCAATTTCTATCTGTGTGCTCCTGCCTTTTCAAACTAACCCACCTCTGGGCCCTTGTGACCTTCAGAGGGCCTTTTAAATTCTTCCTTTGAGAAGCCGACCGTATTTCCTTTTTTGCTTGAGCCTGAGAATAGAAGCAGAGCATGGAGGGCTCCACAGCCTGAGGAGGGGGCTGCACCTCTCCTGGAAGAACCGGCGGGTGCCAATTCCTTCTGGCTTTCCAGCAGCTTTCAACCAGGTGGGGTCTCCACTGAGGAGGGGAGAATTCCTGAGGCGCCAGCAGAGCCTCCACCCACACCTGTTCATCAAATATCCCTCACCTGCCCCACAGCACCTGGCACTCTGTGCTCTCGGGCTGCTGCTTCCCTAGCCACTGCTCCTTCTTCAGCTGCTGCTCCCTCTCAGGCACCACAACATCTTTCACTGTTTCCAAAGCACTTTGTAGTGACGCCATTTCAGTAAGCAACAAATTTTCTTTCTCTTGGGGTGGACCCCAGTCCTCCACCCTTTCACAGTACCACATGTCCACAGGGGGGACACTCAGAAGTTTCCCTGTGCATAGGTGGGGCCTGCTGAAACACTCCTTCCATGAGGGAAGTCTATTCTTTTTCCTTGGTCACCAATGAACCCTGCTCACTTCACCAATTGTCTTGCTGTTGGGTTTCTGCCTCTGGGCCTCTCTGCCTGCACAGCCGTCCCACTCTCTGTCCTCAGCTCTGCTCTCTGGCAGCCTTGCAGCCATGCCACCATGTCACCCAGAGCACGGGGTGGAGAACTTTATATAGAGTCAATAATAATATATTGCCCAAATGTGTGTAGTGAGCTGGCAACCAGGGCCAGGTGAGAATCCTGGCCATAGGAACCTTTACTTTATCCACACTTACCATCATCATTACCCAGTCCACAAACCCCCTCTAAGGACTAACCACCTATCCTGGGCTTTCCCCACTTCACAGTAGCCCATTTTGCTTTGGGTTTAAAGTGATTCTTTTGTAGGCAGCATATACATGGGTCTTGTTTTTTTATCCATTCAGTTACTCTATGTCTTTTGATTGGTGCATTCTGTCCATTTACATTTATTGTGATTACCGATAGATATGTACTTATTGGTATTTCAGGCTTTAGATTCGTGGTTACCAAAGGTTCAAGGTTAACTTCCTTACTACATGAGAGTCTAACTTAACTCACTTAATACGGTATTACAAAAACAATCTAAGGTTTCTTTTTTTTTCTTCCTCCTTTCCTTATATATTAGGTATCATATTCTGTACTATTTGTCTATCCTTTGATTGACTTTGGGGATAGTTAATTTAATTTTGAATTTGCTTAGTAATTAGCTGTTCTACTTTCTTTACTGTGGTTTTATTATCTCTGGTGACAGCTATTAAAACTTAGGAATACTTCCAGCTATAGCAGTCCCTCAAAAATACACTGTAGAGATGGTTTGTGGGAGGTAAATTCTCTCAGATTTTGCTTATATGGGAATTGTTTAATCCCTCCTTCAAATTTAAATGAAAACCTTGCTGGATAAAGTGTTCTTGCTTTGAGGCCCTTCCACTTCATTGCATTAAATACATCACGCCACTCCCTTCTGGCCTGTAAGGTTTCTGTTGAGAAGTCTGATGATAGCCTGAAGGGCTTTCCTTTGTATGTGATCTAATTTCTCTCTCTGGGTTCTTTTAATAGTCTGTCCTTGTCCTTGATCTTTGCCATTTTAATTACTATATGTCTTGGTATTCTCTTCCTAGCTTCCCTTGTGTTGGGAGATCTGTGCACCTCCATGGCTTGAGAGACTATCTCCTTCCCCAGATTGGGGAAGTTTTCAGCAATTACCTCCTCAAAGACATTTTCTATCCCTTTTTCTCTCTTCTTCTTCTTCTGGTACCCCTATAATGCGAATATTGTTCCACTTGGATTGGTCACACAGTTCTCTCAATATTCTTTCATTCTTAGAAATCCTTTTTTCTCTCTGTACCTCAGCTTCCTTGTATTCCTCTTCTCTAGTTTCTATTTCATTTATCGTCTCCTCCACCATATCCAATCTGCTTTTAATACCGTCCATTGTGTTCTTCAATGATTGGATTTCCGACCGTAATTCATTCCTGAGTTCTTGAATATCTTTCTGTACCTCTATGAGCATGTTAATGATTTTTTTAACTCCCTTTCAGGAAGAGTCATGATATCGATGTCATTTAAATCTTTCTCAGAAGTTGTATTAATTTTACTCTGCACCAGCTTCCTTTGGCGTTTCATAGTTGTATATAGCGCCCTCTAGTGCCCAAAAGCTCAACTCCCGGGAGCTGCTCAGCCCCTGAAGCAATGTTGGGGGTCACAGGGGACTGGTATTTGTGCCTGGGGGGAGGAAAGAGCTGTTTCCTGCTTCCCAGCTGCTATGCCTGTCTCTACTGCCTGAACCAGTGGGCAGAGCACACAGGTATAAGCCTCTATGCTTTGTTTGTAGTTGCTGTAGACAGATCTTCCCTCTTGCTGTCCTAATGCCAGGGTAAGGT